>JACYFF010010365.1:43077446-43095914 GCA_017589665.1 Selenicereus undatus | reverse complement strand
ACTATAACTTTTACGTATTATAGTCTTCTAAACTATCAATCGAAATTGTATTTAATCAACTAGCATGCATTCTAATCGATTTAACACAAATTTCATAAACGATAAACGCTAATCGATAAAGAATCATGAATAGAAATCAACTAGGCATTAAAGCATAAAACTTGTTTCAAAATAATTAATTTAGCATGGCGTCAAGAAGATTATACTAAGCATAAAAAATTACTCACTCATATTAAAAATAAAATTACAACAATAGCTCAAATATTTCATGTTTAATAATAAACTAAACACAAAAAGAATCAAAATAAAAATAGAAAGGAGGATGGCGTGAAGGTGTGGGGGTTGAACATGATGATGATGTTGATAAGTTTTTGAGATGTGGAGGATGATCTATGATGGTGGAATGTGATGGAGGTAGGCGTGAAATAGGGTGTGAGATGCTGCAAAGGAGACGGTGATGCAAGAAGGCTAGGGTATTTTTTAATGGTTAACCGTGAGATGGTAGAGGCGTGTAATAATACTGTGGAGAAGATGCTGGTTATGATTGTGAGGGTGTGGCGTGTCCTGGCCTGTTATGAATGATTATGGTCAGAGATGAAGAAAGTCGTGAGCTTTCAAGATGATGGTATGAAGATGATGATGAGGGTGATGAGATGAAGAGGAAGATCGATGATGATGATGGGGGTGAGAGCCATGGGTTTATATATAGGGAGTGAGGGAGGTTAGGTTTAGTATATTAGGGTTTCCTTCCTCTCTTCCTTAGACTTCTTCTCCCTCAAGAATTCTAACTTTTGACTAACTCTTGAAACCCCAGCCTAATTAAATAAATATGAAAATAATATTCTACATAATTATTATTTTTGGACCATCTTTATAGCCAAGCGTGTAAAACCTGAGCTTCGACGTCCTTTGTTCTCCTCTATATTAAAATAATACTAACCCTGAATAATAAATAAAACAAAACAAATTAGACGAAATAATATATATAATATAATCGAAATAATTATAAAAATAATGCATGATTTTTGGCTTAACAACTTAACTCACCCAAATGAATCCACATATAGAGAGATAAGAACTAGACAAGTGGACTAGCAAGGGTGGTTTGAATACCCACCTTGGTTTGCACACTTGGCTAATCTTCTTTCCTCAACTAAGAGCTTAATCTTCTTAGTTGAATGAAGAAGACCTAGAGACCTACTTGAGGTTGTCACACTCAAGATACAACGCAAGGATTTTGAGAGAGAATAGAGAGAGTTTTCACAATTCAGGCTTTTGAATTCATTCAAGTGTCTTTTTCTTACAACCTAAGGCATCCCTTATATAATGAGAGCCTTTAAAAATCTGAAAGAAAGGGGAAAGAGGGGCTATCCACGTCCATAAAGCAAGAGGGAGCCAAAAAGCAATGTAAAAAGCTGAAAAGTACTTTATGCTTTTCGTCGGCAACTTTTCAGGTTACAATTGTCAACTTCAAACACCTCTATCGCCTACGTCTCTTACTCAAATTGGATGAAACAAACCTTGTTAGAAAGCTTAGGTAGTAAGATTTCAGGTGGCGCAATTTGGTAGACCTTTGGAGCTCCCGTTTGGGAGATATAGGCCAAAAGGTGCAGCATGTGCAGGCTGGGACAGTTTCTGCAACATCTAGAAAAAGGCTCCAATTGACCTGTTACTCAACGACCTAATCTACAAATCTTTGTATGTCCTTAAATATGCCATACTAAGGGTTCCAAAAAGTGCATTTTTAGTTTCTTAAATACAATTTAAGATTGAATAATCTAGCTTACAAAACTGGGTATGTGCAGCGGTATACAAACAGTTTTGACCTTCAGGGATTTTTTATGCCATTGAGGGACCAAATGATTTCACTTTTAGTTATTATTCATTCCTTGAAAAGAGGACACCTTGAGATATGTTTTGGGGTCAATTGGTAGAAACCCACACTTTCCTTTCAACCTGCTGTAGGCCATTAAAGTTGAGCCTAATGTGCTGCTGGGCAGATATGAAGAACCTTGAATATCTAAAAGCTATAACTTTCTGTTTACTCGCTCAAAGTGGATTATTCAAAATTCCCATTAAACTTTGGGATGTAAATTTTATCCTCATATTTGAATCAAATCAAAAGCCATTGTGAGGCGAGAGAACCAGCTGCTTGAATTGAGGTGCTTTTTTCTGGTGCTGAAATTGCCAGTGTGGGAACAATGGTCTTTTCCTCCTACCAACTATTGACTTCTGCTGAATTTAATTATATGACCATAAAATAGACTTCCTAAGCTTTCATATGAAAACTCATACACTCAAAATGAAGCATCCAAGCTAAGGAAATATTTACCACAAAATTGAGCATATAAACGGGACGTTTTGGCAGCACTGGCACTATGCCTTATTTTGACAACTACGACTTGACTTGGCATGAAATAAATTACATAAACAGAAAGTAGACATTATTAGCTTTCTGAAAGCTAAACTTCAGCACCCTAAGTGCACGATAAGCTTGGAATACATGCTGCACAAGACCAGACATAAAGTAGAACGCGCTTGAGCTATTTTTAAGCTTTGAAATGGATGGTGCTCTTGATCCCCATTTGGAAAACCCCTTCGGATATGGCACTTTGAAGTTCAAAAAAAATTCCATAAAGTGTCGTTTGTCACGAAATTCAAAAAGTGAAGCCAAAGAAGGGCCTTGCCACGCATGAATTTGTATGGAGCTTACCTGTCATGAAGTTGAGTTGAACGAATAAAAATGATACCATTGAAAATATACATCAAACCCTCTTTCTTTGAAAAGAATTATCCTCAATTCTTGTTGTGAATGAGGGCATTCTTCTTGACTCAAGAGCTCCTCAATTCCTTCAACAACCCCACATTGCTCCAAATTGGACACTTGGAGTTTTTCAATTTCAAGCTCATCAAATCTTGGAGGTAGGTCACAATTCACCTCATGGTTTTCATGACATCCTTCTTTAAAGATCAAGGGTTCCCTTAGTTCGCGTTCCTTATCAAAGGTGGGAGATTGAAGTTTCAGACCCCATTGTTGGATGCCGAACTTAAGGCCATCAAGTTCTTATTTCAACTTGAGTTAGTTCCTAAGGGACATGGCATTTCGGGTCTTTGTGGGCTGGGTTATGTGTTTTAGGATAGTGTTTGTGTTTGGAAGGTTGGGAGCAAGGTCAAAGAGAGTAGCCTAAGCACTGATACCACTTGATATACGTGTCCGAACCTCAAACACATCTAAATGAGGGCGAGAGAGCCTCAATTTGTTTTGCACTTGAAGGAGAGAACTTGGACAAAATTTTTGTATCTTCTTGAGCTTACAAAGGATCAAAAGCGAAGAGAACGAAGAGGTAGAAATCAAGATGTGAAGGATATAAACTTCACTCACCCAAATGAATCCACACATGCAAAGATAAGAACTAGACAAGTGGACTAGCAATGGTGGTGTGAATACCCACCTTGGTCTGCACACTTGGGCAATCTTCTTTATTCAAATAAGAGCTTAATCTTCTTAGTTGAATGAAGAAGACCTAGAGATCCACTTGAGGTTACCACACTCAAGATACAACGCTAGGAAATTGAGAGAGAATAGAGAGAGTTTTCACAACTCAAGCTTTTGCATTCATTCAAGTGTCTTTTTCTTACAACGTAAGGCATCCCTTGTATAATGAGAGCCTTTAAAAATCTGAAAGGAAGGGGAAAGAGGGGCCATCCACATCCATAAAGCAAAAGGGAACCAAAAAGCAATGTAAAAAGCTTAAAAGTACGTTATGTTTTTTGTCAGCAACTTTTCAGGTTACAATTGAAAACTTCAAACAGCTCTATCGCCTACGTCTCTTGCTCAAATTGGATGAAGCCAACCTTGATAGAAAGCTTAGGAAGTAAGATTTCAGCTGACACAATTTGATATAGCTTTGGATCTACCGTTTGGGAGATATAGGCCAAAAGGTGCAGCATGTGTAGGCCGGGACAGTTTCTGCAGCATGTGAAAAATGGCTCCAATTGATGTGTTACTCAACGACCTAATGTAGAAATCTTTGTATGTCCTTAAATATGACATATTAAGGGTTCCAAAAGGTGGATTTTCAGTTTCTTAAATTCAATTTAAGCTTGAATAATAAAGCTTACAAAACTGGTATGTGCAGCGGTATACAGACAGTTTTGACCTTCAGCGATTTTTTATGCCATGGAGGGACCAAATGATTTCCAATTTGAGTGATTCTTGATTCCTTGAATAGAGGACACCTTGAGATGTGTTTTGGGGTCAATTGGCAGCAATCCACATTTTCCTTTCCTCTTGCTGCAAGCCATTAAGGTTGAGCCTGATGTGCTGCTAGGTTGACCTGAAGAACCTTGAATATCTAAAAGCTATAGCTTTCTATTTACTTGCTCAAAATGGATTATTCAAAATTCCCATTAAACTTTGCGATGTATATTTTATCCTCCAATTTGAATAAAATGAAAAGCCATTGTGAGGGGAGAGACCCAGTTGTGTGAATTGAGGTGCTCTATTCTGGTGCTGAAACTGGCTGGGTGGGAACAATGGTCTTTTCCTCCTACCAACTATTGAATTTTGCAGAATTTAATTATATGACCACAAAATAGGCCACCTAAGCTTTCATATGACAACTCGTACACTCAAAATGAAGCATCCAAGCTAAGGAAATATTTACCACAAAACTGTACAAAAAAATGGGACGTTCTGCCAGCACTGGCACTTTCGCTTTTAGGCCTTATTTTGACAATTATGACTTGAATTGGCTTGAAATAAATTACATGACCAGAAACCAGACATTATTAGCTTTCTGAAAGCTAAACTTCAGCATCCTAAGTGCGCGATAAGCTTAGAATACATGCTGCACAAGACCAGACAGAAAGCAGAACTCGCTTGAGCTATTTTTAAGCTTTGAAATGGATGGCACTCTTGATCCCTATTTGGGAAACCCCTTTGGATAAGGCACTTTGAAGTTCAAATAAAACTCCATAAAGTGTCGTTTGTCATGAAATTCAAAAAGTGGAGCCAAAGAAGGGCCTTGCCTTGCATGAATCTGTATGGAGCTTGCCTCTCATGAAGTTGAGTTGAAGGAATAAACATGATACCATTGAAAATATACATGAAACCCTATTTCTTCTAAAAGAATTGTCCTTAATTTTTGTTGTGAATGAGGGCATTCTTCTTGACTCAAGAGCTCCTCAATTCCTTTAACAACCCCACATTGCTCCAAATTGGACAATTGGAGTCCTTCAATTTCAAGCTCATCAAATCTTGGAGGTTGGTCACAATTTAGCTCATGGTTTTCATGATATACTTCTTTAAGAATCAAGGCTTCCCTTATTTCGCGTTCCTTATCAAGGGTGAGAGATTGAAGTTTGAGACCCCATTGTTGGATGCCTAACTCAAGGCTATCAAGTTCATGTTTGAACTTGAGTAACTTCCCAAGGGACATGGCTTTCCGGGTCTTTGTGGGCTGCGTTTTGTGTTTTGGGACAAGGTTTGTGTTTTAAAGGTTGGGAGCAAGGCCAAAGAAAGTATCCTAAGCTCTAATTCCACTTGCTATACGTGTCCAAACCTTAAACACATCCAAATGAGGGCGAGAGAGCCCCAATTAGTTTGCACTTGAAGGAGAGAACTTGGACAGAATTTTTGTATCTTTTTCAGCTTACAAAAGATCAAAAAAGAAGAGAATGAAGGTGTAGAAATCAAGATGTAAAAGATATGGACTTAACTCACCCAAATCAATCCACACATGGAGAGATAGAACTAGCCAAGTGGACTAGCAAGGGTGATTTGAATACCCACCTTGGTCTGCACACTTGGGCAATCTTCTTTCCTCAATTAAGAGCTTAATCTTCTTAGTTGAATGAAGAAGACCTAGAGACCCACTTGAGGTTTCCACACTCAAGATACAACACTAGGAATTTGAGAGAGAATAAAGAGAGTTTTCACAAATCAAAAGTTTTGGACCTGTGATTTTGGAGATATAGGCCAAAAGGTAAAGCATGTACAGGCTGGGATAGTTTTTGCAGTATCTGGAAAATTGCTCCAATTGACCTATTACTTAATGACCTAACCTAGAAATCTTTATATCTCCTTAAATCTGACACATTAAGGGTTCTAAAAAGTGGATTTCCAATTTCTTAAATCCAATTTAAGCTTGAATAATCAGGCTTACAAAACTGGGTATGTGTAGGGGTATACTAACAGCTTGGACCTTCAGAGATTTTTTTATGGCATTGAGGGACCAAATCATGTCCAATTTGAGTGATTCTTGATTTCCTAAAAGGAGGACACCTTGAGATGTGTTTAGGGGTCAATTGGCAGCAACCCACACACTCCTTTCATCTTGCTGCAAGCCGCTAAAGTTGAGCCTGATGTGCTGCTGGGCTGACCTAAAGAACCCTGAATATCTAAAAGCTGTAACTTTCTGTTTACTTGCTTAAAAATGGATTATTAAAAATTCCCATTAAACTTTGGGATGTCTATTTTATCCTCCAATTTGAATCAAATCAAAATCCATTGTGAGGGGAGAGAACCAGCTACTTGAATTGAGGTGCTCTTTTTTGGTGTTGAAATTGGTAGCGCGGGAACAATGGTCTTTTCCTCCTACCAACTCTTGACTTGTGCTGAATTTAATTATATGAACACAAAACAGACTTCCTAAGCTTTCATATGACAACTCATACACTCAAAATGATGCATCCAAGCTAAGGAAATATTTACCACAAAACTGAGCAAATAAATGGGACGTTCTGGCAGCACTGGCACTTTGGCTTCTATGCCTTATTTCGAAAACTACGACTTGACTTGGCCTGAAATAAATTACATGACCAGAAATTAGACATTATTAGCTTTCTAAATGCTAAATTTCAACGTCCTAAGTGCACGATAAGCTTGGAATACATGTTGCACAAAACCAGACAAAAAGCAGAACTCGCTTGAGCTATTTTTAAGCTTTGAAATGGATGGCGCCCTTGATCCCCATTTGGAAAACCCCTTTGGATAAGACACTTTGAAGTTCAAATAAAACTCCACAAAGTGTTCTTTGTCACAAAATCAAAAAGGGGAGCCCAAGAAGGGCCTTGCCATGCATGAATTTGTATGGAGCTTACATCTCATGAAGTTGAGTTGAAAGAACAAAAATGATACCATTGAAAATATACATCAAACCCTCTTTCTTCGAAAAGAATTGTCCTCAATTCTTGTCGCGAATGAGGGCATTCTTCTTGACTCAAAGAGTTCCTCAATTCGTTCAACAACCCCATATTGCTCCAAATTGGACACTTAGAGTTCTTCACTTTCAAGCTCATCAAATCTTGGACGTATGTCACAATTCACCTCATGGTTTTGATGACATTCTTCTTTAAAGATCAAGGGTTCCCTTAGATCGCGTTCCTTATCAAGGATGACATATTGCAGTTGGAAACCCCATTGTTGGATGCCTAACTCAAGGCTATCAAGTTCATGTTTCAACTTGAGTAACTTCCTAAGGGACATGGCATTCCGGGTCTTTGTGGGCTGGGTTTTGTGTTTTGGGACACGGTTTGTGTTTGAAAGGTTGGGAGCAAGGCCAAGGAGAGTATCCTAGGCTTTGATACAACTTGATGTACATCTCCGAACCTCAAACACATCCAAATCAGGGCGAGAGAGCCTCAATTTGTTTTGCACTTGAAGGAGAGAAATTGGACAGAATTTTTATGTCTTTTTGAGCTTACAAACGATCAAAAGAGAAGAGAATGAAGAGGTAGAAATCAAGATGTAAAGGATATGAACTTAACTCACCCAAATGAATCCACACATGGAGAGATAGGAACTAGACAAGTGGACTAGCAAGGGTGATTTGAATACCCACCTTGGTCTGCACACTTGGGCAATCTTCTTTCGTCAACTAAGACCTTAATCTTCATAGTTGAATGAACAAGACCCTGAGACCCACTTGAGGTTGCCACACTCAAGATACAACGCTAGGATATTGTGAGAGAATAGAGAGAGTTTTCACAACTCAAGCTTTTGCATTCAATCAAGTGTCTTTTTCTTACAACCTAAGGCATCCCTTATATAATGAGATCGTTTAAAGATCTGAAAGAAATGGAAAAGAGGGGCCACCCACATCCATAAAGCAAAAGGGAACCAAAAATCAATGCAAAAACCTAAAAGGTACTTTATGCTTTTTGTTAGCAACTTTTCAGGTTATAATTGTCATCTTCAAATAGCTCTATCGCCTATGTCTCTTACTCAAATTGGATGAACAAACCTCGATAGAAATCTTAGGTAGCAAGATTTTAGGTGGCACAACTTGGCAGAGCTTTGGAGCTATTGTTTGGGAGATATTGGCCAAAACGTGGAGCTTGTGCAGGCTGGGACAGTTTCTGCAGCATCTGGAAAATGGCTCCAATTAACCTATTACTCAACGACCTAACCTAGAAATATTTATATGTCCTTAAATATGACATACTAAGGGTTCCAAAAATTGGATTTTTAGATTCTTAAATCCAATTTAAGCTTGACTAATCAAGCTTACAAAACTGGGTATGTGCACGGGTATACTAACAGTTTTGACCTTCAGAGATTGTTTATGCCATTAAGGGACCAAATGATGTCCAATTTGAGTGATTCTTGATTCCTTGAAAACAGGACACCTTGAGATGTGTTTTGTGGTCAATTGGCAGCAACCCACACTTTCCTTTCATCTTGCTACAAGCCATTAAAGTTGAGCCTGATGTGCTGTCGGGTTGACTTGAAGAACCTAGAACTTCTAAAAGCTGTAACTTTCTGTTTACTTGCTCAAAATGGATTATTAAAAATTCCCATTAAAATTTGGGATGTCTATTTTATCCTCCAATTTGGATCAAATCAAAAGCCATTGTGAGGAGAGAGAACCAGCTGTTTGAATTGAGGTGCTCTTTTCTGGTGCTAAAATTGGCAGCATGGGAACAATGGTTATTTCCTCCACCAACTGTTGACTTGTGTTCAATTTAATTATATGAACATAAAATAGACTTCCTAAGATTTCATATGACTACTCATACACAGAAAATGAAGCATCCAAGCTAAGGACATATTTACCACAAAATTGAGCAAATAAACTAGACGTTCTGGGAGCACTGGCTCTTTGGCTTCTATGACTTATTTTGACAACTACTACTTGACGTGGCTTGAAATAAATTACATGGCCAGAAAGTAGACACTATTAGCTTTCTGAACACTAAATTTCAGCATCCTAAGTGCACGATAAGCTTTGAATACATGCTGCACAAAACCAGACAGAAAGCATAACTCACGAGCTATTTTTAAGCTTTGAAATGGATGGCACTCTTGATCCCCATTTGGAAAACCCCTTTGGATAAGGCACTTTGAAGCTCAAATAAAACTCCATAAAGTGTCGTTTGTCACGAAACTCAAAAAGTGGAGCCAAAGTAGGGCCTTGCCATGCATGAATTTGCATGGAGCTTTCCTCTCATGAAGTTGAGTTGAAAGAATAAAAACGATACCATTTAAAATATACATCAAACCCACTTTCTTGGAAAAGAATTTCCCTCAATTCTTGTTGTAAATGAAGGCATTCTTCAGGACTCAAGAGATCCTCAGTTCCTTCAACAACCGCACATTGGTCCAAATTGGACACTTGGAGTTCTTCAATTTTAAGCTCATTAAATCTTAAAGGTTGCTCACAATTCACCTGATGGTTTTCATGACATCCTTTTTTAAAGATCAAGGGTTCCCTTAGTTTGCGTTCCTAATCAAGGATGAGAGATTGAAGTTTGAGACCCTATTGTTGGATGCCTAACTCAAGGCTATCAAGTTCATGTTTCAACTTGATTAACTTCCTAAGGGACATGCATTCTGGGTCTTTGTGGGTTGGGTTTTGTGTTTTGGGGCAAGGTTTGGGTTTGAAAGGTTGGGAGCAAGGCTGTTAAGATCGTGAGTATTTTACCACAAGAGGGGGGGTGAATTGTGGTGTCTGATTTTCGCATTGTGACTAACAAACACCCTTGTGACTTGTTTGCAGAGGGTGTTTTCAAATATTGCAAATGCGAAAATCACCAAGATAAATGCGGAAAGTAAAGCACACACAATTTTTACGTGGAAAACACCTCTAGCCCAACTGAGGTGTGAAAAACCACGACCTACCTCGTGTAGGATTTAACCACTTCACTAAACCGGGCTTAACTCGTTACAATTGTAACACACCTTGTTACACCTTGCAACCACGTAATCTGCTTCTATAAGGCAGATTACACCACATCCAAATCTCACCAGATTGGACACGTCCAAAGTCCACACGACTGAGGACCACTCACTCACTTTTCTGATTCAAGATCAGGGTTACAAAACACCTTACTGGGTGCTTCTGACTTAAGCAGATGTAAGGTACAATGAAGTCCTAGTATGCCAACATATTGAAAGCTTGGTTTAAACACAACTTGTATCGGTTTTTTTTTTCTCAAGTGTAGCTCGAAAAATTCTTTCCACTAGAAAAACCACTTTTTGAATTTTGCTTTTTGCGTGTGTTGTGTTTCTAGATATTCTCTTGCTTTCTTTTCTTGCTATTCTCACCGTGTGTGTATATCTCATTCAATGGAGTAAAATGCTATATTTAAACAAAAATTCCAACGGTCAAAACCAAGAGAATCAGCTAAGTGTGGAAAATGATTTTTCAAGAAAAATACTCCCCAACGGCTAGTGACAATTTTTTTCCCAAAGTATAAGGGATTTGTTATCTTAAGAGATAACCCTTATCTTCCCATAGCCGTGAAGAGGATTCAAAAAGCAACTAGAAATCTTCAGCTTTGGAATTTTTATCATATCCGAAAATATGGGCAAAGGAAATCTTTTAGTTTTGGCAAATTCCCCAAAACCTTATTTTCGCAAATCTCCCACAAGATTTTCAAGAAAATTTTTTTGCAGAAAAATAGCAACCTTGGAGTTTAAGGAAGGTATACTGGAGATCTTGGCCAACCGAAATGAATTTTCAAAGATAACCGGGTATGGCCACTTCAGTTCAGAAACACCCTAGGCACCCTATTTGCAGGGTTGTTCGCAACTGGTGTTCTGAAGTACTTAGTGCGAATACCGATTCAAGAGGTGTTTAAAAGCATTTTCAATATTGGCATATTAACAAGAGTCTAAATAAATAAAACCTATATACCCAAGACTTCTTGTTTTGAAACAGTCATCTTGTCCAAGATTTGTAGAGCTGTTGTGAACACCAAGGCCACCTTGTTTGCTGGGGTTGTTCTTTGCATTGCTAGAGTTCAGGAACATGCCTTACAATCAACTGTCGAGATGACGTTCTTGGCTTAATAAAGAATCACCACGTGAAACCTGTTTTAAGGACTTGTTCTCACATGTAGCAAACCAGTTAATACAATAAGGATTACAAACACCAGTTAGGCCTGTTTGGAGATCGTGTTTGGAGCAACATTACTTGGACAAATTTTTACACTTGGATTTGTTATCATCAAAACTTAAATAAAATAACTCAACAAATTCCCCCTTTTTGATGATGACAAACCAAGTGACCATATTGACAAAACAAAGAAATGAATGCTGAATGCTGAGAGGCATCCACGTAAGTCAAGGTCAGGTTGAGATTCATGTGAAGGTCAGGTTGAGATTCATGTATTGTCAATAGGAAGGTTCTTCTTCCCCCTTTTGGCATCATTGAAAAGCAATAACAACAAGTAGAAAGGAGAAGGAACAACAAGCAAAAGAGACTGCAATTAGATATTTCATTAATAAGCAAGGCAGTACAATTGCAACAAAATAACAAGCAGCAAAAAACAAAAAAAACAACAAAAACAGCCTAGACGATCAGGGAGCAGGAGGTGGTTTCGTCTGCAGAGGAGGAATGCTAGGGGCAAGAGTGGAAAGAAGAGCAAGTAGGTCTGCATGGCGTTTGGCAGAGAGGGTTTGTTCCTCAGCAAGAGCAGCCTTGACAGCTGATAGCTCATCCTTGAGGCGAGCACTGTCCTCAAGAACAGCCTCAACCTTGGTGGACGGTTACTCAGAAACAGGTGGTCGAGGTGGTCGATGACCCTGTTTGGAAGCAGACCCTTCGCCAAACTCATAACCACACCCTAGCAGAGTGTCAATCCCAATTGTATCAATGACTTGGGCATCCACTCGCCGTGTGAGCACTATGCCAAAGTGCTCAAACACCTTCGTCAGCAGAAACCCATACCCGAGATCATGAGCCCGGGTGGTGTTCGCAATTCGCCCAATGTGGCGAATCATGATAGCTGGAAGATTGATGGGTTCCTCCCTATCCAATAAGTCGACCAGGCACTGATCAAAAAGATCTGCTGAGTTTCTCCCTTGACCCCTTGGAATCACGTTCTTAATGACGAACATGAAAAGGAGTTGGTGGGGAGGAATCAGATCACCCTTTTTGACAGAGGAGGGTGTTCTCAGACCCTGTTTCTGACTGAGGCGTTTGGACACCTCCAGTAGCCTGGCTGGTTCCAGGGCTGCTTTGTCTTCCCTCACATACACAGCAAAGCCTTGTGAGGGCACTCCCAGAATTTTCCCAAGTTTGGGCGCATCAACCCTGATGCCTTGCCCATTCACAGAACTTGTCACCACCCCTTCGGTGACCTCGCAGTTGGCATAAAATTCAGCCAACTCAGGCACAGAACACCCCAACTGGGTGTTTGCAAACAACTCAAGCCAACCTTGGGCTCGAAGCTTAGTCAACAACACCCCCAGACCCTGTTCCTCAAAAAAACTTACAGACACTACCTTCCCCTGACGACATTGCGTTTAAGTAACTGCGCATGTTTGTCAGTCATAGGAGAGGGAGTGAACTGCTTTGGGCGTTTGGGGGCAGGAACAGAGGTGGTAGCTTTTGGTAGGGGGGGCTGTTCTGGGTTTTCGTTTGAGGGGTGTTTTTGCAGGAGAGAGTTTCACAGCAGGTTTAGTGGTTGATTTTGGAGGGGCTTGATCTTCAGAGGACTCAGAAAACACCGGTGTCCCCTGTTTGAAGGTGGAGTCTTCAGAGTCAGAACTCAAGAACCCTTCAGAAGAAGAGGAAATCTCTTCAATGATAGGTGCAGAGGGTTTAGAGGAACTGGGGGTTGATCTGAAGACAATTCTCGCAGACTTGCGAGACGGTTGAGGAGGAGAAGAGGGAGTTAGAGAGGGGCAAGACCTTGGTTGTGGTCGTGTTCTTGGCGTTCGGGTGCGCCTAGCCACCATCTTTACCCTTTTCCTCTTCTCTCCAGATTGAGAGACTAGAGGTACAGAGTCATCCCCTTGAACAGGACTTTCTCCTGGTTTCTCACCAGAATCCTCCTTCAGATCGAAGAACACATCCCCTGTTCTTTGAGTTGTTTCCGGGAGAGGTGTAGAAGAACAGGGTTCAAAATCCCCAACAATGGTTTCTGAGTTTTCCAAGAATTGGTCTTGGAAGCCCAAAGAACCAGCAGCTGCTGCAGAAGAAATGGGACAAGGGATTGTTCCCACATACACCATTAATTCCCAACCAAAGGGGTAGGGAATATCATTTAACTCAAGCCCAACACTTTTGAGGTTTAGCCGAGTGAGATGCCCGAAGGTTTTGTGGATAATTGGGCGAGGAGGAGCTGGAATTGAGAGTGTAATCATGTTGTTACTCTCAGAGATTGATGAAAAATCGGTTTTGGAAGCCATTATCGCAAGGAGGACTTGAGGGTTTTGCTAGGGTTTTGAAAGCAAGAACAGAGGAGAGAGAGAGAGAGAGAGAGAGAGAGAGAGCAAGACGAAGAAGATAAACGCACGCAAGGCGGTTTTTAAACTCCCCACCTGTTATGAAGTGCCACATAGGGAACACCTAGAATTTAAGCAGGCATCATACAATAATAGCAATTAAGGCATACCTATTCGAGTCGCCTGTTCTTGAACATGCTTCTCTTATTCCAAGGTCTGTCATGATTACGTTTTCTCCATCTCCCAAGACAGCAGTACATAATCATAATGGCACACAGACTACACACATTCGTTAAGCGTAGACCACAAGAATTGCAAACAAGTGAATAGAACAGGTATTATAGGGTGTTTTTATCAGCTTGATCTACCTCTGAGAACAGGTGTTCTCAGGGTGTTTTCACCAACCCTAATTCCAGTCTGTTTCTCTCAAACTGATCTCTAGCTAGTGCCTTAGTGAATATATCAGCAATTTGATTTTCCGTTGAGCAAAAATTCATAGAAATTAAACCCTTTTCAACATTATCTCTGAAGAAATGATGTCGAATGTCAATATGTTTTGTCCTTTTGTGTTGACAAGGGTTTTTGGCAATGTTAATAGCGCTAGTGTTATCACAAAAAATAGGAATGCATCCAGTGTCAACATAAAAATCCTTAAGCTGTTGTCTTATCCACAACAGTTGAGCACAACATGAAGCTGTTGTAACATATTCAGCTTCTGCTGTGGACATGGCAACTGAATGTTGCTTCTTGGTAGCCCAAGATACCAAACAAGGTCCAAGAAAATGAGCCATACCTGAGGTACTCTTTCTATCAACTAGGAAACCTGTGTAGTCAGCATCAGCATATCCAACAAGATCAAGATTGCAACCTCTAGGATACCATAGAGCTAAATCAGGTGTATGCTTTAAATATGTTAGTATCCGTTTAACAGCCTTAAGATGAGTCTCTTTAGGACTAGACTGAAAACGGGCACATAACCCAACACTAAAAACAATATTCGGTCTACTCGCGGTTAGGTATAGGAGTGACCCAATCATGCCCCTATAGAGCTTTTCCTCAACTGAGGGACTCCCATCATCCATAATCAACTTGGTTGAAGGAGAAATAGGAGTGTCTATGGGTTTGGCCGACTCCATCCCAAAACGCTTTAGTAGCTCTTTGATATACTTTTGTTGATGGATCATGGCGCCGTTTGAAGTTTGCTTGATTTGTAAGCCTAAGAAAAAGTTAAGCTCACCCATTATGCTCAACTCAAACTCACTCCTCATCATATTTGAAAAATCATCGCATAAATCATGATGAGTTGCACCAAATATAATGTCATCTACATATATTTGGACAATCAATAAATGTTCCCCCTTAGATTTTAGAAATAAGGTATTGTCTACCTTGCCTCTTCTGAGATCATTTTCAAGTAAAAAGCTTGACAATGGTTCATACCAAGCTCTTGGAGCTTGTTTTAAACCATAAAGTGCTTAGTCAAGTTTAAAAACATGATTTGGAAAATCACCATTTTCAAAACCAGGGGTTTGTTTGACATACATCTCTTCTTTTAGGTATCCGTTTAGGAATGCACTTTTCACATCCATTTGATATAGCTTGATTTCGATATGAGCTGCAAAGGCTATTAAGATTCGAATAGCCTCAATTCTAGCAACTGGTGCAAAGGTTTCTTCGTAATCAATCCTTTCTTCTTGATTGTACCCTTGAACCACCAGCCTTGCCTTGTTCCTAGTGACTGTTCCTGACTCATCTAGCTTATTTCGGAACACCCACTTGGTTCCAATGATTGTTCTCTCTGCAGGTTTAGGTACAAGGTGCCACACTTTGTTTATTTCAAATTGATGAAGTTCTTCTTGCATAGCCGCGATCCAATCTGAATCTGCAAGAGCTTCATTCACACTTTTTGGCTCAATGTTAGAAAGAAAAGCATAGAAAGCACAAAAATTCTTAAGTTTAGATCTAGTTTGCACTCCAGTATTAATATCTGACATGATTTGATCAAGAGGGTGCGAACTATGGTGCTTCCATGGTCTTGGATTAATTGGATCCACAGACACATGTTCTGTTCTAACTGAAGTGTGTGTAGGATCAGGCTCAAGAACACCTCCTGATCCTGTTTCTGCACCTGCATGCAAGCTGGTTCCTCAAGAACATGGTTCCGAATAGGGTTCAACAGTGTTTCCCTCTGTTTGGAGTTCACCTTACCTGTCGCTTTGAGGAACAACTTCTGTACCTGTTTTCTTTAGGGTGTTCTCACCTTGTTTTTCTTGGTTCAACAATTCCTTTTGGACAAGACCTAATTCAAACTCTTTATCCTGTGCTTTACTCTCATTCAAAGAGTTAGATTCATCAAAAAACACATGCACACTTTCCTCAACACACAAGGTTCTTTTGTTAAAGACTTTGTATGCCTTACTGTGAGAGGAATAACCAAGAAATATTGCCTCATCACTCCTTGAATCAAACTTTCCTAAGGCATCTTTCCCGTTGTTATGTACGAAACATCTACAACCAAATGTTCTTAGATGCATAATGTTGGGTTTTCTCCCTTTAAGAAGTTCATAAGGAGTTTTGTTCAAAATGGGTCTAATCATGCATCTATTTATAATGTAACATTATGTGTTCAAAGCTTCTGCCCAAAAGTTCTTAGGAAGATCACTAGCAATAAGCATTGTTCTAGTCATGTCTTCTAGGGTACGATTTTTTCGTTCAACCACCCCATTCTGCTGGGGTGTTCTCGGGGCTGAGAAGTTTTGATCAACACCATGTTCATTACAAAATTTTGTAAAGCTTGTATTTTCAAATTCAGTACTATGATCAGACCTCAAGCTAACCAATGAGTGTCCTACTCTCTTTCAATCTTTTTGAGAAGGGCAATAAAATTCTCAAAAGTTTCATCCTTAGAGGCCAAGAACAGGGTCCAAGTAAATCGAGAGTAATCATCCACTATTACAAGCACATACCTTTTCCCTCCTCTACTTGATATCCTCATAGGACCACATAGATCAATATGCAATAACTCAAGCGGTCGGGTAGTGTTTACATACTTTTTAGATTTTAAAGAAGATCTGACTTGTTTTCCTTTTGCACAAGCTTCACATACCTTGTCATCATTATACTTGATGGAAGGTAGTCCAACAACCAAATCTTTGGAAACAAGTTTGTTTAACAAGGACAGGCTTGCATGACCTAGTCTCTTGTGCCATAGCATTATATCATCATTTAATGCATTTAAACAAGTCAGATTATTTTGGGGAAGAGTGGAAATACACACTTTATAAACATTTTGACATCGCTTCCCCCTCAACACAACATTTCCTGTGTCGTTACTCACAACCAAGCAACGTGTTTTTGAAAACAGTACTAGGTTGTTCTTGTCACACAGTTGGGACACACTTAGCAAATTGTGTTTTAACCCATCAACTAAGTGCACATTATCAATTGAGTGGGAAAGAGTTTTTCCAATATTACCTATACTGACAATTGTCCCAGACTTGCCATTTCCAAATGCTACACTCCCACCATTCAAAGCTGTAAGTGAGAGAAAATTTGATCTTTCACCAGTCATGTGCCGTGAACACCCACTATCAACAAACCACAACTGCCTGTTTTCAAGGGTGTTCGTGGGGTTGTTCTCTCTCACTTCAGCCTGCAAAACAAATCACGGGTTAGTTTTGGGAACCCAGATCCACTTGGGTCCCATTCTTTTAGACATGTAAAGCTCATCTTTTCTAATCCAGATTTGTTTCACATACCTTTCATTCTTTTCATTGGCATGTTTTCTTAAAGGGCAAGTGTATCTATAATGACCCGTTTTACCACAATAAAAGCAAACGATGTTTTCAGGTAATCCCACATACTTCCTATATATTGGGTAAACGGTCCGTTTAGGCTTATATCCAAGTCCCTTTTTGTTTCGATTGTGATGAGTGTTTAACCAATCAAGGGCTTGTGAGGATTTATTCCAGCGGTTGTTTGTGGCAAGATCAGTTTCCAATTTTTCTATGGTATCATTCAAGCTCTGCCTTTCATTTAGCAGGGATTCAACCGTTTCTTCCACTTTAAAGAGTTTTTCCTCTACTTGAGTGTAATCGCCTTCTTTTAGAAAGAGATCTTCTCTAAGCACGTTAATACTCTCATGTAAACTAAGTTTTTCATTTTTAAGAATTTCATTTTCCAGCTCTAGGTCACGAACTTCTCTTTTTAGATCAGCACAGGTGTCTATCAAATTATATAGAAGTTCTTCTAAAGTAGCTTTGTTAAGACCATGTACCTTGTTCTTGAGATCTGAGAGGATGATTGTTGATTCATCATCTGAATCTGAATCACTCTGTGCCATCAGTGCTATGACCCCTTCTTTAGCTTCAGATTCTCCTTCATCCTCAGAGGAATCTCACCAAGCAGCCAACATAGCTTTCGAGAATCGCTTGCCCAGATTGTTTACAGGGTGTTTTCGACCCTGTTTTCGAGGATGTTCGGGCATCTGATCTTCTCGAAGCAAAGGACAATTTTTGACTAAGTGATCTGGTTTGCCGCACTTGAAACACCCTGTGAGCTGTTCTTTGGGGGTGTTTCTGGACTTACTGAAATCTTTTCTTTTGTTGTTTTCCTTGACCTTTTTGAAGAATTTCTTGAATTTCCTGGTCATTAGGGCCATATCTTCACTTTCAAGGTCAGAGTCAGTGTCCTCATGTGCTTTCAAGGCAAGCCCATGATCCTTCTTTTGCTCCTCTTTTTGTTGTGAGTTCTTTCGGAGTTCATAGGTTTGGAGATTACCAATCAACTCG
>JACYFF010010365.1:43039626-43058309 GCA_017589665.1 Selenicereus undatus | reverse complement strand
TAAAACTCCATAAAGTGTCGTTTGTCATGAAATTCAAAAAGTGGAGCCAAAGAAGGGCCCTGCTATGGATGAATTTGTATGAAGCTTACCTTTCATGAAGTTGGGTTGAAAGAATAAAAATGATACCATTGAAAATATACATCAAACCCTTTTTCTTCGAAAAGAATGGTCCTAAATTCTTGTTGTAAACGAGGGCATTCTTCTTGACTCAAGAGCTCCTCAATTCCTTCAACAACCCCACATTGCTCCAAATTGGACACTTGGAGTTCTTCAATTTCAAGCTTGTCAAATCTTAGAGGTAAGTCACAATTCACCTCATGGTTTTAATGACATCCTTCTTTAAAGATCAAGGGTTCCCTTAGTTTGCGTTCCTTATCAAGGATGAGAGATTGAAGTTGGAGACACCATTCTTGGATGCCTAACTCAAGGCTATCAAGTTCATGTTTCAACTTGAGTAACTTCCTAAGGGAGATGGCATTCCGAGTCTTTGTGGGTTGGGTTTTGTGTTCTGGGACAAGGTTTGTTTTTGAAAGGTTGGGAGCAAGAGCAAAGAGAGTAGCCTAAGCTCTGATACCACTTGATGTACGTGTTTGAACCTCAAACACTTCCAAATCAGGGCGAAAGAGCCTTAATTTGTTTTCCACTTGAAGGAGAGAACTTGGACAGAATTTTTGTATCTTTTTGAGCGTACAAAAGATCAAAAGAGAAGAGAATGAAGAGGTAGAAATCATGATGTAAAGGATATGAACTTAACTCACCCAAATGAATCCACACATAGAGAGATAAGAACTAGACAAGTGGACTAGCAAGGGTGATTTGAATGCCCACCTTGGTCTGCACACTTGGGCAATCTTCGTTCTTCAACTAAGACCTCAATCTTCTTAGTTGAATAAAGAAGACCTACAGACCCACTTGAGGTTACCACACTTAAGATACAACACTAGGATTTTAAGAGAGAATAGAGAGAGTTTTCACAACTCAAGCTTTTGCATTCATTTAAGTGTCTTTTTCTTAGAACCTATGGCATCCCTTATATAATGAGAGCCTTTAAAAAGCTGAAAGAAAGGGGAAAGGGGGGCTATACACGTCCATAAAGCAAGAGGGAGCCAAAAAGCAATGTAAAAAGCTGAAAAGTACTTTATGCTTTTTGTCAACAACTTTTGCGGTTACAATTGTCAACTTCAAACAACTATATCGCCTATGTCTATTACTCAAATTGGATGAAAAAAACCTTGATAGAAAGCTTTGGAAAAAATCTTTTAGGTGGTGCAATTTGGTGGAGCTTTGGAGTTGTCATTTTGGAGACATAGGCCAAAAGGTGCAACATGTGCAGGCTGGGAGAGTTTCAGCAGCATCTGGAAAATGGCTCCTATTCACCTATTACTCAATGAGATAACCTAGAACTCTTTATATGTCCTTAAATATGAAATATTAAGGGTTCCAAAAAGGGTATTTTCAAATTCTTAAATCCAATTTAAGCATGAATAATCAAGCTTACACAACTGGGTATGGGCAGGGGTATACTAACAGTTTTGACCTTCAGATATTTTTTTTGCCTTTGTGGGACCAAATGATGTCCAATTTGAGTGATTCTGGATTCCTTGAAACGAGGACACATTGAGATGCGTTTTGGGGTCAATTGGCAGCAACCCACACTTTCCTTTCATCTTGTTGCAAGCCATTAAAATTTAGCCAGATGTGCTGCTGGGCTGACCAGAAGAACCTTGAACTTCTAAAAGTTGTAAATTTCTATTTACTTGCTCAAAATGGATTATTTAAAATTCCCATTAAACTTTGGGATGTCCATTTTATCCTCCAATTTGAATCAAATCAAAATCCATTGTGAGGAAAGAGAACAAGCTGCTTGAATTGAGGTGCTCTTTTTAAGTGCTGAAATTGGCAGCCTGGGAACAATGATCTTTTCCTCGTACCAACTGTTGACTTGTGATGAATATAATTATATGACCATAAAATAGACTTCCCAAGATTTCATATGACTACTCATAAACTCAAAGTAAAGCTTCCAACCTAAGGAAATATTTACCACAAAACTGAGCAAATAAACTAGACGTTCTGGCAGCACTAGCACTTTGGCTTCTATGACTTCTTTTGACA
The DNA here is from genome assembly GCA_017589665.1 of Selenicereus undatus. Taxonomy (NCBI): domain Eukaryota; kingdom Viridiplantae; phylum Streptophyta; class Magnoliopsida; order Caryophyllales; family Cactaceae; genus Selenicereus; species Selenicereus undatus. The sequence goes on along the minus strand of JACYFF010010365.1, from coordinate 43,056,194 downwards.
ACTACGACTTGGCTTGGCTTGAAATAAATTACACGAACAGAAAGTAGACATTTTTAGCTTTCTGAAAGCTAAATTTCACCATCCTAAGTGCATGGTAAGCTTAGAATACACGCTGCACAAAACCAGAGAGAAAGCAAAACTCGTTTGAGCTATTTTTAATATTTGAAATGGATGGCGCTCTTGATCCACATTTGGAAAATACCTTTGGATAAGGCACTTTGAAGTTGAATTAAAACTCCATAAAGTGTCGTTTGTCATGAAATTCAGAAAGTGGAGCCAAAGAAGGGCCCTGCTATGGATGAATTTGTATGAAGCTTACCTTTCATGAAGTTGAGTTGAAAGAATAAAAATGATACCATTGAAAATATAAATCAAACCCTTTTTCTTCGAAAAGAATGGTCCTAAATTCTTGTTGTAAACGAGGGCATTCTTCTTGACTCAAGAGCTCCTCAATTCCTTCAACAACCCCACATTGCTCCAAATTGGACACTTGGAGTTCTTCAATTTCAAGCTCATCAAATCTTGGAGGTAAGTCACAATTCACCTCATGGTTTTCTTGACATCCTTCTTTAAAGATCAAGGGTTCCCTTAGTTTGCGTTCCTTACCAAGGATGAGAGATTGAAGTTTGAGACCCCATTCTTGGATGCCTAACTCAAGGCTATCAAGTTCATGTTTCAACTTGAGTAACTTCCTAGGGGAGATGGCATTCCGAGTCTTTGTGGGTTGGGTTTTGTATTCTGGGACAAGGTTTGTTTTTGAAAGGTTGGGAGCAAGGGCAAAGAGAGTAGCCTAAGCTCTGATACCACTTGATGTACGTGGCTGAACCTCAAACACATCCAAATCAGGGCGAAAGAGCCTTAATTTGTTTTCCACTTGAAGGAGAGAACTTGGACAGAATTTTTGTATCTTTTTGAGCGTACAAAAGATCAAAAGAGAAGAGAATGAAGAGGTAGAAATCATGATGTAAAGGATATGAACTTAACTCACCCAAATGAATCCACACATAGAGAGATAAGAACTAGACAAGTGGACTAGCAAGGGTGATTTGAATGCCCACCTTGGTCTGCACACTTGGGCAATCTTCGTTCTTCAACTAAGACGTCAATCTTCTTAGTTGAATAAAGAAGACCTAGAGACCCACTTGAGGTTACCACACTCAAGATACAGCACTAGGATTTTAAGAGAGAATAGCGAGAGTTTTCACAACTCAAGCTTTTGCATTCATTCAAGTGTCTTTTTCTTGCAACGCAAGGCATCCCTTATGTAATGAGAGCCTTTAAAAATCTTAAAGAAAGAGGAAAGAGGGGCCATCCACGTCCATAAAACAAGAGGGAACCAAAAAGCAATGTAAAAAGCTGAAAAGTACTTTATGCTTTTTGTCGGTAACTTTTCAGTTTACAATTGTTAACTTCAAACCACTGTATCTCCTACGTCTCTTACTCAAATTGGATGAAAAAAACCTTGCTAGAAGCTTAGGAAGTAAGCTTTCAGGTGGAGCAATAGGGCCGAGCTTTGGAGCTACTGTTTGGGAGATATAGGCCAAAAGGTGCAGCATGTGCAGGCTGGGATAGTTTCTGCAGCATCTGGAAAATGGCTCCAATTGACCTATTACTCAACGACCTAACCTGGAAATCTTTATATTTCCTTAAATATGACATATTGAGGGTTCGGAAAAGTGGATTTTCAGTTTCTTAAATCCAATTTAAGCTTTAATAATAAAGCTTACAAAATTGGGTATGTGCAGGGGTATACTGACAGTTTTGACCTTCAGAGATGTTTTATGCGTTTGAGGGACCCAATGATGTCCAATTTGAGTGATTCTTGATTTCCTAAAAATAGGACACCATGAGATGTGTTTGGAGGTCAATTGGTAGCAACCCGCACTGTCCTTTCATCTTGCTGCAAGCCATTAAAGTTGAGCCTAATGTGCTGCTTGGCTGACCTGAAGAACCTTGAACTTCTAAAAGCTGTAACTTTCTGTTTACTGGCTTAAAATGGATTATTAAAAACTCCCATTAAATTTTGGGATGTCTATTTTATCCTACAATTTGAATCAACTCAAAAGCCATTGTCAGGAGAGAGAACCAGCTGCTTGAATTGAGGTGCTCTTTTTTGGTGCTGAAATTGGCAGCATGGAAACAGTGGTCTTTTCCTACTACTAAATCTTGACTTGTGATGAATTTAATTACATGACTACAAAATAGACTTCCTAAGCTTTCATACGACTACTCATACACTAGAAATGAAGCATCCAAGCTAAGGAAATATTTACCACAAAATTGAGCAAATAAACTAGACGATCTCGCATCACTAGCACTTTGGCTTCTATGCCTGATTTTGACAACTACGAATTGACTTTGCTTGAAATAAATTAGATGACCAGAAAGTAGGCATTATAAGTTTTCCAAAAGCTAAATTTCAGCATCCTCAGCGCACGATAAGCTTGGAATACATGCTGCACAAAACCAGATAGAAAACAGAACTCGCTTGAGCTATTTTTAAGCTTTGAAAGGGATGGCGCTCTTGATCCCCATTTGGAAAACCCCTTTGGATACGGCACTTTGAAGTTCAAATAAAACTCTATAAAGTGTCTTTTGTCACGAAATTCAAAAAGTGGAGCCAAAGAAGGGTCTTGCCATGCATGAATTCGTATGGAGCTTACCTTTCATGAAGTTCAGTTAAAAGAATAAAAATGATACCATTGAAAATATACATCAAACCCTCTTTCTTTGAAAAGAATTGTCCTAAATTATCGTTGCAAATGAGGACATTCTTCTTGACTCAAAGAGTTCCTCAATTCCTTCAACAACCCCACATTGTTCCAAATTAGACACTTGGAGCTCTTCAATTTCAAGCTCATCAAATCTTGGAGGTAGGTCACAGTTCACCGCATCATTTTCATGACATCCTTCTTTAAAGATCAAGGCTTCCCTTAGTCTGCGTTCCTTATCAAGGATGAGAGATTGAAGTTGGAGACCCCATTGTTGGATGCCTAACTCAAGGCTATCAAGTTCATGTTTTAACTTGAGTAAGTTCCTAAGGGACATGGCATTCTGGGTCTTTGTGGGCTGGGTTTTGTGTTTTGGGACAAGGTTTGTGTTTGAAAGGTTGGAAGCAAGGGCAAAGAGAGCAGCCTAAGCTCTGATACCACTTGATGTACGTGTCCGAACATCAAACACATCCAAATGAGGGTGAGAGAGCCTCAATTTGTTCTGCACTTGAAGGAGAGAACTTGGACAGAATTTTTGTGTCTTTTTGAGCTTACAAAAGATCAAAAGAGAAGAGAATGAAGAGGTAGAAATCAAGATGTAAAGGATATGAACCTAACTCACCCAAATGAATCCACACATAGGGAGATAAGAACTAGACAAGTGGACTCGCAAGGGTGATCTGAATACCCACCTTGGTCAGCACACTTGGGCAATCTGCTTTCTTCAAATAAGACCTTAATCTTCTTAGTTGAATAAAGAAGACCTAGAAACCCACTTGAGGTTGCCACACTCAAGATACAACACCAGGATTTTGAGAGAGAATAAAGAGAGTTTTCACAACTCAAGCTTTTGCATTCATTCAAGTGTCTTTTTCTTACAACCTAAGCCCTTTCTTTTGTATAATGAGGGCCTTTAAAAAGCTGAAACAAAGAGGAAAAAGGGGCCATACACGTCCATAAAGCAAGAGGGAACCAAAAAGCAATGCAAAAAGCTGAAAAGTACTTTATGCTTTTTGTCAGCAACTTTTCAGTTTACAATTGTCAACTTCAAACAGTGATATCTCCTATGTCTCTTACTCAAATTGGATGAAACAAACCTTGTTAGAAAGCTTAGGAAGTACGATTTCAGGTGGAATAGATGGGCAGAGCTTTGGACCTACCGTTTGGGAGATATAGGTCAAAAGGTACAGTATGTGCAGGCTGGGATAGTTTCTGCAGCATCTGGAAAATGGCTCCAATTCGCCTATTACTCAACGACCTAACCTAGAAATCTTTATATGTCCTTAAATATGACATATTAAGGGTTCCAAAAATTGGATTTTTAGTTTCTCAAATCCAATTTAAGCTTTAATAATCAAGCTTACAAAATTCGGTATGTGCAGGGGCATACCAACCTTCAAAGACGTTTTATGCGTTTGAGGGACCCAATGAAGTCCAATTTGAGTGATTCTTGATTTATTGAAAATTGGACACCTTGAGATGTATTTTGGGGTCAATTGGTAGCAACCCACACCATCCTTTCATCTTGCTGCAAGCCATTGAAGTTGAGCCTGTTGTGCTGCTGGGCTGACCTTAAGAACCTTGAACTTCTAAAAGCGGTAAGTTTCTCTTTACTAGGTTAAAATGGATTATTCAAAATTACCATTAAACTTTGGGATGTCTATTTTATCCTCCAACTTGAATTAACTCAAAAGCCATTGTGAGGAGAGAGAACCTGCTGCTTGAATTGAGGTGCTCTTTTTTGGTGCTGAAATTGGCAGCGTGGGAACAGTGGCCTTTTCCTCCTACCAACTCCTGACTTGTGCTGAATTTAATTATATGATCATAACATAGACTTCCTAAGCTTTCATATGATCACTCATACACTAAAAATGAAGCGTCCAAGCTAAGGAAATATTTACCACAAAATTGAGCAAATAAACTGGACGCTCTGTCAGCACTGGCACTTTGGCTTCTATGCCTTATTTTGACAACTATGACTTGACTTGGCTTGAAATAAATTACATGAGCAGAAAGTAGACATTATTAGTTTTTTCAAAGCTAAATTTCAGCATCCTAAGTGCACGATAAGCTTGGAATACATCCTGCACAAAACAAGACAAAAAGCAGAACTCGCTTGAGTTATTTTTAAGCTTTGAAAGGGATGGTGCTCTTGATCCCTATTTGGAAAACCCTTTTGGATAAGGAACTTTGAAGTTCAAATAAAACTCCATAAAGTGTCTTTTGTCACGAAATTCAAAAAGTGGAGCCAAAGAAGGGCCTTGCCATGCATGAATTTGTACGGAACTTACCTCTCATGAAGTTGAGTTGAAAGAATAAAAATGATACCATTGAAAATATACATCAAACCATCTTTCTTTCAAAAGAATTGTCCTCAATTCTGGATGTAAATGAGGGCATTCTTCTCGACTAAAGAGTTCCTCAATTCCTTCAACAACCCCACGTTGCTCCAAATTGGACACTTGGAGTTCTTCAATTTCAAGCTCACCAAATCTTGGAGGTTGGTCACAATTCACCTCATGGTTTTCATGACATCCTTCTTTGAAGATCAAGGGTTCCCTTAGTTCGCGTTCCTTACCAAGGATGAGAGATTAAATTTTTAGACCCAATTGTTGGATGTCTAACTCAAGGCTATTAAGTACATGTTTTAACTTGAGTAACTTCCTAAGGGACAAGGCATTCCGGGTCTTTGTGGGTTGGGTTTTGTGTTTTGGGACAAGGTTTGTGTTTGAAAGTTTGGGAGCAAGGCCAAAGAGAGTAGCCTAAGCTCTGATACCACTTGATGTACGTGTCCGAACCTCAAACATATCCGAATGAGGGCGAGAGAGCCTCAATTTGTTTTGCACTTGAGGGAGAGAACTTGGACAGAATTTTTGTGCCTTTTTGAGCTTACAAAAGATCAAAAGGGAAGAGGATGAAAAGGTAGAAATCAAGATGTAAAGGATATGAACTTAACTCACCCAAATGAATCCACACATAGAGAGATAAGAACTAGACAAGTGGACTAGCAAGGGTGATTTGAATAACCAGCTTGGTCTGCACGCTTAAACAATCTTCTTTCTTCAACTAAGAACTTAATCTTCTTAGTTGAATGAATAAGACCTAGAGACCCAATTGAGGTTGCCACACTCAAGACACAACACTTGGATTTTGAGAGAGAAAAAAGACAGTTTTCTCAAGTCAAGCTTTTGCATTCATTCAAGTGTCTTTTTCTTACAACCTAAGGCATCCCTCACATAATGAGAGCCTTTAAAAAGTTGAAAGAAAGGGGGAAAAAGGGCCACACACACGTCCATAAAGCAAGAGGGAACCAAAAAGCAATGTAAAAAGCTGAAAAGTACTTTATGCTTTTTGTCAGCAACTTTTCCGATTACAATTGTGAACTTCAAACAGCTATATCGCCTACGTCTCTTACTCAAATTTTGATGAAACAAACCTTGATAGAATGCTTAGGAAAAAAGCTTTCAGGTGGCACAATTTGGTAGAGCTTTAGAGCTACCTTTCTTGAGATATAGGCCAAAAGGTGCAGCATGTGCAGGCTGGGAGAATTTCTGCAGCATCTAGCAAATGGCTCCAATTGACCTATTACTCAACGACCTAAGCTAGAACCCTTTATATGCCCTTAGATATGACATATTAAGGGTTCGAAAAAGCAGATTTTCAAATTCTTAAATCCAATTTAAGCATGAATAATCAAGCTTACAAAACTGGGTATGTGTAGGGATATACTGACAGTTTTGCCCTCCATATATTTTTTATGCCTTTGAGGGACCAAATGATGTCCAATTTGAGTGATTCTTGATTCCTTGAAATGAGGACACCTTGAGATGGGTTTTGGATTCAATTGGAAGCAACCCACACTTTCCTTTCATCTTGTTGCAAGCCATAAAAAGTTGAGCCAGATGTGCTGCTGGGCTGACCAGAAGAACCTTGAACTTCTAAAAGTTGTTACTTTCTATTTACTTGCTCAAAATGGATTATTTAAAATTCTCATTAAACTTTGGGATGTCTGATTTCTCCTCCAATTTGAATCAAATCAAAAGCCATTGTGAGGAAAAGAACCAGCTGCTTGAATTGAGGTGCTCTTTTCATATACTGAAATCGGTAGCATGGGAACAATGGTCTTTTCCTCCTACCAACTGTTGACTTGTGCTAAATTTAATTATATGACCATAAAATAGACTTCCTAAGCTATCATATGACTACTTATACACTCAAAGTGAAGCTTCAAGGCTAAGGAAATATTTACCACAAAACTAAGCAAATAAACGGGACGTTTTGGCAGCACTAGCACTTTGGCTTCTATGGCTTGTTTTGACAACTACGACTTGACTTGGCTTGAAATAAATTACATGAACAAAAAGTAGACATTATTAGCTTACTAAAACCTAAATTTCAGCATCCTAGGTGCACGATAAGCGTGGAATACATGCTGCACAAAACCAAACAGAAAGCAGAACTCGTTTGAGCTATTTTTAGGCTTTGAAATGGATGGCGCTCTTGATCCCCATTTGGAAAACCCCTTTGGGTAAGGCACTTTGAAGTTCAAATAAAACTCCATAAAGTTTTGTTTGTCACGAAATTCAAAAAGTGGAGCCAAAGAAGGGCCTTGCCATGTATGAGTTTGTGTGGAGCTTACCTTTCATGAAGTTGAGTTGAAAGAATAAAAATGATACCATTGAAAATATACATCAAAGCCTCTTTTTTCGAAAATAATTGTCCTAAATTCTTGTTGTAAATGAGGGCATTCTTCTTGACTCAAAGAGTTCCTCAATTCCTTCAACAACCCCATATTGCTCCAAATTGGACACTTGGAGTTCTTCAATTTCAAGCTCATCAAATCTTGGACGTAGGTCACAATTCAGCTCATAGTTTTCATGACATCCTTCTTTAATGATCAACGGTTCCCTTAGATCACGTTCCTTATCAAGGATGACAGATTGCAGTTGGAGACCCCATTGTTTAATGCCTAACTCAAGGCTACCAAGTTCATGTTTTAACTTGCGTAACTTCCTAAGGGACATGGCATTCCAGGTCTCTGCGGGCTGGGTTTTGTGTTTTGGGACAACGCATATGTTTGAAAGGTTGGGGGCAAGGCCAAAAAGAGTAGCCTAGGCTCTGATACCACTTAATGTACGTGTCTGAACCTCAAACACATCCAAATCAGGGCGAGAGAGCCTCAATTTGTTTTGCACTTGAAGGAGAGAACTTGGACAGAATTTTTGTGTCTTTTTGAGCTTACAAAAGATCAAAAGAGAAGAGAATGAAGAGGTAGAAATCAAGATGAAAAGGACATGAACCTAACTCACCCAAATGAATCAACAGATAGAGAGATAAGAACTAAACAAGTGGACTAGCAAGGGTTATTTAAATACCCACCTTGGTCTACACACTTGGGCAATCTTCTTTTTTCAACTAAGACCTTAATCTTCTTAGTTGAATAAAGAAGACCTAGAAACCCACTTGAGGTTGCCATACTCAAGATACGACACCAGGATTTTCAGAGAGAATAGAGAGAGTTTTCACAACTCAAGCTTTTGCATTCATTCAAGTGTCTTTTTCTTACAACATAAGGCCTTTCTTTTGTATAATGAGAGCCTTTAAAAAGATGAAATAAAGATGAAAAAGGGGCCATACACATCCATAAAGCTAGAGGGAACCAAAAAGCAATGTAAAAAGCTGAGAAGTACTTTATGCTTTTTGTCAGCAACTTTTCAGTTTACAATTGTCAAGTTCAAACAGCTATATGTCGTACGTCTCTTACACAAATTGGATGAAACAAACCTTGATAAAAAGCTTAGGAACTAAGCCTTTAGGTGGAGCAGATAGGCAGAGCTTTGGAGCTACCGTTTAGGAGATATAGACCAAAAGGTACAGCATGTGTAGGTTGGGATAGTTTCTGCAGCATCTGAAAAATTGCTCCAATTGACCTATTACTCAATGACCTAACCTACAAATATTTATATGTCCTTAAATATGGCATATTAAGGGTTCAAAAAAGTGGATTTTTAGTTTCTTAACTCCGATTTAAGCTTTAATAATCAAGCTTAGTAAACCGGGTATGTGCAGGGGCATGCCAACAGTTTTGACCTTTAGAGACGTTTTATGTGTTTGAGGGACCCAATGACGTCCAATTTGAGTGATTCTTAATTGCTTGAAAAGAGGACACCTTAATATGTATTTTGGTGTCAATTGGTAGCAACCCACACCATGCTTTCATCTTGCTGCAAGCCATTAAATTTGAGCATGCTGTGCTGCTTGGTTGACTTGAAGAACCTTGAACTTCTAAAGGCTGTAACTTTATGTTTGTTAGCTTAAAAGGGATTATTCAAAATTCCCATTAAACTTTGGGGTGTCTATTTTATCTTCCAACTTGAATCAACTCAAAAGCCATTGTGAGGAGAAAGAACCAGCTTGTTTAATTAAGGTGCTCTTTTTTGGTGCTGAAGTTGGCAGCATGGGAACAGTGGTCTTTTCCTCCTACCAACTCTTGACTAGTGCTGGATTTAATTATATGACCGTAAAATAGACTTCCTAAGCTTTCATATGATTACTCATACACTAAAAATGAAGCATCCAAGCTAAGTAAATATTTACCACAAAACTGAGCAAATAAACTGGACGTTCTGGCAGCACTGGCACTTTGGCTTCTATGCCTTATTTTGACAACTACGACTTGACTTGCCTTGAAGTAAATTACATGACCAAAAAGTATACATTATTAGTTTTATAAAAGCTAGATTTCAGCATCCTAAGTGCACGATAAGCTTGGAATACATGCTGCACAAAACCAGACAGAAAGCAGAACTCGCTTGAGCTATTTTTAAGCTTTGAAAGGGATGTTGCTCTTGATCCCCATCTGGAAACCCTTTTGGATAAGGAACTCTGAAGTTCAAATAAAGCTCCATAAAGTGTCTTTTGTCACGAAATTAAAAAAGTGGAGGCAAAGAAGACCCTTGCCGTCCATGAATTTGTACGGAGCTTACCTCTAATGAAGTTGAGTTGAAAGAATAAAAATGATACCATTGAAAATATACATCAAACCCTCTTTCTTTGAAAAGAATTGTTCTCAATTCTGGTTGTAAATGAGGGCATTCTTGTTGACTCAAGAGTTCCTCAATTCCTTCAACAACCCAACATTGCTCCAAATTGGACACTTGGAGTTCTTCAATTTCAAGCTCACCAAATCTTAGAGGTTGGTCACAATTCACCTCATGGTTTTCATGACATCCTTCTTTAAAGATCAAGGGTTCCCTTAGTTCGCGTTCCTTATCAAGGATGGGAGATTGAAGTTTTAGACCCAATTGTTGGATGCCTAATTCAAGGCAATCAAGTTCATGTTTCAACTTGAGTAATTCCTCAGGCACATGGCATTCCGGGTCTTTGTGGGTTGGGTTTTCTGTTTTGGGACAAGGTTTGTGTTTGAAAGTTTTGCAGCAAGGCCAAAGAGAGTAGCCTAAGCTTTGAAACCACTTGATGTACGTGTCCGAACCTCAAACACATCCAAATGAGGGCGAGAGAGCCTCAATTTTTTTTGCACTTGAATGAGAGAGCTTGGACAGAATTTTTGTGTCTTTTTAAGCCTACAAAAGATCAAAAACGGAAGAGAATGAACAGGTAGAAATCAAGATGTAAAGGATATGAACTTAACTCACCCAAATGAATCCACACATAGAGAGATAAGAACTAGACAAGTGGACTAGCAATGGTGATTTGAATACCCACATTGGTCTGCACACTTGGACAATCTTCTTTCTTCAACTGAGAGCTTAATCTTCTTAGTTGAATGAATAACACCTAGAGACCCACTTGAGTTTGCCACACTCAAGATACAGCACTAGGATTTTGAGAAAGAATAGAGAGAGTTTTCACAAGTCAAGCTTTTGCATTCATTCAAGTGTCTTTTCCTTACAACCTAAGGCATCCCTTATATAGTGAGAGCCTTTAAAAAGCTGAAAGAAAGGGGAAAAAGGGTCCGTACACAACCATAAAGTAAGAGGGAACCAAAAAGCAATGTAAAAAGCTGAAAAGTACTTTATGCTTTTTGTCAGCAACTTTTTCAGTTACAATTATGAACTTAAAACCGCTATGTCGCCTACGTCTCTTACTGAAATTTCATTAAACAAACCTTGATAGAATGCTTAGGAAGAAAACTTTCAGGTGGCACAATTTGGTAGAGTGTTGGAGCTACCTTTTTTGAGATATAGGACAAAAGGTGTAGCATGTGTAGGCTAGGAGAGTTTTTGCGGCATCCAGAAAATGGCTCCAATTGACCTATTACTCAACGACCTAACCTAGAACTCTTTACATGCCCTTAAATATGACATATTAAGGGTTCGAAAAAGTGGATTTTAGAATTCTTAAATCCAATTTAAGCATGAATAATCAAGCTTACACAACTGGGTATGTGCAAGGATATACTGACAATTTTGACCTTCAGAGATTTTCTATGCTTTTGAGGGACCAAATGATGTCCACTTTGAGTGATTCTTGATTCCCTGAAACGAGGACACCTTGAGATGCGTTTTTGGCTCAATTGGCAGCAACCCACAGTTTCCTTTCTTGTTGCTCAAAGCCATTATAGTTGAGCCAGATGTGCTGCTGGGCAGACCAGAAGAACCTTGAACTTCTAAATGCTGTAACTATCTATTTACTTGCTCAAAATGGATTATTCAAAATTCCCATTAAACATTGGGATGTCTGTTTTATCCTTGAATTTGAATCAAATCAAAAGCCATTGTGAGGAATGAGAACCGACTACTTGAATTAAGGTGCTCTTTTCAAGTACTGAAATGGGCAGCATAGGAACAATGGTCTTGTCCTCCTATCAACTGTTCACTTGTGCCGAATTAAATTATATGACCATAAAATAGACTTCCTAAGCTTTCATATGACTACTCACAGAATCAAAGTGAAGCTTTCAAGCTAAGGAAATATTTACCACAAAACTGAGCAAATAAACTAGACGTTCTGGCAGCACTGGCACATTGGCTTCTATGACTTTTTTTGACAACTACGACATGACTTGGCTTCAAATAAATTACATGAAAAAAAAGTAGACATTATTAGCTTTCTGAAAGCTAAATTTCAGCATCCTAGGCGCACGATAAGCTTGGAATACACGCTGAACAAAACCAGACAGAAAGCAGAACTCGTTTGAGCTATTTTTAACCTTTGAAATGGATGGCACTCTTGATCCCCATTTGGAAAAACCCTTTGGATAAGGCACTTTGAAGTTCAAATAAAACACCATAAAGTGTTGTTTGTCATGAAATTAAAAAAGTGGAGCCAAAGAAGGGCCTCGCCATGCATGAATTTGTATGGAGCTTACCTTTCATGAAGTTGAGTTGAAAGAATAAAAATGATACAATTGAAAATATACATAAAACCCTCTTTCTTCGAAAAGAATTGTCCTAAATTCTTGTTGTAAATGAGGGCATTCTTCTTGACTCAAACAGTTCCTCAATTCGCTCAACAACCCCATATTGCTCCAAATTGGACACTCAGAGTTCTTCACTTTCAAGCTCATCAAATCTTGGACGTAGGTCACAATTCACCTCATGGTGTTGATGACATCCTTCTTTAAAGGTCAAGGGTTCCCTTAGATCGCGTTCCTTATCAAGGATGAGAGATTACAGTTAGAGACCCTATTGTTGGATGCCTAACTCAAGGCTATCAAGTTCATGTTTCAACTTGAGTAACTTCCTAAGGGACATGGCATTCCGGGTCTTTATGGGATGGGTTTTGTGTTTTGGGACAAGGTTTGCGTTTGAAAGGTTGGGAGCAACGCCAAGGAGAGTATCCTAGGCTTTGATACAACTTAATGTACGTGTCCGAACCTCAAACACATCCAAATCAGGGCGAGAGAGCCTCAATTTGTTTTGCACTTCAAGGAGAGAGCTTGGACATAATTGCATGCCTTATTTTCACACCTACGACTTGACTTGGCTTGAAATAAATTACATGACCAGAAAGCAGTCATTATTAGTTTTCTAAAAGCTAAATTTCAGCATCCCAAGTGCACGATAAGCATGGAATACATCCTGTACAAAACAAGACAGAAAGCAGAACTCGCTTGAGCTATTCTTAAGCTTTGAAAGGGATCATGCTCTTGATCCCCATCTAGAAAACCCTTTTTGATAAGGAAATTTGAAGTTCAAATAAAAATCCATAAAGTGTCTTTTGTCACGTAACTCAAAAAGTGGAGCCAAAGAAGGGGCTTGCCATGCATGAATTTGTACGGAGCTTACCTCTCATGAAGTTGAGTTGAAAGAATAAAAATGATACCGTTGAAAATATACATCAAACCCTCTTTCTTTGAAAAGAATTGTCCTCAATTTTGCTTATAAATGAGGGAATTCTTCTTGACTCAAGAGTTCCTCAATTCCTTAAACAACCCCACATTGCTCTAAATTCGACACTTGGAGTTCTTCAATTTCAAGCTTACCAAATCTTGGAGGTTGGTCAAAATTCACCTCATGGTTTTCATGACATCCTTGTTTAAAGATCAAGGGCTCCCTTAGTTCGCGTTCCTCATCAAGGATGAGAGATTGAAGTTTGAGACCCCATTCTTGGATGCCTAACTCAAGGCTATCAAGTTCATGTTTCAACTTGAGTAACTTCCTAAGGGGCATGGCATTCTGGGTCTTTGTGGGTTGGGTTTTGTGTTTTGGGATAAGGTTTGTGTTTTAAAGGTTGGGAGCAAGGCGAAAGAGAGTAACCTAAGCTCTGATACCACTTGATGTACGTGTCCGAACCTCAAACACATCCCAATGAGGGCGAGAGAGCCTTAATTTGCTTTCCACTTGAAGGAGAGAACTTGGACAGAATTTTTGTATCTTTTTGAGCTTACAAAAGATCAAAAGAGAAGAGAATGAAGAGGTAGAAATCAAGATGTAAAGGATATGAACTTAACTCACCCAAATGAATCCACAGACAGAGAGATAAGAACTAGACAACTGGACTAGCAAGGGTGATTTGAATACCCACCTTGGTCTGCACACTTGGACAATCTTCTTTCATCAACTAAGAGCATAATCATCTTAGTTGAATGAAGAAGGCCTACAGACCCACTTGAGGTCGCCACACGCAAGATACAACGCTAGGATTTTGAGAGAGAATAGAGACAATTTTCACAAGTCAAGCTTTTGCATTCATTCAAGTGTCCTTTTTTTACAACCTAAGGCATCCCTTACATAATGAGAGCCTTTAAAAAGCTCAAAGAAAGGGGGAAAGGGGGCCATACACGTCCATAAAGCAAGAGGGAACCAAAAAGCAATGTAAAAAGCTGAAAAGTACTTTATGCTTTTTGTCAGCAACTTTTCCGGTTACAATTGTGAACTTAAAACAGCTATATCGGCCACGTCTCTTAGTCAAATTTGATGAAACAAACCTTGATAGAATGCTTAGGAAGAAAACCTTCAGGTGGTACAATTTGGTAGAGCTTTGGAGCTACCATTTTGGAGATATAGGCCAAAAGGTGCAGGATGTGCAGGCTGGGAGAGTTTCTACAGCATCTAGAAAATGGCTCCAATTGACCTGTTACTCAACGACCTAACCTAGAACTCTTTATATGTTCTTAAATATGACATATTAAGGGTTCCAAAAAGTGGATTTTCAAATTCTTAAATCCAATTTAAGCATGAATAATCAAGCTTACACAACTGTGTATGCGTAGGGGTATACTGACAGTTTTGACCTTCAGAGATTTTTTATGCCTTTGAGGGACCAAATGATGTCCAATTTGAGTGATTCTAGATTCCTCGAAATGGGGATACCTTGAGATGTGTTTTGGGTTCAATTGGCAGCAACCCACACTTTCCTTTCATCATCCTGCAAGCCATTAAAGTTAAGCCTGATATGCTGCTGGGCTGACCAGAAGAACCTAGAACTTCTAAAAGCTGTAACTTTCTGTTTACTTGCTCAAAATGGATTATTCAAAATTTCCATTAAACTTTGGGATGTCTATTTTATCCTCCAATTTGAATCAAATCAAAATCCATTGTGAAGAAAGAGAACTAGCTTCTTGAATTGAGGTGCTCTTTTCATGTGCTGAAATTAGCAGCATGGGAACAATGGTATTTTCCTCCTACCAACTATTGACTTGTGCTGAATTTAATTATATGACCATAAAATAGACTTCCTACGCTTTCATATGACTACTCATACACTCAAAGTGAAGCTTCCAAGTTAAGGAAATATTTACCACAAAACTGAGCAAATAAACTAGACGTTCTGGCATCACTGACACTTTGGCTTCTATGACTTGTTTTGACAACTACGACTTGACTTTGCTTGAAATAAATTACATGAACAGAAAGTAGACATTATTAGCTTTCTGAAAGCTACATGTCAGCATCTAAGAGCACGATAAGCTTGGAATACATGCTGCACAAAACCAGACAGAATGCAGAACTCGTTTGAGCTATTTTTAAGCTTTGAAATGGATGGCGTTCTTGATTAGACCAGGCAAATGGGTCATTCAGTTCGGGTACGGGTTGGGTCAAGTTCGGGTCAGGTCATATTCGGGTTTAGTGACATTTCGGGTAGTTTCGGTTTGGGTCGGGTATGGTTCGGGTCGGGTCGATTTCGGGTGAACCAATTTTTGGTGAAATACGCTCGTCTTGCCAAAACAAGCAACTTTGTTGAAAATTTCGGGTCGTGTATGGTTCGGGTCGGGTCAATTCGGGCTTCAAGTCCACTTTTGGGTGAGCATATTTCGGGTGTCGGGTCGAGTGTGGGTCCGGGTCATTCGGTTCGGGTTTCGGGTCTCGGGTTAGTTTTGCCGGGTCCAGTCTTGATCCCCATTTGGAAAACCCCTTTGGATAGGCACTTTGAAGTTCAAATAAAACTCCATAAAGTGTCTTTTGTCACGAAATTCAAAAAGTGGAGCCAAAGAAGGGCCTTGCCATGCATGAATTTGTATGGAGCTTACCTTTCATGAAGTTGAGTTGAAGGAATAAAAATGATACCATTGAAAATGTACATCAAACCCTCTTCTTGTTCGAAAAGAATTGTCCTAAATTCTTTTTGCAAATGAGGGCATTCTTCGTGACTCAAAGAGTTCCTCAATTCCTTCAACAACCCCATATTGCTCCAAATTGGACACTTGGAGTTCTTCACGTTCAAGCTCATCAAATCTTCGACGTAGGTTACAATTCACCTCATGGTTTTGATGACATCCTTATTTAAAGATCAAGGGTTCCCTTAGATCGCGTTCCTTAACAAGGATGAGAGACTGCAGTTGGAGACCCCATTGTTGGATGCCTAGCTCAAGGCTATCAAGTTCATGTTTTAACTTGAGTAACTTCCTGAAGGACATGGCATTCCGGGTCTTTGTGGGCTGGGTTTTGTGTTTTGGGACAAGGTTTGTGTTTGAAAGGTTGGGAGCAAGGCCAAGGAGAGTAGCCTAGGCTTTGATACAACTTGATGTACGTGTCCGAACCTTAAACACATCCAAATCAGGGCGAGAGAGCCTCAATTTGTTTTGCACTTGAAGGAGAGAACTTGGACATAATTTTTGTGTCTTTTTGAGCATACAAAAGATCAAAAGAGAAGAGAATGAAGAGGTAGAAATCAAGATGTAAAGGACATGAACCTAACTCATCCAAATGAATCCACACATACAGAGATAAGAACTAGACAAGTGGACTAGCAAGGGTGATTTAAATACCCACCTTGGTCTGCACACTTGGGCAATCTTCTTTCTTTAACTAAGACCTTAATCTTCTTAGTTGAATAAAGAACACATAGAAACCCACTTAAGGTTGCCACACTCAAGATACAGCACTAGGATTTTCAGAGAGAATAGAGAGAGTTTTCACAACTCAAGCTTTTGCATTCATTCAAGTGTCTTTT
>JACYFF010010365.1:43015790-43039616 GCA_017589665.1 Selenicereus undatus | reverse complement strand
TGTCTTTTTCTTACAACCTAAGGCCGCCCTTATATAATGAGAGCCTTCAAAAAGATGAAAGAAAGGGGGAAAAGAGGCCATACACGTCCATAAAGCAAGAGGGAAGCAAAAAGCAATGTAAAAAGCTGAGAAGTACTTTATGCTTTTTGTCAGCAACTTTTCAGTTTACAATTGTCAAATTCAAACAGCCATATCTCTTACGTCTCTTACTCAAATTGGATGAAACAAACCTTGATACAAAGCTTAGGAAGTAGGCTTTCAGGTGGAGCAATTGGGTCGAGCTTTGGAGCCACCGTTTCGAAGATATAGGCCAAAAGGGGCAGTATGTGTATGCTAGGATAGTTTCTGCAGCATCTGGAAAATGACTCCAATTGACCTATTACTCATTGATGTAACCTAGAACTCTTTATATGTCCTTAAATATGACATATTAGGGTTCCAAAAAGTGGATTTTTAGTTTCTTAAATCCAATTTAAGCTTTAACCAAGCATACAAAATTGGGGTTGTGCAGGGGTATACTGACAGTTTTGACCTTCAGAGACGTTTTATGCGTTTGAGGGACCCAATGATGTCCAATTTGAGTGATTATTGATTTCTTGAAAATAGGACACCTTGAGATGTGTTTTGGGGGCAATTGGTGGCAATCCATGCTGTCCTTTCATCCTGCTGCAAGCCATTAAAGTTGAGCCTGATGTGCTGCTGGGCTGACAGGAAGAACCTTAAACTTCTCAAACCTGTAACTTTCTATTTGCTAGCTTAAAATGGATTATTCAAAATTCCCATTAAACTTTGGGATGTCTATTTTATCCTCTAATTTGAATCAACTCAAAAGCCGTTGTGAGGAGAGAGAAGCAGCTGCTTGAATCGAGGTGCTCTTTTTTGGTGCTGAAATTGGAAGCATGGGAACAGTGGTCTTTTCCTCCTACCAACTCTTGACTTGTGCTGAATTTAATTATTTGACCACAAAGTAGACCTTCTAAGCTTTCATATGACTACTCATACAGTAAAAAGGAAGCATCCAAGCTAAGGAAATATTTACCACAAAACTGAGCAAATAAACTGGACGTTCTGGCAGCACCGGCACTTTGGCTTCTATGCCTTATCCTGACAACTACGAAATGACTTGGCTTGAAATAAATTACATGACCCGAAAGTAGACATTATTATTTTTCTAAACGCTAAATTTCAGCATCCAAAGTGCATGAAAAGCTTGGAATACATCCTGCACAAAACCAGATAGAAAACAGAACTCGCTTGAGCTATTTTTAAGCTTTGAAAGGGATGGCGCTCTTGATCCCCATTTGGAAAACCCCTTTGGGTAAGGCACTTTGAAGTTCAAATAAAACTCTATAAAGTGTCTTTTGTCACGAAATTGAAAAAGTGGAGGGATAGAAGGCCCTTGTCGTCCATGAATTTGTACGGAGCTTACCACTAATGAAGTTGAGTTGAAAGAATAAAAATGATACCATTGAAAATATACATCAAACCCTCTTTCTTCAAAAAGAATTGTCCTAAATTCTTGTTATAAATGAGGGAATTCTTCTTAACTCAAAGAGTTCCTCAATTCCTTCAACAACCCCACATTGTTCCAAATTGGACACTTGGAGGTAGGTCACAATTCACCTCATGGTTTTCATGACATCATTCTTTAAAGATCAAGGGTTCCCTTAGTTTGCGTTCCTTATCAAGGATGAGAGATTGAAGTTTGAGACCCCATTGTTGGATGCCTAACTCAAGGTTATCAAGTTCATGTTTCAACTTCAGTAACTTCCTAAGGGACATGGCATTCCTGATCTTTGTGGGTTGGGTTTTGTGTTTTGGGACAAGGTTTGTGTTTGAAAGGCTGGGAGCAAGGACAAAGAGAGTAGCCTAAGCTCTGATACCACTTGATGTACGTGTCCAAACCTTAAACACATCCAAATGAGGGCGAGAGAGCCTCAATTTGTTTTGCACTTGAAGGGGAGAACTTGGATAGAATTTTTGTATCTTTTTGAGCTTTCAAAATATCAAAAGAGAACAGAATGAAGAGGTAGAAATGAAGATGTAAAAGATATGAACTTAACTCACCCAAATGAATCCACACATAGAGAGATAAGAACTAGACAAGTGGACTAGCAAGGGTGATTTGAATACCCACCTTGGTCTGCACACTTGGACAATCTTCTCTCTTCAACTAAGGCCTTAATCTTCTTAGTTGAATAAAGAAGACCTAGAGACCCACTTGAGGTTGCCACACTCAAGATACAACACTAGGATTTTGAGAGAGAATAGAGAGAGTTTTCACAACTCAAGCTTTTGCATTCATTCAAGTGTCTTTTTGTTACAACCTAAGGCCTTTATTTTGTATAATGATAGCCTTTAAAAAGCTGAAGGAAAGTGAAAAAAGGGGCCATACACGTCCAAAAATAAAGAGGGAACCAAAAAGCAATGTAAAAAGCTGAAAAGTACTTTATGCTTTTTATCAACAACTTTTTAGTTTACAATTGTCAACTTCAAACAGCTATATCTCGTACGTCTCTGACTGAAATTGGATGAAACAGACCTTGCAAGAAAGCTTAGGAAGTAGGCTTTCAGGTGGAGCAATTGGGCAGAGCTTTGGAGCTTCCGTTTGGGAGATATAGGCAAAAAGGTACAGCATGTGCAGTCTGGGATGGTTTCTGCATCATCTTGGAAATGGCTCCAATTGACCTATTACTCAACGACCTAACCTAGAAATCTTTATATGTCCTTAAATATGACATATTAAGGGTTCCAAAAAGTGGATTTTCAGTTTCTTAAATCCAACTTAAGCTTTAATAATCAAGCTTACAAAACTGGGTATATGTAGGGGCATATCAATAGTTTTGACCTTTAGAGACGTTTTATGCGTTTGAAGGACCCAATGATGTCCAATTTGAGTGATTCTTGATTGCTTGAAAAGAGGACACCTTGAGATGTATTTTGGGGCCCATTTGTAGCAACCCACACCGTCCCTTCGTTTTGCTACAAGCCATTAAAGTTGAGCCTACTGTGCTGCTAGGCTGACCTGAACAACCTTGAACTTCTAAAAGCTGTAACTTTCTGTTTACCAGCTTAAAATGGATTATTCAAAATTTCCATTAAAATTTGGGATTTCTATTTTATCCTTCAACCTAAATCAACTCAAAAGCCACTGTGAGGAGAGAGAACCAGCTGCTTGAATTGAGGTGCTCTTTTTTGGTGTTGAAATATACATCATGGGAACAATGATCTTTTCCTCCTACCAACTCTTGACTTGTGCTAAATTTAATTATATGACCATAAAATATACTTCCTAAGCTTTCATATGACAACTCATACACTCAAAATGATGCATCCAAGCTAAGGAAATATTTACCACAAAACTGAGCAAATAAACGGGACGTTTAGGCGGCACAAGCACTTTGGCTTCTATGCCTTATATTGATAACTACGACTTGACTTGGCTTGAAATAAACTACATGACCAGAAAGTAGACATTATTAGTTTTCTAAAAGCTAAATTTCAGCATCCTAAGTGCACAATATGCTTGGAATACATCCTGCACAAAACCAGACAGATAGCGGAACTCGCTTGACCTATTTTTAAGCTTTGAAAGAATGGTACTCTTGATCCCCATTTGGAAAACCCTTTTGGATAAGGAACTTTGAAGTTCAAATAAAACTCCATAAAGTGTCTTTTGTCACGAAATTCAAAAAGTGGAGACAAAGAAGGGCCTTGCCATGGATGAATTTGTACGGAGCTTACCTCTCATGAAGTTGAGTTGAAAGAATAAAAATGATACCATTGAAAATATACATCAAACCCTCTTTCTTTGAAAAGAATTGTCCTCAATTTTGGTTATAAATGAGGGAATTCTTCTTGACTCAAGAGTTCCTCAATTCCTTAAACAACCCCACATTGCTCCAAATTGGACACCTGGAGTTCTTCAATTTCAAGCTCACGAAATCTTTGAGGTTGGCCACAATTCACCTCATGGTTTTCATGACTTCCTTCTTTAAAGATCAAGGGTTCCCTTAGTTCGCGTTCCCTATCAAGGATGAGAGATTGAAGTTTGAGGCCCCATTGTTGGATGCCTAACTCAAGGCTATCAAGTTCATGTTTCAACTTGAGTAACTTCCTAAGGGACATGGCATTCCAAGTCTTTGTGGGTTTGGTTTTGTGTTTTGGGACAAGGTTTGTGTTTGAAAGGTTGGGAGTAAGGCCAAAGAAAGTAGCCTAAGCTCCAATACCACTTGATGTACGTGTCCGAACCTCAAAACCATCCAAATGAGGGCGAGAAAGCCTCAATTTGTTTTGCACTTGAAGGAGAGAACTTGAAAAGAATTTTTGTAACTTTTTGAGCTTACAAAAGATCAAAATAGAAGAGAATGAAGAGGTAGAAATCAAGATGTAAAGGATATGAACTTAACTCACCCAAATGAATCCACACATGGATAGATAAGAACTAGACAAGTGGACTAGGATGGGTGATTTGAATACCCATCTTGGTCTGCACACTTGTGCGATCTTCTTTCTTCAACTAAGAGCTTAATCTTCTTTGTTGAATGAAGAATATCCCACTTGAGGTTGCCCCACTCAAGATACAGCACTAGGATTTTGAGAGAGAATAGAGAGAGTTTTCATAACTCAAGCTTTTGCATTCATTCAAGCGTCTTTTTCTTATAAGCTAAGGCATCCGTTATATAATAAGAGCCTTTAAAAAGCTGAAAGAAAGGGAAAAAAGGGGCCATACACGTCCATAAGCAAGAGGGAACCAAAAAGCAATGTAAAAAGCTGAAAAGTACTTTATGCTTTTTGTCAGCAACTTTTCAATTTACAATTGTCAACTTAAAATAGCTATATCTCGTACGTCTCTTAGTCAAATTGGATGAAATAAACCTTGCTAGAAAGCTTAGGAAATAAGATTTTAGGTGGAGCAATTTGGCAAAGGTTTGGAGCTACCGTTTAGGAGATATAGACGAAAAGGTACAGCATGTGCAGGCTGAGAGAGTTTCAGCCGCATTTGGAAAATGGCTCCAATTGACCTATTACTCAATGACCTAACCTAGAAATCTTTATAGGTCGTTAAATATGACATATTAAGGGTTCCAAAAGTTGATTTCTAGTTTTTAAAATCCAATTTAAGCTTGAATAATCAAGCTTACAAAACGGGGTATGTGCAGGGGTATACTAACAGTTTTGACTTTTAGAGATTTTTAATGCCTTTGAGGAACCAAATGATGTCTGATTTGAGTGATTCTTGATTCCTTAAAAAGGGGACTCCTTGAGCTGTGTTTTGGGGTCAATTGGCAGCAACCCACACTTTCCTTTCAGCTTGCTGCAAGCCATTAAATTTGAGCCTAATGTGCTGCTGAGTTGAGCTGTAGAACCTTGAACTTCTAAAAGCTGTAACTTTCTATTTACTTGCTCAAAATGGATGATTCAAAATTCCCATTAAACTTTGTGATGTCCATTTTATCCTCCAATTTGAATCAAATCAAAAGCCATTGTAAGGATAGAGAACCAACTGCTTGAATTGAGGTGCTCTTTTCTGGTGCTGAAATTGGCGGCATGGGAACAAAGGCTACCAACTGTTGACTTGTGCTGAATTTAATTATATGAACATAAAGTAGGCTTCCTAAGATTTCATATGACTACTCATACACTCAAAATGAACCATCCAAACTAAGGAAATATTTACAACAAAACTGAGCAAATAAACTAGACATTTTGGTAGCACTGGCACTTTGGCTTCTATGTCTTATTTTTACAACTTCGACTTGACTTGGTTTGAAATAAATTACATAACCAGAAAGTAGACTTTATTATCTTTCTAAAAGCTAAATTCAGCATCCTAAGTACATGATAAGCTTGGAATACATGCTGCACAAAACCAGATAGAAAACAGAACTCGCTTGAGCTATTTTTAAGCTTTGAAATGGATGGTGCCCTTGATCCCCATTTGGAAAACCCCTTTGGATAAGGCACTTTGAAGTTCAAATAAAACTCCATAAAGTGTCTTTTGTTATGAAATTCAAAAAGTGCAACCAAAGAAGGTCTTTGCCATGCATGGATTTGTATGGAGCTTACCTCCCATGAAGTTGAGTTGAAAGAATGAAAATGATATCCTTGAAAATTTACATCATACTAGTTATCATAATCTACTACTTATATCATAAATGTTATATTTTATTTGATTATAAACGCACTATGCTTACGAACTAATAAAGCTTAATTACGAGTTTTGATCGTTATCTGAACTCAGTTGGCACTGGACCCCGCATTCTTCTAGCTTCCAGTTTACAGATATTGCTGATCTCCACCCTTCTTAGATCAGGCACATCATAGACTTGTTACATTTCCTACATCAAACCGTAGTCATTAATCATGTTTTATAGTTTAAAGGATAGTGAAAATTTAATCAAAAAAATATAATATTTAAGACATAAAGTTCAATGAATAACGTTCCCTATTAGAAAAGTTCTTTTTATTGAAAGCTTAGAGGTGGAAATTTTAGAATAGAAAGATTGAAGAGGAACTTATGCTACTACGATTATCAGAGATGGTTGGTCATATAGAAATGGAGAATCTCGACTTCTTTTTTACTCAAGTATGCTAAAATGGTCGTGTCCCTTCTCAACACTTAGCCTCTTCTTTTAAAGAGGGGATTGACTTCATAGGATGCCCTAGTGGCTACAGTAGATAGTGATATTTTCACATGACTATGATTGTTCTCATATGGCTACAGCAAACAATATTATTTTACTAACATTACATTTTACAAAATAGTATAACAATAAGGAAACAACTTTTTAGAGCCTTTAATAATAATAAGACTAGTCATTCATATTGAGATTCTGCATGCCTTCCCCACCAATAATGTCTTCCAGCCAATCATTACCTGGATAATCATCAAAGTCTTCATCAATTTGAAGATGCTCTGGATCCTATCTTTCAAATAAATCATAAAGAAATTTCCTTCCTTTTTATGATAAAAATTTTCCATTTACAACATTAAAAAAATAATCAAAGATGTCTTTTGAAGTAGTGCCTTCTACCTTCATATATCTGTTGAGGTCATTACAATAAACGAAATTAATATTCACGCAATGCATTAGTGGTCTTCCTTGTTCAATTAATGCCCACATTTGATGATCAATATTATAAAAACCATTGGCTCTTGCTAAAGCAGGATCACTAACTACCTCTTGTCGTTCTGGAAACCATTCTTGTTGTTAATCATTGGGATCATCTCAACTAATTGAACAAGATAATGGACTGGTTTGGCGTTTTCATTTTCATACTTAATTACAAAGCGATGTACCTCAACATAAAACCTTCTAATGTATGAAATTTATGTTAGACTGTCTAGACATGTAAGAATCCAATAGGTCCTTTTAAACTTGCATTGTCGAAACTTAGTTAGTTTTGAGAAGAACAGAAAATTTGGACATGGAATTTCCATAAGGAAGCCACCATTCCATATTCCCAGATGTTCATGATGGGGTTATATGGAGGTATTGAATTTGCTTGGAATCTAACACCACCAACTCCTGATCTATCTGGAAAGAAAATCATAGTACTCTATGACTCCCAAATATCATAGAAATAATTATGATAATACCCAATGCAAGCCGCATAGTAGTTATTGAACTATTTTTCTTGAACATGAGAACTTATTTTTTTTTAATATCATGAGGACACCTTAGTTAACTCATTTGTAATTCTAAAAGGCTGAATCTCTATGCTATCTTAAAGGTAAAAGATAGCATACCAAAGCATGATCTACTCTTTGTATGGAATTCCAAAATATCCATAAGGATTCTACTAGAAGTAGAAACCTGTTCTAACAATAATGACATTTCATTTTAGATTTTCTCCTTTTCCAGTAGGAGTTTTGCTCTGATGATTGCCATTAGCAAGTTCTCTGGTTAAACTATGCCAGAGAATTCTTTGATCCTTTTAGATTTTCAATTGAGAAGGAAAATTGGTTAAGCCATAATTGCTAATGCAGGAGTTGACCTTGTGCTTGTATATTTGATAAATTCTTTTTTACAAATTAAGTATTCCTTTGCAATCAGTTTGACTCATAAAAGGTTTTGAGGCTAAAAAGATCAAGAACTTTTTGATTCCCCTTATGACTGTAAGGATTTCTTTTTCCATTGTGAGGTAGTTGTATGCTGCTTTATAAAACTCCCACTACAATATTTACAGAGTTTTTCTCCTTCTTTGATTTTCAGTAGTGCACTTCACTAGTCATTGCTGACATCAGTCTCAAGAATTAAATAATCTCCTTCATTAGGTAAATTAAGAACAAGAAGATTTTTATACATATTCTTAAAGTTCTGAACACTATTTGAATCAGTAGGGGTCCATGTCTAATTTACTTCTTTCTTGAGTTTTTATTACGATGGTTTCCTCAATTTAGCTAGGTTTTTAATGAAGTATGATGCATAGATAAGAGATGTAAGAAACCTTTCTAATTGCTTCCTATCTTCAATATTTTTAGGAAAATTTTCTATTTTTTCTAGAATATGTTTTTATGAGATGATTTGTCCAACTTTTATCTCTAGAGCTAAAAATTCAATTTCTTATTTAGCACAAATACATTTGTTCTTACCAAGAATAATACCCTGATTAATGCATCTTTGGGTGATAGCTAAGATGTCATTTTTGTGCTATTCCATGGTCTTGGAAAAGACAAGGATATCATCGATGTAAACCAGACAACAGTTATTAAGATCCTTGAAGGTGTTATCCATTCTTCTTTGAATATTTGAGCTGTATTTTTAAGACCAAGTAGCATTACTATCCACTCATAATGTCCTTGTGGGGCACTAAAAGCAGTTAAATGAATGCTTTCTCCATCCATTTTTATCCATCAGTATCCGCTTTTTGCAATCTATTTTTAGGAATCAAGAGGCTTCTTGAATTCTATTGAAAAGGATTGTTTTGTTGGAAATATAATAACCATCAAAGATAGTATTATCATTAAACATTTTGTAATTATCATTCTAGCATTTCCCCTTTTCTCTTTAGCATAATTTTTTAACATAAAAGCGAGATTGGTGTGAGGACTCTTATTATTCCTGATTAACCCTTTATCCAAAAGTTCTTTGATTTTCTTATCAAATTCTTAGATATCCAGGTGTGTATACACCATTTGTTTGACTCAGAGAATAGTGTTGGTATTTAACAGTCATTTTTGTACAGGTCCTGTCTTTTTCCCAAAAATTGAAGTGGGTTATCAGAGTAGGAATCTTCATGTAATTGCTCTTATAGTTCAACAATTTGCTCTTTAATAGATAACTCTAGTGAGATTATTAGTGCTATCTCTCATTATGCTGGTATTACCTTCTTACCACGCTGGCTACATGCAAACTCAAACTTTTGACGAGTGTAAGCTTGATTAAATTATCAATGGGAACTGAGTGACCATTTATTGTAAATATTATTTGATTTATGGTCTATGTGCGTGGATAATATAGCCTATGAAAATTATTTCTAATGATCATATCATGAAAGGCTTGATTAGCACTCCATAGGATTGGTATAATGCATTTTACTCCTCCTACTTCTATGGATAACCCTTCCATGGTTTTATTGTGGCTCATAATGCTGGTATCAGCTATCCTTACTTGTCAAGGATTCTTGGATTTTTTGTACCTAAATTATGAAAATAGCGATCTTTTTCCAAAGCAGACAGAACAACCACTATTTATGTAGGCACACAATTCATATTTATTATATCCTTCAAGACATACGTTTACTGTGATATAGATGCTATTAGGATTTGCGTTGGTGACTTCATAACATATTCTCATAATTATATTTTTTGACTATTTCATTTTCAAAGATTGGCTGAATAATAGTTCTTGTCTTATACGAAATGACTTTTCAATCTCGACTCATACTTCAATTTACACTATGTCTTGAGGGTTCAAAACTCATTCTATTAATTTTATAGGTCATACTAATTGTATCATCTTCTTCAAGCTCTTTTAGGTGAAGAAAGTGACTGTGAAGAAATTAGTCACATGATGAATAACAAAGAAACAATTGAGATAGCAATGGAAGATAAATTGTCTGTGACCCATATTTCTTTAAACAACAAAGTCAGTCACAGTGGAAAATCTGATTTAGGTGTTAGTGTTCCATTTTAGCATAAAAATCACTTTTAAAACCTAAAAAATAAAATTCATTTCATTTCCATGATATAAAAATCTAAAAAGAAGGTGAGAAATCCTCGAAAAAGGAAGACAAAGAAGATGGAACGTAAGCAGTATAATCTCGAGGAGTTATAAAAATGTTTGATAAAGGACAAAATTTAAAAGAATTAAACAAAATCATGGGCGCAATAGTAGACAAAAACAGACAAATAAGAAGTACTATCTAATAATAATGAAGAGACAACTAATGTCCAATTAGAAGAAAAAAATATCAATAGATGAACTTGATTAGACTTAAAGATCTAGCTGTTGTTCCCTCAGAAGAAATTAGGAAAAAATTGCACTAAAAAATATGGAAAATTGGTGGCTGAAAGTGAAATCAATAAATTAGCGAAGAACTTAACATCGACAAATGGAACCCAATTTAGTTAACAATGTAATTCAAAAACATGAAGACTTTGGTGAATCATCAAGAAGAAGTACCCATTTTACGAGACCTACATATATTCTAGTGGGGCGAACAACCAAATTTTATTTTGGATAAATCCCAAGGAAACCCACATTCTTTGAAGATATGACCCTTACTCCAATTAGCCAAACTCCAATTAGCTCGTAATATAGAAAAAATTTTCATGCATTGAAAGAGGGGGGAATGATTGGTGTCCTGAACTTAAATATCACATGGATTCCTTGAAATTTCCTAACCTATATTAAACACAGATTTTCTGGCGCTGCTGCTGGCTGGTATGGATCGCTAGATGAGAAGGGTAAAAATATTTTAGGAATGATGGAAATATCAGCTGCTATCTTCAAAACGTTATGTGAAGAAATCGAGCTGAATTTATCGGAGCCAAACTAGACTATGAAGAAGAAAATAGAAAGTGAAAAAGAAAGATTAATAATATACATCTTTGGGACATGAGATATCTAGAAAACTATATTACTGAATTTAATCAATATTCTCACAAAATCGGGTATAGGGAAACCAATCTTAGTATATTTTATGGGAAATTACCCTATCAGATAAATTCCATAATCAATAAATATTATTTTACATTGCTTAAAAAAGTGATGTTTAGCACAAGAATCTCTTATTTAAGAAAATGGGTTAATGATCAATAGGGAAACCAACCTAACAAGAAAAGAAAAAGAAAATTCTTTAAGAACAAGAGCTTTAACAAGCAAGTGTGAGAAAAATGGACCCAAAAAAAAAAAACAAACTCTTATAACATGCCAATCCCCAAAAGGTGCATATTTTTTGTTAAAGATGCTTATTGTTCTGTAAGAAAAAATAGTTGTGAGTGTTGGGCGTGTGAAGAAGTAGGTCATTATGCAAACGAATGCCAATATAGGAATTACTACAAGATTAATGAAGCATTAGGTACTTTACATTATTCTGAGCTTAGCGAGCAAGAAGTGCTAGACCTAGCTTTGAAACATAACAAAGAAACTGTTCAGATAGCAATGGAAGATGAATATGAAGAAAGTGACTGTGAAGATATTAGTTACATGGAGAATAACAAAGAAACTGTTGAGACAGTAATGGAAGATGAATTGTCTGTGACCCATCTTTCATTAAGCAAGAAATTCAGACATAGTGGCAAATCTGATTTAGGTGATAGTGTTCCATTTTAGCATAAATATCATTTTTAAAACCTAAAAACTAAAATTCATTTCATTTCCATGATATAAAAATCGAAAAAGAAGGTGAGAAATCCTCGGAAAAGGAAGAGAAAGAAGATCGAACGTAAGCAGTATAATCTCAAGGAGTTATAAAAATGTTTGATAAAGGACAAAATCTAGAAGAATTAAACAAAATCATGGGCGCAATAGTAGACAAAAATAGAGAAATGAGAAGTACTATCTAATAATAATGAAGAGACAACTAATGTCGAATTAGAAGAAAAAAAATCAATAGATGAACTGGATTAGACTTAAAGATCTAGATGTTGTTCCCTCATAAGAAATTAGGAAAAAATTGCATTAAAAAATATGGAAAATTGGTGGCTGAAAGTGAAATCAATAAAGTTGGCGAAGAACTTAACATCGACAAATTGAACCCAATTTAGTTAACAATGTAATTCCAAAACATGATGACTTTGGTGAATCATCAAGAAGAAGTACCCATTTTACGAGACCTACATATATTCTAGTGGGGCGAACAACCAAATTTTATTTTGGATACTTCCCGAGGAAACCCACATTCTTTGAAGATATGAGGCTTACTCCAATTAGCCAAACTCCAATTACCTTGTAATACAGAATAAATTTTCCAGCATTGAAAGAGGGGGAATGATTGGTGTCTTGAACTTAAATATCACATGGATTCCTTGAAATTTCCTAAACTATATTAAACACAAATTTTCTAGCACTGTAGCTGGTTGGTATGAGTCGCTAGATGAGGAAGGTAAAAATATTTTAGGAATGATGGAAATATCAGCTGTTATCTTCAAAAAGTTATGTGAAGAAATCGAACTGAATTTATCGGAGCCAAACTAGACTATGAAGAAAAACATAGAAAGTGAAAAAGAAAGATTAATATTATAGATCTTTGGGACATGAGATATCTAGAAAACTATATTACTGAATTTAATCAATATTCTCACAAAATCGGGTATAGGGAAAGCAATCTTAGTGTATTTTATGGGAAATTACCCTATCAGATAAATTCCATAATCAATAAAAATTATTTTACATTGCTTAAAAAAGTGATGTTTAGCACAAGAATCTCTTATTTAAGAAAATGGGTTAATGATCAATAGGGAAATCAACCTGAGGAGAAAAGAAAAAGAACATTGTTTAAGAATAAGAGCTTCAACAAGCAAGTGTGTGAAAAATGCACCCAAAAAAAAAACTCTCATAACATGCCAATCCCCAAAAGGTGAATATTTTTTTGTTAAAGATGCTTATTGTTCTGGCAGAAAAAATAGTTGCAAGTGTTGGGCGTGTGAAGAAGTAGGTCATTATGCAAACGAATGCCAATATAGGAATAACTACAAGCTTAATGAAGCATTAGGTAGTTTAGATTATTCTGAGCTTAGCGAGCAAGAAGTACTAGACCTAGCTTTGAAAAATAAGAAAGAAACTGTTGAGATAGCAATTGAAGATGAATATGCAGAAAGTGACTGTGAAGAAATTACTCATATGATGAATAACAACGAAACAATTGAGATGGTAATGGAAGACGAATTGTCTCTGACCCATATTTCTTTAATCAACAAAGTCAGTCACAGTAGAAAATCTTATTTAGGTGTTAGTGTTCATTTTAGCATAAATATCATTTTTAAAACCTAAAAAATAAAATTCATTTCATTTCCATGATATAAAAATCGAAAAAGAAGGTGAGAAATCGTCGGAAAAGGAAGACAAAGAAGATGGAACGTAAGCAGTATAATCTCGAGGAGTTATAAAAATATTTGATAAAGGACAAAATCTAGAAGAATTAAGCAAAATCATGGGCGCAATAGTAGACAAAAACAGACAAATAAGAAGTACTATCTAATAATAATGAAGAGACAACTAATGTCCAATTAGAAGAAAAAAATATCAATAGATGAACTTGATTAGACTTAAAGATCTAGATGTTGTTCCCTCAGAAGAAATTAGGAAAAAATTGCACTAAAAAATATGGAAAATTGGTGGCTGAAAGTGAAATCAATAAAGTTGGCGAAGAACTTAACATCGACAAATTGAACCCGGTTTAGTTAACAATGTAATTCCAAAACTTGAAGAGTTTGGTGAATCGTCAAGAAGAAGTACCTATTTTATGAGACCTACATATATTCTAGTGGGGCGAACAACCAAATTTTATTTTGGATACTTCCCAAGGAAACCCACATTCTTTGAAGATATGAGCCTTACTCCAATTAGCCAAACTCCAATTAGCTCGTAATACAGAAAAAATTTTCGAGCATTGAAAGAGGGGGAATGATTGGTGTCCTGAACTTAAATATCACATGGATTCCTGGAAATTTGCTAAACTATATTAAACAAATATTTTCTGGCACAGTAGCTGGCTGGTATGGGTCGCTAGATGAGGAGGGTAAAAATATTTTAGGAATGATGGAAATATCAACTACTATGTTTGAAAAGGTACACGAAGAAATCGAACTGAATTTATCGGAGCAAAACTATACAATGAAGAAAAAAATAGAAAGTGAAAAAAAAAAGATTGAAAATATAGATCTTTGGGACATGAGATATCTAGAAAACCGTATTACTGAATTTAATCAATATTCTCACAAATTCGGGTATACGGAATCCAATCTTAGTATATTTTATGGGAAATTACCCTATCAGATAAATTCCATAATCAATGAAAAATACTTTACATTGCTTGAAAAAGCGATGTTTAGCACAAGAATCTCTTATTTAAGAAAATGAGTTAATGATCAATAGGGAAACCAAGCTGAGAAGAAAAGAAAAAGAAAATTCTAGAAGAAAAGGAGGTTTAACAAGCAAGTGTGAGAAAAATGCACCCAAAAAAAAAAAAACTCTTATAACATGCCAATCCCCAAAAGGTGCATATTTTTTATTAAAGATGCTTATTGTTCTGCAAGAAAAAATAGTTGTAAGTGTTGGGCGTGTGAAGAAGCAGGTTCTTATGCAAATGAATGCCAATATAGGAATAACTACAAGCTAAATGAAGCATTAGGTAGTTTAGACTATTCGGAGCTTAGCGAGCAAGAAGTACTAGACCTAGCTTTGAAAAATAAGAAAGAAACTGTTGAGATAGCAATTGATGATGAATATGACGAAAGTGACTGTGAAGAAATTAGTCAGATGATGATGAATAAAAAAGAAACAATTGAGATAGTGATGGAAGATGAATTGTCTGTGTCCCATATTTCTTGAATCAACAAAGTCAGTCACAGTAGCAAATCTTTTTTAGGTGTTAGTGTTCCATTTTAGCATAAATATCATTTTTAAAACCTAAAAACTAAAATTCATTTCATTTCCATGATATAAAAATACAAAAAGTAGGTGAGAAATCCTCGGAAAAGGAAGACAAAGAAGATGGAACGTAAGCAGTATAATCTTAAGGAGTTATAAAAATGTTTGATAAAGGACGAAATCTAGAAGAATTAAACAACATCATCGGCGTAAGAGTAGACAAAAATAGACAAATAAGAAGTACTATCTAATAATAATGAAGAGACAACTAATGTCCAATTAGAAGAAAAAAATATCAATAGATGAACTTGATTAGACTTAAAGATCTAGATGTTGTTCCCTCAAAAGAGACTAGGAAAAAATTGCATTAAAAAATATGGAAAAATGGTGGCTGAAAGTGAAATTAATAAAGTTGGCGAAGAACTTAACATCGACAAATTGAACCCAATTTAGTTAACAATTTAATTCAAAAACATGAAGAGTTTGGTGAATCATCAAGAAGAAGTACCCATTTTACGATACGTACATATATTCTAGTGGGGTGAACAACCAAATTTTATTTTGGATACATCCCAAGGAAGCCCACATTCTTTGAAGATATGACCTTTACTCCAACTAGCCAAACTCCAATTAGCTCGTAATACATAAAAAATTTTCAAGCATTGAAAGAGGGGGAATGATTGGTGTCCTGAACTTAAATATCACATGCATTCCTTGAAATTTCCTAAACTATATTAAACACAGATTTTCTGGCGCTGCTGCTGGCTGGTATGGATCGCTAGAAGAGGAAGGTAAAAATATTTTAGGAATGATGGAAATATTAGCTGCTATCTTCAAAAAGTTATGTGAAGAAATCGAGCTGAATTTATCGGAGCCAAACTAGACTATGAAGAAAAAAATAGAAAGTGAAAAAAAAAGATTAATAATATACATCTTTGGGACATGAGATATCTAGAAAACTATATTGCTGAATTTAATCAATATTCTCACAAAATCGGGTATAGGGAAACCAATCTTAGTATATTTTATGGGAAATTACCCTATCAGATAAATTCCATAATCAATAAAAAATATTTTACATTGCTTAAAAAAGCGATGTTTAGCACAAGAATCTCTTATTTAAGAAAATAGGTTAATGATCAATAGGGAAACCAACCTGAGAAGAAAAGAAAAAGAAAATTCTTTAAGAACAAGAGCTTTAACAAGCAAGTGTGAGAAAAATGGACCCAAACAAAAAGCTCTTATAACATGCCAATCCCCAAAAGGTGCATATTTTTTGTTAAAGATGCTTATTGTTCTGCAACAAAAAATAATTGTAACTGTTGGGCGTGTGAAGAAGTAGGTCATTATTCAAACGAAGGCCAATACAGGAATTTCTACAAGCTTAATGAAGCATTAGGTACTTTACATTATTCTGAGCTTAGCGAGCAAGAAGTACTAGACCTAGCTTTGAAAAATAAGAAAGAAACTATTGAGATAGCAATTGAAGATGAATATGAAGAAAGTGACTGTGAAGAAATTAGTCACATGATGAATAACAAAGAAACAATTGAGATAGTGATGGAAGATGAATTGTCTCTGGCCCTTATTTCTTTAATCAACAAAGTCAGCCACAGTGGCAAATCTGATTTAGCTGTTAGTGTTGCATTTTAGCATAACATGGATTCCTGAAAATTTCCTAAACTATATTAAACACATATTTTCTGGCACTGTAGCTGGCTGGTATGAGTCGCTAGATGAGGAAGGTAAAAATATTTTAGGAATGATGGAAATATCAACTACTATCTTCGAAAATTATGTGAATAAGTCGAACTGAATTTATCGGAGCCAAACTAGACTATGAAGAAAAAAAACAGAAGGTGAAAAAGAAAGATTGATAATATAGATCTTTGGGACATGAGATATCTAGAAAAC
This sequence comes from Selenicereus undatus, assembly GCA_017589665.1. Classification (NCBI taxonomy): domain Eukaryota; kingdom Viridiplantae; phylum Streptophyta; class Magnoliopsida; order Caryophyllales; family Cactaceae; genus Selenicereus; species Selenicereus undatus. The sequence goes on along the minus strand of JACYFF010010365.1, from coordinate 43,022,661 downwards.
TATATTACTGAATTTAATCAATATTCTTACAAATTCGTGTATCAGGAAACCAATCTTAGTATATTTTATGGGAAATTACCCTATCAGATAAATTCCATAATCAACCAAAAATATTTTACATTTCTTGAAAAAGCGATGTTTAGTACAAGAATCTCTTATTTAAGAAAATGGGTTAATGATCAATAGGGAAACCAAGCTGAGAAGAAAACAAAAAGGAAATACTTTAAGAACAGGAGCTTTAACAAGCAAGTGTGAGAAAAATGCACCCAAAAAAAAAACAAAGCAAACTCTTATAACATGCCAATCCCCAAATGGTGCATATTTTTTAATAAAGATGCTTATTGTTCTGCAAGAAAAAATAGTTGTAAGTGTTGGGCGTGTGAAGAAGTAGGTCATTGTGTAAAGGAATGCCAATATAGGAATTACTACAAGCTTAATGAAGCATTAGGTACATTACATTATTCCGAGCTTAGCGAACAAGAAGTACTAGACCTAGCTTTGAAAAATAACAAAGAAACTATTGAGATAGCAATGGAAGATGAATATGAAGAAAGTGACTGTGAAGATATTAGTCACATGATGAATAACAAAGAAACCGTTGAGACAGTAATGGAAGATGAATTGTCTGTGACCCATCTTTCATTAATCAAGAAAGTCAGACATAGTGACAAATCTAATTTAGATGATAGTGTTCCATTTTAGCATAAATATCATTTTTAAAACCTAAAAACTAAAAATCATTTCATTTCCATGATATAAAAATAAAAAAAGAAGGTGAGAAATCCTCGGAAAAGGAAGAGAAAAAACATCGAACGTAAGCAGTATAATCTCAAGGAGTTATAAAAATGTTTGGTAAAGGACAAAATATAGAAGAATTAAACCAAATCATGGGCACAATAGGAGACAAAACCAAACAAATAAGAAGTACTATCTAATAATAATGAAGAGACAACTAATGTCCAATTAGAAGAAAAAAATATCAATAGATGAGCTTGATTAGACTTAAAGATGTGGATGTTGTTCCCTCAGAACAAATGAGGAAAAAATTGCATTAAAAAATATAGAAAATTGGTGGCTGAAAGTGAAATCAATAAAGTTGGTGAAGAACTTAACATCTACAAATTAAACCCAATTTAGTTAACAATGTAATTCGAAAACATGAAGAGTTTGGTGAATCATCAAGAAGAAGTACCCATTTTATGAGACCTACATATATTCTAGTGGGGCGAACAACCAAATTTTACTTTGGATACATCCCAAGGAAACCAACATTCTTTTAAGATATTAGCCTTACTCCAATTAGCCAAACTCCAATTAGCTCGTAATACAGAAAAAATCTTTGAGCAGTGAAAGAGGGGGAATGATTGGTGTCCTGAACTTAAATATCACATGGATTCCTGGAAATTTCCTAAACTATATTAAATACAGATTTTCTTGCACTGTAGCTGGCTGGTATCAGTCGCTAGATGAGGAAGGTAAAAATATTTTAGGAATGATGGAATTATCAGCTGCTATGTTCGAAAAGTTATGTGAAGAAATCGAACTGAATTTATCGGAGCCAAGCTAGACTATGAAGAAAAAAATAGAAAGAGAAAAAGAAAGATTGATAATATAGATCTTTGGGATATGAGATATCTAGAAAACTATATTACTGAATTCAATCAATATTCTTACAAACTCGGGTATGAGGAATCCAATCTTAGTATACTTTATGGCAAATTACCCTATCAGATAAATTTCATAATCAATGAAAAATATTTTACATTGCTTGAAAATGCGATGTTTAACACATGAATCTCTTATTTAAGAAAATGGGCTAATGATCAACAGGGAAACCATGCTGAGAAGAAAAGAAAAAGAAAATTCTGTAAGAACAAGAGCTTTAACAAGCAAGTGTGAGAAAAATGCACCCCAAAAAAAAAAACTCTTATAACATGCCAATCCTCAAAAGGTAAATATTTTTTATTAAAGATGCTTATTGTTCTGCAAGAAAAAATAGTTGTAAGTGTTGGGCGTGTGAAGAAGTAGGTCATTATGCAAAGGAATGCCAATATAGGAATAACTACAAGCTTAATGAAGCATTAGGTACTTTGCACTATTATGAGCTTGGCGACGAAGAAGTAATAGACCTAGCTTTGACAAATAACAAAGAAACTATTGAGATAGCAACGGAAGATGAATATGAAAAAAGTGACTATCAAGACGTTAGTCACATGATAAATAACAAAGAAATCATTGACACAGTAATGGGAGATGAATTGTGTGTGACCCATCTTTCATAAATCAACAAAGTTAGACACATTGGCAAATCTGATTTATGTGATAGTGTTCCTTGTTAGCATAAATACCATTTTTAAAACCAAAAAAATAAAATTCATTTCATTTCCAAGAAAAAAAAATCGAAAAAGAATGTGAGAAATCCTCAGAAAAGGAAGATAAAGAAGATGGAACATAAGCAGTATAATCTCGAGGAGTTATAAAAATGTTTGACAAAGAACAAAATCTAGCAAAAGTAAACAAAATCATGGGCACCATAGTAGACACATAAGAAGTACTATCTAATAATAATGAAGAGACAACTAATGTCCAATTAGAAGAAAAAAATATCAATAGATGAACTTGATTAGACTTAAAGATCTGGATGTTGTTCCCTAAGAAGAAATTAGGAAAAAATTACATTAAAAAATATGGAAAATTGGTGGCTGAAAGTGAATCAATAATGTTGGTGAAGAACTTAACATCGACAAATTGAACCCAATTTAGTTAACAATGTAATTCCAAAACATGAAGAGTTTGCTGGATCATCAAGAAGAAGTACCCATTTTATAAGACCTACATATATTCTAGTGGGGCGAACAACCAAATTTTATTTTGATACATCCCAAGGAAACCCACATTCTTTGAAGATATGAGCCTTACTCCAATTAGCCAAACTCCAATTAGCTCGTCATATAGAAAAAATTTTCGAGCATTGAAAGAGGCGGAATGATTGATGTCCTGAACTTAAATATAACAGGGATTCCTGAAAATTTCCTAAACTATATTAAACACAGATTTTCTGGCACTGTAGCTGGCTGGTATGAGTCGCTAGATGAGGAAGGTAAAAATATTTTAGGAATGATGGAAACATCAGCTGCTATCTTCGAAATGTTATGTGAAGAAATCGAACTGAATTTATCGGAGCCAAACTAGACTATGAATAAAAAAATAGAAAGTGAAAAAGAAGATTGATAATATACATCTTTGGGACATGAGATATCTAGAAAACTATATTACTGAATTTAATCAATATTGCTACAAAATCGGGAATAAGGAAACCAATCTTAGTATACTTTACGGTGAATTACACTATCGGATAAATTCTATAATCAACGAAAAATATTTTACATTGCTTGAAAAAGCGATGTTTAGCAGAAGAATCTCTTATTTAAGAAAATGGGTTAATGACCAATAGGGAAACCAACCTGAGAAGAAAAGAAAAAGAAAATTCTTTAAGAATAAGAGCTTTAACAAGCAAGTATGAGAAAAATGCACCAAAAAAAAAACAAACTCTTATAACATGCCAATCCCCAAAAGGTGAATATTTTTTATTAAAGATGCTTATTGTTCTGCAAGAAAAAAATAGTTGTAAGTGTTGGGCGTGTGAAGAAGTAGGTCATTACGCAAACGAAAGCTTATATAGGAATAACTACAAGCTTAATGAAGCATTAGGTACTTTAGACTATTCTGAGCTTAGCGAGCAAGAAGTACCGGACTTAGCTTTGAAAAATAAGAAAGAAACTATTGAGATAGCAATTGAAGATGAATGTGAAGAAAGTGACTGTGAAGAAATTAGTCACATGATAAATAACAAAGAAACTATCGAGACATTAATGGGAGATGAATTGTCTGTGGCCCATCTTTCATTAATTAACAAAGTCAGACACAGTGGCAAATCTGATTTATGTGATAGTGTTCCACTTTAGCATAAATATATTTTTTAAAACCCAAAAAATAAAATTCATTTCATTTCCACAATATAAAAACCGAAAAAGAATGTGAGAAATCCTCGGAAAAGGAAGAAAAAGAAGATGGAACATAAGCAGTATAATCTCGAGGAGTTATAAAAATGTTTGATAAAGAACAAAATCTAGAAAAATTAAACAAAATCATGTGCACAATCGTAGACAAACAACAGACAAATAAGAAGTACTATCTAATAATAATGAAGAGCCAACTAATGTCCAATTAGAAGAAAAAATATCAATAGATGAAGTTGATTAGACTTAAAGATCTGGATGTTGTTCCCTAAGAAGAAATTAGGAAAAAAGTGCATTAAAAATTATGGAAAATTGGTGGCTGAAAGTGAAATCAATTAAGTTGGCAAAGAATTTAACAACGACAAATTGAACCTAATTTAGTTAACAATGTAATTCCAAAACATGAAGAGTTTGGTGAATCATCAAGAAGAAGTACCCATTTTATGAGACCTACATATATTCTAGTGGGGCGAACATCCAAATTTTATTTTGTACACATCCCAAGGAAACCCACATTCTTTGAAGATATGAGCCTTACTCCAATTAGCTAAACTCCAATTAGCTCGTAATACAAAAAAAAATTTCGAGCATTGAAAGAGGGGGAATAATTGGTGTCCTGAACTTAAATATCACATGGATTCCAGAAAACTTGCTAAACTATATTAAACACATATTTTCTTGCACTGTAGCTGGCTAGTATGAGCCGCTAGATGAGGAAGGTAAAAATATTTTAGGAATGATGGAAATATTAGCTGATATCTTCGAAAAGTTATGTGAAGCAATCGAACTGAATTTATCGGAGCCAAGCTAGACTATGAAGAAAAAAATAGAAAGTGAAAAAGAAAGATTGATAATATAGATCTTTGGGACATGAGATATCTGGAAAACTATATTACTGAATGTAATCAATATTCATACAAAATCAGGTGTAAGGAAACCAATCTTAGTATATTTTATGGCAAATTACCCTATCAGATAAATTCCATAATCAATCAAATATATTTTACATTGCTTGAAAAAGCGATGTTTAGCACAAGAATCTCTTATTTAAGAAAGTAGGTCAATGATTAATAGGGAAACCAAGCTGAGAAGAAAAGAAAAAGAAAATACTTTAAGAACAAGAGCTTTAACAAGCAAGTGTGAGAAAACTGAACCCAAAAAAAAAGCAAACTCTTATAACAGGCCAATCCCAAAAACGTGAATATTTTTTAACAAAGATGCTTATTGTTCTGCAAGAAAAATAGTTGTACGTGTTGGGCGTGTGAAGAAGTAGGTCATTATGCAAACGAATGCCAATATAGGAATTACTATAAGCTTAATGAAGCATTAGGTACTTTACACAATTCTGAGCTTAGCGAGGAAGAAGTACTAGACCTACCTTTGAAAAATAACAAAGAAACTATTGAGATAGCAGTGGAAGATGAATATGGAGAAAGTGACTGTGAAGATATTAGTCACATGATGAATAACAAAGAAACTGTTGAGACAGTAATGGAAGAGGAATTGTCTGTGACCCATCTTTCATTAATCAACAAAGTCAGACACAGTGGCAAATCTAATTTCGGTGATAGTGTTCCATTTTAGCATAAATATCATTTCTAAAACCTAAAAAATAAAATTCATTTCATTTCCATGATATAAAAATCGAAAAAGAAGGTGAGAAATCCTCGAAAGAAGAAGAGAAAGAAGATGGAACGTAACCAGTGTAATCTCGAGGAGTTATAAAAATGTTTGATAAAGAACAAAATCTAGACGAATTAAACAAAATCATGGGCGCAATAGTAGACAAACAATAGACAAATGAGAAGTACTATATAATAATAATGATGAGACAACTAATGTCCAATTAGAAGAAAAAAATATCAATAGATGAACTTGATTAGACTTAAAGATCTAGATGTTGTTCCCTCATAAGAAATTAGGAAAAAATTGCATTAAAAAATCTGGAAAATTGGTGGCTGAAAGTGAAATCAACAAAGTTGGCGAATAACTTAACTTCGACAAATTGAACCCAATTTAGCTAACAATGTAATTCAAAAACATGAAGAGTTTGGTGAATCATCAACAAGAAGTACCCATTTTGTGAGACCTACATATATTCTAGTGGGGCGAACAACCAAATTTTATTTTGGAAACATCCCAAGGAAACCCACATTCTTCCAAGATATGAGCCTTACTCCAATTAGCCAAACTCCACTTAGCTCGTAATACAGAAAAAATTTTCGAGCATTAAAAGAGGGGGAATGATTGGTGTCCTGAACTTAAATATCACATGGATTCCTGGAAATTTCCTAAACTATATTAAACACATATTTTCTGTCACTGTAGCTGGCTGGTATGAGTCGCTAGATGAGGAAGGTAAAAATATTTTAGGAATGATGGAAATATCAGCTGCTATCTTCGAAAAGTTATGTGAACAAATCGAACTGAATTTATCGGAGCCAAACTAGACTTTGAAGAAAAAAATAGAAAGTGAAAAAGAAAGATTGATAATATAGATCTTCGGGACATGAGATATCTGGAAAACTATATTCCTGAATTTAATCAATATTCTTACAAAATCGGGTACAAGGAAACCAATCTTAGTATGCTTTATGGCAAATTACCCTATCAGATAAATTCTATAATCAATGAAACATATTTTACATTGCTTGAAAAAGCGATGTTTAGCAGAAGAATCTCTTATTTAAGTAAATGGGTTAATGATCAATAGGGAAACCGACCTGAGAAGAAAAGAAAAAGAAAATCCTTTAAGAATAAGAGCTTTAACAAGCAAGTGTGAGAAAAATGCACCCCAAAAAAAGAAACAAACTCTTATAACATGCCAATCCCCAAAAGATGAATATTTTTTA
>JACYFF010010365.1:42991310-43007839 GCA_017589665.1 Selenicereus undatus | reverse complement strand
AAACCATGAGGTGAATTGTGACCTACCACCAAGATTTGATGAGCTTGAAATTGAAAAACTCCAAGTGTCCAATTTGGACCAATGTAGGGCTGTTGAAGGAATTGAGGAGCACTTGAGTCAAGAAGAATGCCCTCATTCAGAACAAGAATTAGGACAATTCTTTTCGAAGAAAGAGGGTTTGATGTATATTTTCAATGTTATCATTTTTTTTCCTTCAACTCAACTTCATGAGAGGTAAGCTCCTTACAAATTCATGCATGGCAAGCCCTTCTCTCGCTCCACTTTTTGAATTTCGTAACCAACGACACTTTATGGAGTTTTTTTTGAGCTTCAAAGTGCCTTATCCAAAGGGGTTTTCCAAATGGGGATCAAGAGCGCCATCCATTCCAAAGCTTAAAAAAAGCTCAAGCGAGTTCTGCTTTCTGTCTGGTTTTGTGCTGCATGTATTCCAAGCCTATCGTGCACTTGGGATGCTGAAATTTAGCTTTCAGAAGGCTAATAATGTCTGCTTTCTGGTCATGTAATTTATTTCAAGCAAAGTCAAGTCGTATTTGTCAAAATAAGGCATCGAAGCCAAAGTGCCAATGCTGCCAGAACGTCAAGTTTATTTACTCAGTTTTGTGGTAAATATTTCCTTTGCTTGGAAGCTTCACTTTGACTGTATGAGTAGTCATATGAAAGCTTTGGATGTCGATTTTATGGTCATATAGTTAAATTCAGCACGAGTCAAGAGTTGGTAGGAGGAAAAGACCATTGTTCCCGTGCTGCCAATTTCAGCACCAGAAAAGAGCACCTCAATTCAAGCAGCTGGTTCTCTCTCCTCACAATGGGTTTTGATTTGATTCAAATTGGAGGATGAAATAGACATCCCAAAGTTTAATGGGAATTTTGAATAATCCATGTTGAGCGACTAAACAGAAACTTACAGCTTTTAGAAGTTCAAGGTTCTTCAGGTCAGCCCAACAGCACATCAGGCCCAACTTTAATGGCTTGTGGCAAGATGAAAGGAATGTGTGGGTTGCTTCCAATTGACCCAAAAACACATCTCAAGGTGTCCTCTTTTCAAGAAGTCAAGAATCACTCCAATTGGACATCATTTGGTCCCTCAATGGCATAAACAAACCTCTGAAGGTCAAAACTATCAGTATACCCCTGCACATACCCAGTATTGTAAGCGTGATTATTCAAGCTTAAATTTGATTTAAGAAACTAAAAAACCACTTTTTGGAACCCTCAACATGTCATATTCAAGGACATATAAGGATTTCTAGGTTAGGTCGTTGAGTAATAGGTGAATTGGAGCCATTTTTCCGATGTTGCAGAAACTATCATAGCCTGCACAAGCTGGACCTTTCGGACTATATCTCCCAAACAGTAGCTCCAAAGGTCTGCCAAATTGCGCCACCTAAAAGCTCACTTCCTAAGCTTTCTGCCAAGCTTTGTTTCATCCAATTTTAGTAAGGGACGTACGCGATATGACTGTTTGTAGTTGACAATTGTAGCCTGAAAAGTTGTTGGCAAAAAGCATAAAGTACTTTTCAGATTTTTACATTTCTTTTTGGTTCCCTCTTGCTTTGTGGACGTGTATGGCCCCTTTTCCCCCTTTCTTTCAGTTTTTTAAAGGCTCTCATTACATAAGGGATGCCTTAGGTTGTAAGCAAATGACAGCTGAATGAATGCAAAAGCTTGAGTTGTGAAAACGCTCTCTATTCTCTCTCAAAATCCTGGTGCTGTATCTTGAGTGTGGCAACCTCAAGTGGGTCTCCAGGTCTTCTTCATTCAACTGAGAAGATTATGCTCTTAAATGAAGAAAGAAGATTGCCCAAGTGTGCGGACCAAGGTGGGTATTCAAATCACCCTTGCTAGTCCGCTTGTCTAGTTCTTATCGCTCCATGTGTGTATTCATTTGGGTGAGTTAAGCTCATATCCTTTACATCCTTATTTCTACCTCTTCATTCTCTTCTCTTTTCATCTTTTGTAAGCTCAAAAAGATACAAAAATTCTGTCCAAGTTCTCTCCTTCAAGTAAAAAACAAATTGAGGCTCTCTCGCCCTCATTTGGATGTGTTTGAGGTTCGGACACATACATCAAGTGGTATCAGAGCTTAGGCTACTCTCTTTGGCCTTGCTCCCAACCTTTTAAACACAAGCCTTGCCCCAAACACAAAATCCAACCCACAAAGACCCGAAATGCCATGTCCCTTAGAAAGTTACTCAAGTTGAAACATAAACTTGATAGCCTTGAGTTAGGCATCCAACAATGGGGGCTCAAACTTCAATCTCTCATCCTTGATATGGAATGTGAACTAATGGAACCCTTGATCTTTAAAGAAGGATGTCCTGAAAACCATGAGGTGAATTGGGACCTGCCTCCAGGATTTGATGAGCTTGAAATTGAAGAACTCCAAGCGTCCAATTTGGAGCAATGTGGGGTTGTTAAAGGAATTAAGGAACTCTTGAGTTAAGAAGAATGCCCTCATTTACAATAAGAATTGAGGACAATTCTTTTCGAAGAAAGAGGGTTTGATGAATATTTTCAATGGTAATATTTTTATTCTTTCAAATCAACTTCGAGAGAGGTAAGCTCCATACAAATTCATGCATGGCAAGGCGCGTCTCTGGCTCCACTTTTTGAAGTTCGTGACAAAAGACACTTTATGGAGTTTTGTTTGAACTTCAATGTGCCATATCCAAAGGGGTTTTCCAAAAGGGGATCAAGAGCGCCATCCATTTGAAAGCTCAAAAATAGCTCAAGTGAGTTCTGCTTTTATCTGGTTTTGTGCTACATGTATTCCAAGCTTATCGTGCACTTAGGATGCTAAAATTTAGCTTTAGAAAGCTAATAATGTCTACTTTCTGGTCATGTAATTTATTTCAAGTAAAGTCAAGTCATGGTTGTCAAAATAAGGCATAGAAGCCGAAGTGCCAGTGCTGCCAGAACGTCTAGTTTATTTGCTCAGTTTTGTGGTAAATATTTCCTTAGCTTGGATGCTTCATTTTGAGTGCATGTGTAGTCATATGAAAGTTTAGGAAGTCTATTTTATGTTCATATGATTAAATTCAGCACAAGTCAACAGTTCGTAGGAGGAAAAGATCGTTGTTCCATTGTTGCCAATTTCAGCACCAGAAAAGAGCACCTCAATTCAAGCAGCTGGTTCTCTCTCCTCATAATGGCTTTTGAGTTGATTAAAATTGGAGGATAAAATAGACATCCCAAAGTTTAATGGGAAATTTTAATAATCCATTTTGAGCAAGTAAACCAAAACTTACAGCATTTAGAAGTTCAAGGTTCTTCAGGTCAACCCAGCAGCACATCAAGCTCAACTTTAATGGCTTACAGCAAGATGAAAGAAAATTGTGGGTTGCAACCAATGGACCCCAAAATACATCTCAAGGTGTCCTCTTTTCAAGGAATCAAGAATCACTCAAATTGGACATCAGTTGATACCTCAAAGGCATAAAAAAGACCTCTGAAGGTTAAAACCGCCAGTATACCTCTGCACATACCCAATTTTGTAAGCTTGATTATTCAAGCTTAAATTGGATTTAAGAAACTGAAAATCCACTTTTTAGAACCCTTAATAGGTCATACTTAAGGACATATAAAGATTTCTAGGTTAGGTCGTTGAGTAATAGGTCAATTGGAGCCATTTTCCAGATGCAGTAGAAACTGTCCCAGCTTGCACAAGTTGGACCTTTTGGACTATATCTCCCAAACGGTAGCTCCAAAGCTCTGCAAAATTGCGCCACCTGAAAGCTTACTTCCTAAGCTTTCTATCAATCTTTGCTTCATTTAATTTTAGTAAGAGACGTAAGCGATATAGCTATTTGTAGTTGACAATTGTAACCTGAAAAGTTGCTCACAAAAAGCATAAAGTACTTTTCAGCTTTTTAGATTGCTTTTTGGTTCCCTCTTGCTTTATGGACGTGTATGGCCCCCTTTTCCCCTTTCTTTCATCTTTTTAAAGGCTCTCATTACATAAGGGATGCCTTAGGTTGTAAGAAAATGACACCTGAATGAATGCAAAAGCTTGAGTTGTGAAAACTCTCTCTATTCTCTCTCAAAATCCTGGTGTTGTATCTTCAGTGTGGCAACCTCAAGTGGGTCTCCAAGTCTTCTTCATTCAACTAAGAAGATTAAGCTCTTATTTGAAGAAAGAAGATTGCCCAAGTGTGCAGACAAAGGTGGGTATTCAAATCACCCTTACTAGTCCACTTATATAGTTCTTATCTCTCCATGTGTGGATTCATTTGGGTGAGTTATGTTCATATCCTTTACATCTTGATTTCTAACTCGTTATTCTCTTCTCTTTTGATCCTTTGTAAGCTCAAAAAGACACAAAAATTCTGTCCAAGTTCTCCCCTTCAAGTCCAAAACAAATTAAGGCTCTCTCGCCCTTATTTGGATGTGTTTTAGGTTCGAACACGTACATCAAGTGGTATCAAAGCTTAGGCTACTCTCTTTGGCCTTGCTCCCAACCTTCGAAAAACAAACCTTGCCCCAAAACAAAAAAACCCACCCCACAAAAGCCCGGAATGCCATGTCCCTTAGGATGTTACTTAAGTTGAAACGTGAACTTGATAGCCTTGAGTTAGGCATCCAACAATGGGGTCTCAAACTTCAATCTCTCACCCCTGATAAGGAACGTGAACCAAGGGAACCCTTGATCTTTAAAGGAGGATGTCATGAAAACCATGAGGTGAAATGTGGCCTACCTCCAAGATTTGATGAGCTTGAAATTGAAGAACTCCAAGTGTCCAATTTGGACCAATGTGGGGTTATTGAAGGAATTGAGGAGCTCTTTAGTTGAGAAGAATGCCCTCAATCAGAACAAGAATTTAGGACAATTCTTTTCCAAGAAAGGGGGTTTGATGTATATTTTCAATGGTATCATTTTTATTCCTTCAACTCAACTTCATGAGAGGTAAGCTCCATACAAATTCAGGCATGGCAAAACCATTCTTTGGCTCCACTTTTTGAATTTCGTGACCAACGACACTTTATGGATTTTTTTTTGAACTTCAAAGTGCCTTATCCAAAGGTGTTTTCCAAATGGGGATCAAGAGCGCCATTCATTTCAAAGCTTAAAAATAGCTCAAGCGAGTTCTGCTTTTTGTCTGGTTTTGTGCTGCATGTATTCCAAGCCTATCGTGCACTTAGGATGCTGAAATTTAGCTTTCAGAAGGCTAATAATGTCTACTTTCTTTTCATGTGATTTATTTCAAGCAAAGTCTACTCGTAGTTGTAAAAATAAGGCATAGAAGCCGAAGTGCCAGTGCTGCCAGAACGCCCAGTTTATTTGCTCAGTTTTGTGGTAAATATTTCCTTTGCTTGGAAGCTTCACTTTGACTGTATGAGTAGTCATATGAAAGCTTAGGAAGTCGATTTTATGGTCATATAGTTAAATTCAGCACGAGTCAAGAGTTGGTAGGAGGAAAAGACAATTGTTCCCATGCTGCCAATTTCAGCACCAGAAAAGAGCACCTCAATTCAAGCAGCTGGTTCTCTCTCCTCACAATGGGTTTTGATTTGATTCAAATTGGAGGATGATATATTTATCCCAAAGTTTAATGGGAATTTTGAATAATCCATTTTGAGCTACTAAACAGAAGCTTACAGCTTTTAGAAGTTCAAGGTTCTTTAGGTCAGCCCAGCAGCACGTCAGGCCCAACTTTAATGGCTTGTGGCAAGATGAAAGGAATGTGTGGGTTACTGCTAATTGACCCCAAAACACATCTCAAGGTGTCCTCTTTCCAAGAAGTCAAGAATCACTCCAATTGGACATCATTTTGTCCCTCAATGGCATAAAAACCCTCTGAAGGTCAAAACTGTCAGTATACCCCTGCACATACCCAGTATTCTAAGCTTGATTATTCAACCTTAAATTGGATTTAAGAAACTGAAAATCCACTTTTTGGAACCCTCCACATGTCATACTTAAGGAAATCTATGGATTTCTAGGTTAGGTCATTAAGTAATAGGTCAATTGGAGCCATTTTCCAGATGCAGCAGAAACTGTCCCAGCTTGCACAAGTTGGACCTTTTGGACTATATCTCCCAAACGGTAGCTCCAAAGCTCTGCAAAATTGCGCCACTTGAAAGCTTACTTCCTAAGCTTTCTATCAAGCTTTGTTTCATTTAATTTTAGTAAGAGACGTAAGCGATATAGCTATTTGTAGTTGACAATTGTAACCTGAAAAGTTGCTCACAAAAAGCATAAAGTACTTTTCAGCTTTTTACATTGCTTTTAGGTTCCCTCTTGCTTTATGGATGCGTATGGCCCCCTTTTCCCCTTTCTTTCAGCTTTTTAAAGGCTCTCATTACATAAGGGATGCCTTAGGTTATAAGAAAATGACACCTGAATGAATGCAAAAGCTTGAGTTCTGAAAACTCTCTCTATTCTCTCTCAAAATCCTGGTGTTGTATCTTCAGTGTGGCAACCTCAAGTGGGTCTCCAAGTCTTCTTCATTCAACTAAGAAGATTAAGCTCTTAGTTGAAGAAATAAGATTGCCCAAGTGTGCATACCAAGGTGGGTATTCAAATCACCCTTACTAGTCCACTTGTATAGTTCTTATCTCTCCATGTGTGGATTGATTTGGGTGAGTTAAGTTCATGTCCTTTACATCTTGATTTCTAACTCTTTATTATCTTCTCTTTTGATCCTTTGTAAGCTCAAAAAGATACAAAAATTATGTCCAAGTTCTCTCCTTCAAGTCCAAAACAAATTAAGGCTCTCTCGCCCTCATTTGGATGTGTTTTAGGTTCGGACACGTACATCAAGTGGTATCAGAGCTTAGGCTACTCTCTTTGGCCTTGCTCCCAACCTTTGAAAAACAAACCTTGTCCCAAAACAAAAAAACCCACCCCACAAAAGCCCGGAATGCCATGTCCCTTAGGAAGTTACTCAAGTTGAAACGTGAACTTGATAGCCTTGAGTTAGGCATCCAACAATGGGGTCTCAAACTTCAATCTCTCACCCCTGATAAGGAACGTGAACCAAGGGAACCCTTGATCTTTAAAGGAGGATGTCATGAAAACCATGAGGTGAAATGTGACCCACCTCCAAGATTTGATGAGCTTGAAATTGAAGAACTCCAAGTGTCCAATTTGGACCATTGTGGGGTTGTTGAAGGAATTGAGGAGCTCTTGAGTCGAGAAGAATGCCCTCATTCAGAACAAGAATTTAGGACAATTCTTTTCAAAAAAAGAGGGTTTAATGTATATTTTCAATGGTATCATTTTTATTCCTTAAACTCAACTTCATGAGAGGTAAGCTCCATACAAATTCATGCATGGCAAAGCCATTCTTTGGCTCCACTTTTTGAATTTCTTGACCAACGACACTTTATGGATTTTTTTTTTAACTTCAAATTGCCATATCCAAAGGGGTTTTCCAAAAGGGGATCAAGAGTTCCATCCATTTGAAAGCTCCAAAATAGCTCAACAGAGTTCTGCTTTCTGTCTGGTTTTGTGCTGCATGTATTCCAAGCTTATCGTGCACTTAGGATGCTGAAATTTAGCTTTTAGAAAGCTAATAATGTCTACTTTCTGGTCTTGTAATTTATTTCAAATAAAGTCAAGTCGTGGTTATCTAAATTAGGCATAGAAGCCAAAGTGCCAGTGCTGCCAGAATGTCCAGTTTATTTGCTCAGTTTTATGGTAAATATTTCCTTAGCTTGGATGCTTCATTTTGAGTGCATGAGTAGTCATATGAAAGTTTAGGAAGTTTATTTTACGGTCATATAATTAAATTCAACAGAAGTGAATAGTTTGTAGGAGGAAAAGACCATTGTTCCTGCATTGCCAATTTCAGCACCAGAAAAGAGCACCTCAATTCAAGCAGCTGGTTCTCTTCCCTCACAATGGCTTTTGATTTGATTCAAATTGGAGGATAAAATATACATCCCAAAGTTTAATGGGAATTTTGAATAATCCATTTTGAGCAAGTAAACAGAAAGTTACAGCTTTTAGATATTCAAGGTTCTTCAGGTCAGCCCAATAGCACATCAGGCTCAACTTTAATGGCCTGCAGCAAGATGAAAGGAAAGTGTGGGTTGCTGCCAATTGACCCCAAAACACATCTCAAGGTGTCCTCTTTTCCAGGAATCAGGAGTCACTCAAATTGGAAATCACTTGGTCCCTCAATGGCATAAAAAAACCTCTGAAGGTCAAAACCGTCAGTATACCTTTGCACATGCCCAGTTTCGTATGCTTGATTATTCGAGCTTAAATTGGATTTAAGAAACTGAAAATCCAATTTTTGGAACCCTTAATATGTCATACTAAAGGACATATAAAGATTTCTTGGTTAGGTCATTGAGTAATAGGTCAATTGGAGCCATTTTTCAGATGCTGCAGAAACTATCTCAGCCTACACATGCTGCACTTGTTGTCCAATATCTCCCAAACGGTAGCTCCAAAGCTCTGCCAAATTGCGTCGCCTGAAAGCTTACTTCCTAAACTTTCTATGAAGGTTTGTTTCATCCAATTGGAGTATGAGACCTAGGACATATAGCTATTTGAAGTTGACAATTGTAACCTGAAAAGTTGCTAACAAAAAGCATAAAGTACTTTTCATCTTTTTACTTTGCTTTTTGGTTTCCTCTTGTTTTATGGACGTGGATGGCTCCTCTTTCCCCTCTCTTTCAGATTTTTAAAGGCTCTTATTATATAAGGGATGCCTTAGGTTGTAAGAAAAAGACACTTGAATGAATGAAAAAGCTTGAGTTATGAAAACTCTCGCTATTCTCTCTCAAAATCCTAGTGTTTTATCTTGAGTGTGGCAACCTCAAGTGGGTCTTTGAGTCTTCTTCATTCAACTAAGAAGATTAAGGTCTTAGTTGAACAAAGAAGATTGCCCAAGTGTGCAGACCAAGGTGGGTGTTCAAATCACCCTTGCTAGTCCACTTGTCTAGTTCTTATCTCTCCATGTGTGGATTCATTTGGGTGAGTTAAGTTCATATCCTTTACATCTTGATTTCTACCTCTTCATTCTCTTCTCTTTTGATCCTTTGTAAGCTAAAAAAGATACAAAAATTCTGTCCAAATTCTCTCCTTCAAGTGCAAAACAAATTGAGGCTCTCTCGCCCTCATTTGGATGTGTTTGAGGTTCGGACACGTACATCAAATGGTATCAGAGCTTAGGCTACTCTCTTTGGCCTTGCTCCCAACCTTTCAAACACAAACCTTGTCCCAAAAAGAACAACCCAACACACAAAGACCCGGAATGCCATGTCCCTTAGCAAGTTACTCAAGTTGAAACATGAACTTGATAGCCTTGAGTTAGGCATCCAACAATGGGTTCTCAAACTTCAATCTCTCATCCTTGATAAGGAACGCGGACTAAGGGAACCCTTGATCTTTAAAGAAGGATGTCATGAAAACCATGAGGTGAATTATGACCTACCTCCAAGATCTGATGAGCTTGAAATTGAAGAACTCCAAGTGTCCAATTTGGACCAATGTGGGGTTGTTGAAGGAATGGAGGAGCTCTTGGGTCAAGAACAATGCCCTCATTTAGAACAAGAATTTAGCACAATTCTTTTCGAAGAAAGAGGGTTTGATGTATATTTTCCATGGTATCATTTTTATTCCTTCAACTCAACTTCGTGAGAGGTAAGCTCCATACAAATTCATGCATGGCAAGGCCCTTCTTTGGCTCAACTTTTTGAATTTTGTGACCAACGACACTTTATGGAATTTTTTTTTTAGCTTCAAAGTGCCTTATCCAAAGGGGTATTTCAAATGGGGATCAAGAGCGCCATCCATTTCAAAGCTTAAAAATAGCTCAAGCGAGTTCTGCTTTTTGTCTGGTTTTGTGCTGCATGTATTCCAAGCCTATTGTGCACTTAGGATGCTGAACTTTAGCTTTCAGAAAGCTAATAATGTCTGCTTTCTGGTCATATGATTTTTTTCAAGCAAAGTCAAGTCATAGTTGTCAAAATAAGGCATAGAAGCCAAAGTGCCAGTGCTGCCAGAACGTCCAGTTTATTTGCTCAGTTTTGTGGTAAATATTTCCTTAGCTTGGAAGCTTCACTTTAACTGTATGAGTAGTCCTACAAAAGCTTAGGAAGTCTATTTTATGTTCATATAGTTAAATTCAACACAAGTCAAGAGTTGGTAGGAGGAAAAGACCATTGTTCCCATGCTGCCAATTTCAGCACCAGAAAAGAGCACCTCAATTCAAGCAGCTGGTTCTCTCTCCTCACAATGGGTTTTGATTTGATTCAAATTGGAGGATGATATATTTATCCCAAAGTTTAATGGGAATTTTGAATAATCCATTTTGAGCTACTAAACAGAAACTTACAGCTTTTAGAAGTTCAAGGTTCTTCAGGTCAGCCCAGCAGCACATCAGGCCCAACTTTATTGGCTTGTGACAAGATGAGAGGAATATGTGGGTTGCTGCCAATTGACTCCAAAACACATCTCAAGGTGTCCGCTTTTCAAGGAGTCAAGAATCACTCAAATTGGACATCATTTGGTCCCTCAATGGCATAAAAAACCTCTAAAGGTCAAAACTGTCAGTATACCCCTGCACATACCCAGTATTGTAAGCTTGATTATTCAAGCTTAAATTTGATTTAAGAAACTAAAAATCCACCTTTTGGAACCCTCAACATGTCATATTTAGGGACATATAAGAATTTCTAGGTTAGGTCGTTGAGTAGTAGGTCAATTGGAGCCATTTTTCAGATGCTGCAGAAACTGTCCTAGCCTGCGAATGCTACACCTGTTGGCACATATCTCGCAAAAGGTAGCTCCAAAGCTCTTCCAAATTGCGCCACCTAAAATATTACTTCCTAAGCTTTCTATTAAGGCTTGTTTCATCCAATTTGAGTATAAGACCTACGAGATATAGCTGTTTGAAGTTGACAATTGTAACCTGAAAAGTTGCTGACAAAAAGCATAAAGTACCTCTAAGTTTTTTACTTTTCTTTTTGGTTCCCTCTTGCTTTATGGACGTGGATGGCCCCTCTTTCCCCTTTCTTTCAGATTTTTAAAGGCTCTCATTATATAAGGGATGCCTCAGTTTGCAAGAAAAAGAGACTTGAATGAATGCAAAAGCTTGAGTTGTGAAAACTCTCTCTATTCTCTCTCAAAATCCTAGTGCTGTATCTTGAGTGTGGCAACCTCAAGTGGGTCTCTATGTCTTCTTCATTCAACTAAGAAGATTAAGCTCTTAGTTGAAGAAAGAAGATTGCCCAAGTGTGCAGACCAAGGTGGGTATTCAAATCACCCTTGCTAGTCCGCTTGTCTAGTTCTTATCGCTCCATGTGTGGATTCATTTGGGCGAGTTAAGCTCATATCCTTCACATCCTTATTTCTACCTGTTCATTCTTTTCTCTTTTTATCTTTTGTAAGCTCAAAAAGATACAAAAATTCTGTCCAAGTTCTCTCATTCAAGTGTAAAACAAATTGAGGCTCCCTCGCCCTCATTTGGATGTGTTTGAGGTTCAGACACGTTCATCAAGTGGTATCAGAGCTTAGGCTGCTCTCTTTGGCCTTGCTCCCAACCTTTCAAACATAAACCTGGTCCCAAAACACAAAACCCAACCCACAAAGACCTGGAATGCCATGTCGCTTAGGAAGTAACTCAAGTTGAAAAATGAACTTGATAGCCTTGAGTTAGGCATCCAACAATGGTGTCTCAAACTTCAATCTCTCATCCTTGATAAGGAACGCGAACTAAGGGAACCCTTGATATTTAAAGAAGGATGTCATGAAAACCATGAGGTGAATTATGACCTACCTCCAAGATTTAATGAGCTTAAAATTGAAGAACTCCAAGTGTCCAATTTGGAGCAATGTGGGGTTATTGAAGGAATTGAGGAACTCTTGAGTTAAGAAGAATGCCCTCATTTACAACAACAATTGAGGACAATTCTTTTTGAAGAAAGAGGGTTTGATGAAAATTTTCAATGGTAATATTTTTATTCTTTCAAATCAACTTCGTGAGAGGTAAGCTCCATACAAATTCATGCATGGCAAGGCCCGTCTTTGGCTCCACTTTTTGAATTTCGTGAAAAAAGGCAGTTTATGGAGTTTTGTTTGAAGTTCAAAGTTCCATATCCAAAGGGGTTTTCCAAAAGGGGATCAAGAGTGCCATCCATTTCAAAGCTTAAATATAGCTCAAGCGAGTTCTGCTTTCTGTCTGGTTTTGTGTTGCATGTATTCCAAGCTTATCATGCACTTAGGATGCTGAAATTTAGCTTTTAGGAAGCTAATAATGTCTACTTTCTGGTCATGTAATTTATTTCAAGCAAAGTCAAGTCGTGGTTGTCAAAATAAGGCATAGAAGCCAAAGCGCCAGTGCTGCCAAAACGTCCAGTTTATTTGCTCAGTTTTGTGGTAAATATTTCCTTAGCTTGGAAGCTTCACTTTGACGTTATGAGTAGTCATATGAAAGCTTAGGAAGTCGATTTTATGGTAATATAGTTAAATTCAACATGAGTCAAGAGTTGGAAGGAGGAAAAGACCATTGTTCCCATGCTGCCAATTTCAGCACCAGAAAAGAGCACCCTAATTCAAGCAGCTGGGTCTCTCTCCTCACAATGGTTTTTGACTTGATTCAAATTGAAGGATAAAATAGACATCCAAAAGTTTAATAGGAAGTTTTAATAATCCATTTTGTGAAAGTAAACAAAAACTTACTCCTTTTAGAAGTTCAAGGTTCTTCAGGCCAGGCCAGCAGCACATCAAGCTCAACTTTAATGGCTTATAGTAAGATGAAAGCAAAGTGTGGGTTACTGCCAATTGACCCAAAAACACAACTCAAGGTGTCCTCTTTTCAAGGAATCTAGAATCACTCAAATTGGACACCATTTGATCCCCTAAAGGCATAAAAAAACCTCTGAAGGTCAGAACCGTCAGTATACCCCTGTACATACCCAGTTTTGTAAGCTTGAGTATTCAAGCTTAAATTGGATTTAAGAAACTGAAAATCCACTTTTTGGAACCCTTAATATGTCATACTTAAGGACATATAAAGATTTCTAAGCTAGGTCATTCAGTAATAGGTCAATTGGAGCCATTTTTCAGATGCTGCAGAAACTGTCCTAGCGTGCAAGTGCTACACCTGTTGGCCAATATCTCCCAAACGGTAGCTCCAAAGTTCTGCCAAATTGCGCCACCTGAAAGCTTACTTCATAAGCTTTCTATTAAGGTTTGTTTCATCCAATTTGAGTATGAGACCTAGGAGATATAGCTGTTTGAAGTTGATAATTGTAACCTGAAAAGTTGCTGACAAAAAGTGTAAAGTACTTTTCCGCTTTTTACATTGCTTTTTGGTTCCCCCTTGCTTTATGGACGTGGATGGCCCCCTCTTTCCCCTTTCTTTCGGATTTTTAAAGGCTCTCATTATATAAGGGATGCCTAAGGTTGTAAGAAAAAGAGACTTGAATGAATGCAAAAGCTTGAGTTATGAAAACTCTCTCTATTCTCTCTCAAAATCCTAGTGTTGTATCTTGAGTGTGGCAACCTCAAGTGGGTCTTTGGTTCTGCTTCATTCAACTAAGAAGATTAAGCTCTTAGTTAAAGAAAGAAGATTGTTGAAGTGTGCAGACCAAGGTGGGTATTCAAATCGCCCTTGGTAGTCCACTTGTCTAGTTCTTATCTCTCCTTGTGTGGATTCATTTGGATGAGTTAAGTTCATATCCTTTACATCTTGATTTCTACCTCTTCATTCTCTTCTCTTTTGATCCTTTGTAATCTAAAAAAGATACAAAAATTATGTTCAAGCTCTCTCCTTCAAGTGCAAAACAAATTGAGGCTCTCTCGCCCTTATTTGGATGTGTTTGAGGTTCGGACACGTACATCAAGTGCTATCAAAGCTTAGGCTACTCTCTTTGGCCTTGCTCCCAACCTTTCAAACACAAACCTTGTCCCAAAACCAAAAAACCCAGCCCACAAAGACCCGGAATGACATGTCCCTTAGGAAGTTACTCAAGTTGAAACATGAACTTGATAGCCTAGAGTTAGGCATCCAACAATGGGGTCTGAAACTTCAATCTCTCACCCTTGATAAGGATTGTGAGCTAAGGGAACCCTTGATCTTTAAAGAAGGATGTCATGAAAACCATGAGGTGAATTGTGACCTACCTCCAAGATCTGATGAGCTTGAAATTGAAGAACTCCAAGGGTCCAATTTGGACCAATGTGGGGTTGATGAAGGAATTGAGGAGCTCTTGAGTCAAGAAGAATGCCCTCGTTCAGAACAAGAATTTAGGACAATTCTTTTCGAAGAAAGAGGGTTTGATGTATATTTTCAATGGTATCATTTTTATTCCTTCAACTCAACTTCATGAGAGGTAAGGTCCATACAAATTCATGCATGGCAAGGCCCTTCATTGGCTCCACTTTTTGAATTTCGTGACCAACGACACATTATGGAGTTTTTTTTGAACTTCAAAGTGCCTTATCCAAAGGGGTTTTCCATATGGGGATCAAGGGCGCCATCCATTTTAAAGCTTAAAAATAGCTCAAGCGACTTATGCTTTTTGTCTGGTTTTGTGCTGCATGTATTCCAAGCCTATCGTGCACTTAGGATGCTGAAATTTAGCTTTCCGAAAGCTAATAATGTCTACTTTCTGGTCATGTAATTTATTTCAAGCAAATTGAAGTCGTAGTTGTCAAAATAAGGTATAGAAGTCAAAGTGCCAGTGCTGCCAGAACGCCAGTTTATTTGCCCAATTTTGTGGTAAATATTTCCTTAGCTTGGAAGCTTCACTTTGACTGTATGAATAGTCATATGAAAGCTTATGAAGTCTATTTTATGGTCATATAGTTAAATTAAGCACAAGTCAAGAGTTGGTAGGAGGAAAAGACCATTGTTCCCATGGTGCCAATTTCAGCATCAGAAAAGAGCACCTCAATTCAAGCAGTTGGTTCTCACTCCTCACAATGGATTTTGATTTCATTCAAATTGGAGGATAAAATAGACATCCGAAAGTTTAATGGGAATTTTGAATAATCCATTTTGAGCACCTAAACAGAAACTTACAGCCCAGCAGCACATCAGGCCCAACTTTAATGGCTTGCGGCAAGATGAAAGGAATGTGTGGGTTGCTGCCAATTGACTCCAAAACACATCTCAAGGTGTCATTTTTCAAGGAGTCAAGAATCATTCAAATTGGACGTCATTTGGTCCCTCAATGGCATAAAAAACCTCTGAACGTCAAAATTGTCAATATACCCTGCACATACCCAGTATTGTAAGCTTGATTATTCAAGCTTAAATTTGATTTAAGAAACTGAAAATCCAATTTTTCTAACCCTCAACATGTCATATTTAAGGACATATAAGGATTTATAGGTTAGCTCGTTGAGTAATAGGTCAATGGGAGTCGTTTTCCAAATGCTGTAGAAACTGTCCCAACCTGCACAAGCTGGACCTTCTCGACTATATCTCCCAAACGATAGCTCCAAAGCTCTGCCAATTTGTGCCACCTGAAAGCTTACTTCCTAAGATTTCTATCAAGCTTTGTTTCATCCAATTTGAGTAAGAGACGTAAGCGATATAGCTGTTTGTAGTTGACAATTGTAACCTGAAAAGCTGCTGACAAAAAGCATAATGTACTTTTCAGCTTTTTACATTGCTTTTTGGTTCCTTCTTGATTTATGGACATGTATGGCCCCTTTTTCCCCTTTCTTTCAGCTTTTTAAAGGCTCTCATTACATAAGGGATGCCTTCGGTTGTAAGACAATGAGACCTGAATGAATATAAAAGCTTGAGTTGTGAAAACTCTCTCTATTCTTTCTCAAAATCCTAGTGCTGTATCTTGAGTGTGGCAACCTCAAGTGGGTCTCCAGGTCTTCTTCATTCAACTAAGAATATTAAGCTCTTAGTTGAAGAAAGAAGATTGCCCAAGTGTGCAGACCAAGGTGGGTATTCAAATCACCCTTGCTAGTCCCCTTGTCTAGTTCTTATCTCTCCATGTGTGGATTCATTTGGGTGAGTTAAGCTCATATCCTTTACATCCGTATTTCTACTTCTTCATTCTCTTCTCTTTTGATCTTTTGCAAGCTCAAAAAGATACAAAAATTTTGTCCAAGTTCTCTCCTTCAAGTGCAAAACAAATTGAGGCTCTCTCGCCCTCATTTGGATGTGTTTGAGGTTCAGACACATACATCAAGTGGTATCAGAGCTTAGGCTACTCTTTTTGGCCTTGCTCCCAACCTTTCAAACACAAACTTTGTCCCAAAACACAAAACCCAACTGACAAAGACCCGGAATGCCATGTCCCTTACGAAGTTACTCAAGTTGAAACATTAACTTGATAGCCTTGAGTTAGGCATCCAACAATGGGGTCTCAAACTTCAATCTCTCATCCTTGATAAGGAACGTGACCTAAGGGAACCCTTGATCTTTAAAGAAGGATGTCATGAAAACCATGCGGTGAATTGTGACCTACCTCCATGATTTGATGAGCTTGAAATTGAAGAACTCCAAGTGTCCAATTTGGAGCAATGTGGGGTTGTTAAAGGAATTGAGGAACTCTTGAGTTAAGAAGAATGCCCTCATTTACAA
>JACYFF010010365.1:42972117-42987986 GCA_017589665.1 Selenicereus undatus | reverse complement strand
TGTCTTTTTCTTACAACCTAAGGCCGCCCTTATATAATGAGAGCCTTTAAAAATCTAAAAGAAAGGGGAAAATGAGGCCATACACGTCCATAAGGCTGGAGGGAACCAAAAAGCAATGTAAAAAGCTGAAAAGTACTTTATGCTTTTTGTCAGCAACTTTTCAGTTTACAATTGTCAACTTCAAACAGCTATCTATATCTCCCACGTCTCTTACTCAAATTGGATGAAATAAACCTTGCTAGAAAGCTTAGGAAGTAAGCTTTCAGGTGGGGCATCTGGGCAAAGCTTTGGAGCTACCGTTTGGGAGATATAGGCCAAAAGATACAGCATGTGCAGACTAGGATAGTTTCTGCAGTATCTGAAAAATGGCTCCAATTGACCAATTACTCAACGACCTAACCTAGAAATCTTTATATGTCCTTAAATATGACATATTAAGGGTTCCAACAAGTGGATTTTCAGTTTCTAAGATCCAATTTAAGCTTTAACAATCAAGCTTACAAAACTGGGTATGTGCAGGGGCATACCAACAGTTTTGACCTTCAGAGACGTTTTATGCATTTGAGGGACCCAATGATGTCCAATTTGAGTGATTCCTGATTGCTTGAAAAGAGGTCACCTTGACATGTATTTTGGGGACAATTGGTAGAAACCTACACCGTCCTTTCATCTTGCTGCAAGCCATTAAAGTTAAGCCTGCGGTGCTGCTTAGCTGAGCTGAAGAACCTTGAACTTCTAAAAGCTGTAACTTTCTGTTTACTGGCTTAAAATAAAATTCCCATTAAACTTTGGGATGTCTATTTTATCTTCCAACTTGAATCAACTCAAAAACCATTGTGAGGAGAAAGAACCAGCTGGTTGAATTGAGGTGCTCTTTTTTGGTGCTGAAATTGGCAGCATGGGAACAGTGGTCTTTTCCTCCTACCAACTCTTGACTTGTGCTGGATTTAATTATATGACCGTAAAATCGACTTCCTAAGCTTTCGTATGATTACTCATACACTAAAAATGAAGCATCCAACCTGAGTAAATATTTACCCCCAAACTGAGCAAATAAACTGGACGTTCTAGCAGCACAGGCACTTTGCCTTCTATGCCTTCTTTTGACACCTACGACTTGACTTGGCTTGAAATAAATTACATGACCAGAAAGCAGACATTATTAGTTTTCTAAAAGCTAAATTTCAACATCCCAAGTGCATGATAAGCTTGGAATACATCCTGCACAAAACCAGACAGAAAGCAGAACTCGCTTGAGCTATTCTTAAGCTTTGAAACGGACGGTGCTCTTGATCCCCATCTGGAAAAACCTTTTTGATAAGGAAATTTGAAGTTTAAATAAAAATCCATAAAGTGTCTTCTGTCACGTAATTCAAAAAGTGGAGCCAAAGAAGGGCCTTGCCATGCATGAATTTGCACGGAGCTTACCTCTCATGAAGTTGGGTTGAAAGAATAAAAATGATACCATTGAAAATATACATCAAACCCTCTTTCTTTGAAAAGAATTGTCCTCAATTTTGGTTATAAATGGGGGAATTCTTCTTGACTCAAGGGTTGCTCAATTCCTTAAACAACCCCACATTGCTCCAAATTGGACACTTGGAGTTCTTCTATTTCAAGCTCACCAAATCTTAGAGGTTGGTCAAAATTCACCTCATGGTTTTCATGACATCCTTGTTTAAAGATCAAGGGTTCCCTTAGTTTGCGTTCCTTATCAAGGATGAGAGATTGAAGTTTGAGACGCCATTCTTGGATGCCTAACTCAAGGCTATCAAGTTCATGTTTCAACTTGAGTAACTTCCTAAGGGGCATGGCATTCTGGGTCTTTGTGGGTTGGGTTTTGTGTTTTGGGATAAGGTTTGTGTTTTAAAGGTTGGGAGCAAGGCGAAAGAGAGTAACCTAAGCTCTGATACCACTTGATGTACGTGTCCGAACCTCAAACACATCCCAATGAGGGCGAGAGAGCCTCAATTTGTTTTACACTTGAAGGAGAGAACTTGGACAGAATTTTTGTATCTTTTTGACCTTACAAAAGATCAAAAGAGAAGAGAATGAAGAGGTAGAAATCAAGATGTAAAGGATATGAACTTAACTCACCCAAATGAATCCATAGATGTAGAGATAAGAACTAGACAACAGGACTAGCAAGGGTGATTTGAATACCCACCTTGGTCTGCACACTTGGACAATCTTCTTTCATCAACTAAGAGCATAGTCATCTTAGTTGAATGAAGAAGGCCTACAGACCCACTTGAGGTCGCCACACGCAAGATACAACGCTAGGATTTTGAGAGAGGATAGAGACAATTTTCACAAGTCAAGCTTTTGCATTCATTCAAGTGTCCTTTTTTTACAACCTAAGGCATCCCTTACATAATGAGAGCCTTTAAAAAGCTCAAAGAAAGGGGGAAAGGGGGCCATACACGTCCATAAAGCAAGAGGGAACCAAAAAGCAATGTAAAAAGCTGAAAAGTACTTTATGCTTTTTGTCAGCAACTTTTCCGGTTACAATTGTGAACTTAAAACAGCTATATCGCCCACGTCTCTTAGTCAAATTTGATGAAACAAACCTTGATAGAATGCTTAGGAAGAAAACCTTCAGGTGGTACAATTTGGTAGAGCTTTGGAGCTACCATTTTGGAGATATAGGCCAAAAGGTGCAGGATGTGCAGGCTGGGAGAGTTTCTACAGCATCTAGAAAATGGCTCCAATTGACCTATTACTCAACGACCTAACGTAGAACTCTTTATATGTTCTTAAATATGACATATTAAGGGTTCCAAAATGTGGATTTTCAAATTCTTAAATCCAATTTAAGCGTGAATAATCAAGCTTACACAACTGGGTTTAGTGACATTTCGGGTCGTTTCGGTTTGGGTCGGATATGGTTCGAGTCGGGTTGATTTCGGATGAACCAATTTTTGGTGAAATACGCTCGTCTTGCCAAAACAAGCAACTTTGTTGAAAATTTCAGGTCGGGTATGGTTCGGGTCGAGTCAATTCGGGCTTCGGGTCGACTTTTGGGTGAGCATATTTCGGGTGTTTGGTCGAGTATGGGTCCGGGTCATTCGGTTTTGGTTTCGGGTCTCAGCTCAGTTTTGCCAGGTCTAGTCTTGATCCCCATTTGGAAAACCCCTTTGGAAAGGCACTTTGAAGTTCAAATAAAACTCCATAAAGTGTCTTTTTCCACGAAATTCAAAAAGTGGAGCCAAAGAAGGGCCCTGCCATGCATGAATTTGTATGGAGCTTACCTTTCATGAAGTTGAGTTGAAAGAATAAAAATGATACCATTGAAAATATAAATCAAACCCTCTTTCTTCGAAAAGAATTGTCCTAAATTCTTGTTGTAAATGAGGGCATTCTTCTAGACTCAAAGAGTTCCTCAATTCCTTCAACAACCCCATACTGCTCCAAATTGGACACTTGGAGTTCTTCACTTTTAAGCTCATCAAATCTTGGACGTAGGTCACAATTCACCTCATGGTTTTGATGACATCCTTCTTTAAAGATCAAGGATTCCCTTAGATCGCGTTCCTTATCAAGGATGAGAGATTGCTGTTCGAGACCCCATTGTTGGGTGCCTAACTCAAGGCTACCAAGTTCATGTTTCAACATGAGTAACTTCCTAAGGGACATGGCATTCCGGGTCTTTGTGGGCTGGGTTTTGTGTTTTAGGACAAGGTTTGTGTTTGAAAGGTTGGGAGCAAGGCCAAGGAGACTAGCCTAGGCTCTAATACAACTTGATGTACGTGTCCAAACCTCAAACACATCCAAATGAGGGCGAGAGAGTCTCAATTTGTTTTGCACTTGAAGGAGAGAACTTGGACAGAATTTTTGTGTCTTTTTGAGCTTACAAAAGATCAAAAGAGAAGAGAATGAAGGGGTAGAAATCAACATGTAAAGGACATGAACCTAACTCACCCAAATGAATCCACACATAGAGAGATAAGAACTAGACAGGTGGACTAGCAAGGGTGATTTAAATACTCACCTTGGTCTGCACACTTGGGTAATCTTCTTTCTTTAACTAAGACCTTAATCTTCTTAGTTGAATAAAGAAGACCTAGAAACCCACTTGAGGTTGCCACACTCAAGATACAGCACCAGGATTTTCATAGAGAATAGAGAGATTTTTCACAACTCAAGCTTTTGCATTCATTTAAGTGTCTTTTTCTTACAACCTAAGGCCGTCCTTATATAATGAGAGCCTTTAAAAAGCTGAAAGAAAGGGGAAAACGAGGCCATACACGTCCATAAGGCTAGAGGGAACCAAAAGGCAATGTAAAAAGCTGAAAAGTACTTTATGCTTTTTGTCAGCAACTTTTAAGTTTACAATTGTCAACTTCAAACAACTATCTATATCTCCTACGTCTCTTTCTCAAATTGGATGAAACAAACCTTGATAGAAAGCTTAGGAAGTAAGCTTTCAGGTGGAGCATATGGGTAGAGCTTTGGAGCTACCGTTTGGGAGATATAGGCCAAAAGAGGCAGCATGTGCAGACCAGGATAGTTTCTGCAGTAGCTGAAAAATGGGTCCAATTGACCTATTACTCAACGACCTAACCTAGAAATCTTTATATGTCCTTAAATATGACATATTAAGGGTTCCAACAAGTGGATTTTCAGTTTCTTAAATCCAATTTAAGCTTTAATAATCAAGCTTACAAAGCTGGGTATGTGAAGGGGCATACCAATAGTTTTGACCTTCAGAGACATTTTATGCATTTGAGGGACCCAATGATGTCCAATTTGAGTGATTCTTGATTGCTTGAAAAGAGGACACCTTGATATGAATTTTGGGGCAATTGGTAGCAACCTACACCGTCCTTTCATCTTGCTGCAAGCCATTAAAGTTGAGCCTGCGGTGCTGCTTAGCTGACCTGAAGAACCTTGAACTTCTAAAAGCTGTAACTTTCTGTTTACTAGCTTAAAATGGATTATTCAAAATTCCCATTAAACTTTGGGATGTTTATTTTATCTTCCAACTTGAATCAACTGAAAAGCCATTGTGAGGAGAAAGAACCAGCTAGTTGAATTGAGGTGCTCTTTTTTGGTTCTGAAATTGGCAGCATGGGAACAGTGGTCTTTTCCTCCTACCAACTCTTGACTTGTGCTGGATTTAATTATATGACCGTAAAATACACTACCTAAGCTTTCATATGATTACTCATACACTAAAAATGAAGCATCCAAGCTAAGTAAATATTTACCACAAAACTGAGCAAATAAACTGGACGTTCTGGCAGCACTGGCACTTTGGCTTCTATGCCTTATTTTGACACCTACGACTTGGCTTGGCTTGAAATAAATTACATGACCAGGAAGCAGACATTATTAGTTTTCTAAATGCTAAATTTCATCATCCCAAGTGCACGATAAGCTTGGAATACATCCTGCACAAAACCAGACAGAAAGCAGAACTCGCTTGAGCT
The DNA here is from genome assembly GCA_017589665.1 of Selenicereus undatus. NCBI lineage: Eukaryota > Viridiplantae > Streptophyta > Magnoliopsida > Caryophyllales > Cactaceae > Selenicereus > Selenicereus undatus. The sequence goes on along the minus strand of JACYFF010010365.1, from coordinate 42,982,554 downwards.
ATTCTAAAGCTTTGAAAGGGATGGTGCTCTTGATCCTCATCTGGAAAACCCTTTTTGATAAGGAACTTTGAAGTTCAAATAAAAATCCATAAAGTGTCTTTTGTCCTGTGTTTGAGCTAAAAATGTGATATTTTTAAGGTACTTTTACACTGATTTTAGGCTCGTTTTAATAATATTTTTAAGGTTTTTAATTGATTTTATTTTATTTTGCAGATTTTGAATAAATGCGGAAAAAGGGTTTAAACGGAGGAAAAAGTGAGAAAAATAGAAGAATTGTCGGAGGTTGAAGAATCGGGCCAATTTCGATAAAACCCGGCAATGGAAAAAGAAGAAACCAAACCGGTCCAGAAAAAAACCGGACCGGTCGGTTCAACAGAAAACCCGGTTCAGCATTTAAGTCAACCCCCTGCCCTTCACGCTCTCTCTCTCCTTGCCTGTTCTGTTTCCCGAAACCCAGAACCTTCATCTTCCTCGCCATCCCCATCTCGCTTCGCTTTCTCTCTCTACCCCGTTCTCTCCCTCCAGCACAACAACCCCGAAAACCTCTAGAACCACGGTTTTCCCAAACCCAGAAACCACCCCTACCCTCTACCCACGGTTTTCATCTCCAACTCACCACATCACCTCTAACAACCACCATCGCTGGGTCTCATCTCCACCATCCACGTCTTCAACCTCACTAGCTTCACCATCGTAGCCATCCACGACACCACCCCAGTGGGTTCCATCATCCACCGTCCAGCATACCATCAAATCGAGGGCTGAGAAATGAAGGGCTTCGGGTATAAAGCAACAGGACGCCATTGAAGTTCGAAGGTCAGGTAGCGTAGGTTAGATTTTAGGATTAGGATTAGGTTTAAATTCCGTTTTTAGGGTTTAGATTGAGTTTAATTTCGTTTTTAATCTAAATTTCATATTCGAATTTCAGGTTTAATGTCAATTTTCAAAATTAGGGTTAGGTTTTAGATTCGGTTTATGGTTGAATTCATTGCAATTTCGAGATTCCTTGGTTGTAATTAAGCTTTCGGTTTGATTTTGCAAAATTCTGGGCTTATTGCGTTCATTATTACTTCGTTCCCCTTCCGCTGTTCTGTTATGTTTCGATCTTTCTGGGTCTAACAATGGCGGTTTCGCCATTGAGGATGGAAGGCTGAGCTTCAAGGCAAGGAAGCCCGAAAACTGGTCAGATTGCATTCATTCCCCCCTCGGTTCTGTCAAAATTCCCTTCCCCTGTCTTAAGCTTTGGTTCGTTGTTGCCCTCCTATTGCTTGTTGTTCTTTGTTTTCCCTGTGCTCGATCTGCCTTGCTATTCTTCGTTCATTTTCAATTGTGCTTGGCTTTAATTTCGTCCCCCTCCCCCACTGTTGATTTTCATTATTTGCCTTAGTTAATTCTGGAATAATTAAAGTAATTAGGTTGTTAGTTTTAAACCATGGTTAATTTCAAGTTTAGTTTAATTAATTTGGTTAATTAACATAAACATAAGCATTAGTTTAGGTTTAGTCGATTTAGTTTATTAGCATGTTTTAAGTTAAAAACAATCGTTTAGTAGATTAGAAGAGTTTAGTTGAATTAGGTTGTTAAAATTGCTTTAAATAATTTCACTCAATTTAGATAATTAGTTTTAATTGTATAGTTTTAAATGACCATAATTTCACGTCTTTCCTGTGTACCGACCCTTAAGTACTACGACTGACAATCGAGTATTTGAGGTTTCTTTTCTTTAGTTATTTTTCCATTCCCCCTCAAAATCCTTCAACATCCTGTAATTCAAAAAGTGGAGCCAAAGAAGGGCCCTGCCATGCATGAATTTGTACGGAGCTTACCTCTCATGAAGTTGGGTGTAAAGAATAAAAATGATACCATTGAAAATATACATCAAACCCTCTTTCTTTGAAAAGAATTGTCCTCAATTTTGGTTATAAACGAGGGAATTCTTCTTGACTCAAGAGTTCCTCAATTCCTTAAACAACCCCACGTTGCTCCAAACTGGACACTTGGAGTTCTTCAATTTCAAGCTCACCAAATCTTGGAGGTTGGTCAAAATTCACCTCATGGTTTTCATGACATCCTCGTTTAAAGATAAAGGGCTCCCTTAGTTCGCGTTCCTTATCAGGGATGAGGGATTGAAGTTTGAGACCCCATTCTTGGATGCCTAACTCAAGGCTATCAAGTTCATGTTTCAACTTGAGTAACTTCCTAAGGGGCATGGCATTCTGGGTCTTTGTGGGTTGGGTTTTGTGTTTTGGGATAAGGTTTGTGTTTTAAAGGTTGGGAGCAAGGCCAAAAAGAGTAACCTAAGCTCTGATACCACTTGATGTACGTGTCCGAACCTCAAACACATCCCAATGAGGGCGAGAGAGCCTCAATTTGCTTTCCACTTGAAGGAGAGAACTTGGACAAAATTTTTGTATCTTTTTGAGCTTACAAAAGATCAAAAGAGAAGAGAATGAAGAGGTAGAAATCAAGATGTAAAGGACATGAACTTAACTCACCCAAATGAATCCACAGACAGAGAGATAAGAACTAGACAACTGGACTAGCAAGGGTGATTTGAATACCCACCTTGGTCTGCACACTTGGACAATCTTCTTTCTTTAACTAAGAGCTTAATCTTCTTAGTTGAATGAAGAAGACCTAGAGACCCACTTGAGGTTGCCACACGCAAGATAGAGCACTAGGATTTTGAGAGAGAATAGAGGCAATTTTCACAAGTCAAGCTTTTGCATTCATTCAAGTGTCCTTTTTTTACAACCTAAGGCATCCCTTACATAATGAGAGCCTTTAAAAAGCTAAAAGAAAGGGGGAAAAGGGGCCATACACGTCCATAAAGCAAGAGGGAACCAAAAAGTAATGTAAAAAGCTGAAAAGTAATTTACGGTTTTTGTCAGCAACTTTTCCGGTTACAATTGTGAACTTCAAACAGCTATATCGCCTACGTCTCTTACTCAAATTTGATGAAACAAACCTTGATAGAATGCTTAGGAAGAAAATTTTTAGGTGGTACAATTTGGTAGGGCTTTGGAGCTACCATTTTGGAGATATAGGCCGAAAGGTGCAGGATGTGCAGGCTGGGAGAGTTTCCACAGCATCTAGAAAATGGCTCCCATTGACCTATTACTCAACGACCTAACCTAGAACTTTTCGTATGTTCTTAAACATGAAATCTTAAGGGTTCCAAAATGTGGATTTTCAAATTCTTAAATCCAATTTAAGTGTAAATAAGCAAGCTTACATAACTGGGTATGCGCAGGGGTATACTGACAGTTTTGACCTTCAGAGATTTTTTATGCCTTTGAGGGACCAAATGATGTCCAATTTGAGTGATTCTAGATTCCTAGAAATAGGGACACCTTGAGATGTGTTTTGGGTTCAATTGGCAGCAATCCACACTTTCCTTTCATCATCCTGCAAGCCATTAAATTAAAGCCTGATGTGCTGCTGGGCTGACTAGAAGAACCTTGAACTTCTAAAAGCTTTAACTTTCTGTTTACTTGCTCAAAATGGATTATTCAAAATTTCCATTAAACTTGGGGATGTCTATTTTATCCTCCAATTTGAATCAAATCAAAAGCCATTGTGAGGAAAGAGAACTAGCTGCTTGAATTGAGGTGCTCTGTTCATGTGCTGAAATTGGCAGCATGGGAACAATGGTCTTTTCCTCCTACCAACTATTGACTTGTGCTGAATTTAATTATATGACCATAAAATAGACTTCCTACGCTTTCATATGACTACTCATACACTCAAAGTGAAGCTTCCAAGTTAAGGAAATATTTACCACAAAACTGAGCAAATAAATTAGACGTTCTGGCAGCACTGACACTTTGGCTTCTACGACTTGTTTTGACAACTACGACTTGACTTGGCTTGAAATAAATTACATGAACAGAAAGTAGACATTATTAGCTTTCTGAAAGCTACATGTCAGCATCTAAGTCCACAATAAGCTTGGAATACATGCTGCACAAAACCAAACAGAAAGCAGAACTCGTTTGACATATTTTTAAGCTTTGAAATGGATGGCGCTCTTCATTAGACTTGGAAAATGGGTCATTCGATTCGTGTACGGGTTGGTTCAAGTTCGGGTCAGGTCATATTCGGGTTTAGTGACATTTCGGGTCGCTTCGGTTTGGGTTGGGTACGGTTCGAGTCGGGTCGATTTCGGGTGAGCCAATTTTTGGTGAAATACGCTCGTCTTGCCAAAACAAGCAACTTTGTTGAAAATTTTGGGTCGGGTATGGTTCGGGTCGGGTCAATTCGGGCTTCGGGTCCACTTTTGGGTGAGCATATTTCGGGTGTCGGGTCGAGTATGGGTCCGGGTCATTCGGTCTGGGTTTCGGGTCTCGGGTCAGTTTTGCCAGGTCAAGTCTTGATCCCCATTTGGAAAACCCCTTTGGATAGGCACTTTGAAGTTCAAATAAAACTCCATAAAGTGTCTTTTGTCACGAAATTCAAAAAGTGGAGCCAAAGAAGGGCCTTGCCATGCTTGAATTTATATGGAGCTTACCGTTCATGAAGTTGAGTTGAAAGAATAAAAATGATACCATTGAAAATATACATCAAACCCTCTTTCTTCAAAAAGAATTGTCCTAAATTATTGTTGTAAATGAGGGCATTCTTCTTGACCCAACGAGTTCCTCAATTCCTTCAACAACCCCATATTGCTCCAAATTGGACACTTGGAGTTCTTCACTTTCAAGGCCATCAAATCTTGGACGTAGGTCAGAATTCACCTCATGGTTTTGATGACATCCTCCTTTAAAGATCAAGGGTTCCCTTAGATCGCGTTCCTTATCAAGGATGAGAGATTGCTGTTGGAGACCCCATTGTTGGATGCCTAACTCAAGGCTATCAAGTTCATGTTTCAACTTGAGTAACTTCCTAACGGACATGGCATTCCGGGTCTTTGTGGGCTAGGTTTTGAGTTTTGGGTCAAGGTTTGTGTTTGAAAGGTTGGGAGCAAGGCCAAGGAGAGTAGCCTAGGCTCTGGTACAACTTGATGTACGTGTCCAAACCTCAAACACATCCAAATGAGGGCGAGAGAGCCTCAATTTGTTTTCCACTTGAAGGAGAGAACTTGGATAGAATTTTTGTGTCTTTTTGAGCTTACAAAACATCAAAAGAGAAGAGAATGAAGAGGTAGAAATCAAGATGTAAAGAACATGAACCTAACTCACCCAAATGAATCCACACATAGAAAGATAAGAACTAGACAAGTGGACTAGCAAGGGTGATTTAAATACCCACCTTGGACTGCACACTTGGGCAATCTTCTTTCTTTAACTAAGACCTTAATATTCTTAGTTGAATAAAGAAGACCTAAAAACCCACTTGAGGTTGCCACACTCAAGATACAGCACCAGGATTTTCAGAGAGAATAGAGAGAGTTTTCACAACTCAAGCTTTTGCATTCATTCTTGTGCCTTTTTCTTACAACCTCAGGCCGCCCTTATATAATGAGATCCTTTAAAAAGCTGAACGAAAGGGGAAAACGAGGCCATACACGTCCATAAGGCAGGAGGGAACCAAAAAGCAATGTAAAAAGCTGAAAAGTACTTTATGCTTTTTGTCAGCAACTTTTCAGTTTACAATTGTCAACTTCAAACAGTTATCTATATCTCCTACGTCTCTTACTCAAATTGGATGAAACAAACCTTGCTAGAAATCTTAGGAAGCTTTCAGGTGGAGCATATGGGCAAACCTTTGGAGCTACCGTTTGGGAGATATAGGCCAAAAGATGCAGCATGTGCATGCTAGGATAGTTTCTGCAGTATCTGAAAAATGGCTCCAATTGACCTATTACTCAACGACCTAACCTAGAAATCTTTATATGTCCTTAAATATGACATATTAAGGGTTCCAAAAAGTGGATTTTCAGTTTCTTAAATGCAATTTAAGCTTTAATAATCAAGCTTACAAAACTGGGTATGTGCAGGGGCATACCAAAAGTTTTGACCTTCAGAGACGTTTTATGCATTTGAGGGACCCAATGCTGTCCAATTTGACTGATTCTTGATTGCTTGAAAAGAGGACACCTTGATATGTATTTTGGGGTCAATTGGTAGCAACCCACACCGCCCTTTCATCTTGCTGCAAGCCATTAAAGTTGAGTCTGCAGTGCTGCTTAGCGGACATGAAGAACCTTGAACTTCTAAAGCTGTAACTTTCTGTTTACTAGCTTAAAATGGATTATTCAAAATTCCCATTAAAATTTGGGATGTCGATTTTATCTTCCTACTTGAATCAACTCAAAAGCCATTGTGAGGAGAAAGAACCAGCTGGTTGAATTGAGGTGCTCTTTTTTGGTTCTGAAATTGGCAGCATGGGAACAGTGGTCTTTTCCTCCTACCAACTCTTGACTTGTGCTAGATTTAATTATATGACCGTAAAATAGACTTCCTAAGCTTTCATATGATTACTCATACACTAAAAATGAAGCATCCAAGCTAAGTAAATATTTACCACAAAACTGAGCAAATAAACTGGATGTTCTGGCAGCACTGGCACTTTGGCTTCTATGCCTTATTTTGACACCTACGACTTGACTTGGCTTAAAATAAATTACATGAATAGAAAGCAGACATTACTAGTTTTCTAAAAGCTGAATTTCAGCATCCCAAGTGCACGATAAGCTTGGAATACATCCTGCATAAAACCAGACAGAAAGCAGAACTCGCATCATCTATTCTTAAGCTTTGAAAGGGATGGTGCTCTTGATCGCCATCTGGAAAACCCTTTTTGATAAGGAACTTTGAAGTTCAAATAAAAATCCATAAAGTGTCATTTGTCCTGTAATTCAAAAAGTGGAGCCAAAGAAGGGCCTTGCCATGCATGAATTTGTACGGAGCTTACCTCTCATGAAGTTGGGTTGAAGGAATAAAAATGATACCATTGAAAATATACATCAAACCCTCTTTCTTTGAAAAGAATTGTCCTCAATTTTGGTTTTAAATGGGGAATTCTTCTTGACTCAAGAGTTCCTCAATTCCTTAAACAACCCCACATTGCTCCAAACTGGACACTTGGAGTTCTTCAATTTCAAGCTCACCAAATCTTGGAGGTTGGTCAAAATTCACCTCATGGTTTTCATGACATCCTTGTTCAAAGATCAAGGGCTCCCTTAGTTCGCGTTCCTTATCAGGGATGAGGGATTGAAGTTTGAGAACCCATTCTTGGATGCCTAACTCAAGGCTATCAAGTTCATGTTTCAACTTGAATAACTTCCTAAGGGGCATGGCATTCTGGGTATTTGTGGGTTGGGTTTTGTGTTTTGGGATAAGGTTTGTGTTTTAAAGGTTGGGAGCAAGGCCAAAAAGAGTAACCTAAGCTCTGATACCACTTGATGTACGTGTCCGAACCTCAAACACATCCCAATGAGGGCGAGAGAGCCTCAATTTGTTTTACACTTGAAGGAGAGAACTTGGACATAATTTTTATATCTTTTTGAGCCTACAATAGATAAAAAGAGAAGATAATGAAGAGGTAGAAATCAAGATGTAAAGGATATGAACTTAACTCACCCAAATGAATCCACAGATAGAGAGATAAGAACTAGACAACTGGACTAGCAAGGGTGATTTGAATACCCACCTTGGTCTGCATACTTGGACAATCTTCTTTCTTCAACTAAGACCTTAATCTTCTTAGTTGAACGAAGAAGACCTAGAGACCCACTTGAGGTTTCCATACGCAAGATACAGCACTAGGATTTTGAGAGAGAATAGAGACAATTTTCACAAGTCAAGCTTTTGCATTCATTCAAGTGTCCTTTTTTTACAACGTAAGGCATCCCTTACTTAATGAGAGCCTTTAAAAAGATGAAAGAAAGGGGGAAAAGGGGCCATACACGTCCATAAAGCAAGAGGGAACCAAAAAGCAATGTAAAAAGCTGAAAAGTACTTTACGCTTTTTGTCAGCAACTTTTCCGGTTACAATTGTGAACTTCAAACAGCTATATCGCCTAGGTCTCTTACTCAAATTTGATGAAACAAACCTTATAGAATGGTTAGGAAGAAAAATTTCAGGTGGTACAATTTGGTAGAGCTTTGGAGCTACCATTTTGGAGATATAGGCCGAAAGGTGCAGGATGTGCAGGCTGGGAGAGTTTCTACAGCATCTAGAAAATGGCTCCAATTGACCTATTACTCAACGACCTAACCTAGACCTCTTTATATGTTCTTAAATATGACATATTAAGGGTTCCAAAATGAGGATTTTCAAATTCTTAAATCCAATTTAAGCGTGAATAATCAAGCTTACACAACTGGGTATGCGCAGGGGTATACTGACAGTTTTGACCAAATGATGTCCAATTTGAGTGATTCTAGATTCCTCGAAACGGGGACACCTTGAGATGTGTTTTGGGTTCAATTGGCAGCAACCCACACTTTCCTTTCATCATCCTGCAAGCCATTAAAGTTAAGCCTGATGTGCTGCTTGGCTGACCAGAAGAACCTTGAACTTCTAAAAGCTGTAACTTTCTGTTTACTTGCTCAAAATGCATTATTCAAATTTCCACTAAACTTTGGGATGTCTATTTTATCCTCCAATTTGAATCAAATCAAAATCCATTGTGATGAAAGAGAACTAGCTGCTTGAATTGAGGTGCTTTTTTCATGTGCTGAAACTGGCAGCATGGGAACAATGGTCTTTTCCTCCTACCAACTGTTGACTTGTGCTTAATTTAATTATATGACCATAAAATAGACTTCCTACGCTTTCATATGACTACTCATACACTCAAAGTGAAGCTTCCAAGTTAAGGAAATATTTACCACAAAACTGAGCAAATAAACTAGACATTCTGGCAGCACTGACACTTTCGCTTCTATAACTTGTTTTAGCAACTACGACTTGACTTGGCTTGAAATAAATTACATGAACAGAAAGTAGACATTATTAGCTTTTTGAAAGCTACATGTCAGCATCTAAGTGCACGATAAGCTTGGAATACATGCTGCACAAAACCAGACAGAAAGCAGAACTCGTTTGAGTTATTTTTAAGCTTTGAAATGGATGGCGCTCTTGATTAGACCTGGAAAATGGGTTATTCGGTTCGGGTACGGGTTGGGTCATGTTCAGGTAAGGTCATATTCGGGTTTAGTGACATTTCGGGTCGTTTCGGTTTGGGTCGGGTATGGTTCGGGTCGGGTCGGGTCGAATCGATTTCGGGTGAACTAATTTTTGGTGAAATACACTCGTCTTGCAAAAGCAAGCAACTTTGTTGAAAATTTCGGGTCGGGTATGGTTCGGGTCGGGTCAATTCGGGCTTCGGGTCCACTTTTGGGTGGGCATATTTCGGGTGTCGGGTCGAGTATGGGTCCGAGTCATTCGGTTTGGGTTTCGAGTCTCGGGTCAGTTTTGCAAGGTCGAGTCTTGATCCCCATTTGGAAAACCGCTTTGGATAGGCACTTTGAAGTTCAAATAAAACTCCATAAAATGTCTTTTGTCACAAAATTCAAAAAGTGGAGCCAAAGAAGGGCCTCGCCATGCATGAATTTGTATGGAGCTTACCGTTCATGAAGTTGAGTTGAAAGAATAAAAATGATACCATTGAAAATATACATCAAACCCTCTTTCTTCGAAAAGAATTGTCCTAAATTCTTGTTGTAAATGAGGGCATTCTTCTTGACCCAACGAGTTCCTCAATTCCTTAAACAACCCCATATTGCTCCAAATTGGACACTTGGAGTTCTTCACTTTCAAGCTCATCAAATCTTGGACGTAGGTCAGAATTCACCTCATGGTTTTGATGACAATGTCCTGTAAAGATCAAGGGTTCCCTTAGATTGCGTTCCTTATCAAGGATGAGAGATTGCTGTTGGAGACCCCATTGTTGGATGCCTAACACAAAGCTATCAAGTTCATGTTTCAACTTGAGTAACTTCCTAAGGGACATGGCATTCCGGGTCTTTGTGGGTTGGGTTTTGTGTTTTGGGACAAGGTTTGTGTTTGAAAGGTTGGGAGCAAGGCCAAGGAGAGTAGCCTAGGCTCTGATACAACTTGATGTACGTGTCCAAACCTCAAACACATCAAAATGAGGGCGAGAGAGCCTCAATGTGTTTTTCACTTGAAGAAGAGAACTTGGATAGAATTTTTGTGTCTTTTTGAGCTTACAAAGCATCAAAAGAGAAGAGAATGAAGAGGTAGAAATCAAGATGTAAAAGACATGAACCTAACTCACCCAAATGAATCCACACATAGAGAGATAAGAACTAGACAAGTGGACTAGCAAGGGTGATTTAAATACCCACCTTGGTCTGCACACTTGGGCAATCTTCTTTCTTTAACTAAGACCTTAATCTTCTTAGTTGAGTAAAGAAGACCTAGAAACCCACTTGAGGTTGCCACACTCAAGATACAACACCAGGATTTTCAGAGAGAATAAAGAGAGTTTTCACAACTCAAGCTTTTGCATTCATTCAAGTGTCTTTT
>JACYFF010010365.1:42955567-42966614 GCA_017589665.1 Selenicereus undatus | reverse complement strand
AACAAACTCTTATAACATGCCAATCCCCAAAAGATGAATATTTTTTATTAAAGATGCTTATTGTTCTGCAAGAAAAAATAGTTATAAGTGTTGGGCATGTGAAGAAGTAGATCATTATGCAAACGAATGCCAATATAGGAATAACTACAAGCTTAATGAAGCATTAGGTACTTTACACTATTATGAGCTTAGCAACGAAGAAGTAATAGACCTAGCTTTGACAAATAACAAAGAAACTATTGAGATAGCAATGGAAGATGAATATGAAGACAGTGACTGTGAAGATATTAGTCACATGATAAATAACAAAGAAACTATTGAGATAGTAATGGGAGATGAATTGTCTGTGACCCATCTTTCATTAATCATCAAAGTCAGACACAGTGGCAAATCTGATTTATGTGATAGTGTTCCATTTTATGATAAATATCATTTTTAAAACCTAAAAAATAAAATTCATTTCATTTCCATGATATAAAAATCGAAAAAGAAGGTGAGAAATCCTCGGAAAAGGAAGAGAAAGAAGATGGAACATAAGCAGTATAATCTCGAGCAAATGTTTGATAAAGAACAAAATCTAGAAAAATTAAACAAAATGATGGGCACAATAGTACACAAACGACAAATAAGAAGTACTATCTAATAATAATGAAGAGACAACTAATGTCCAATTTGAAGGAAAAAATATCAATAGATGAACTTGATTGGACTTAAAGATCTGCATGTTGTTCCCTAAGAAGAAATTAGGACAAAATTGCATTCAAAAATATGGAAAATTGGAGGCTGAAAGTGAAATCAATAAAGTTGGCGAAGAATTTAACATTGATAAATTGAAACCAATTTAGTTAACAATGTAATTCCAAAACATGAAGAGTTTGGTGAATCATCAAGAACAAGTACCCATTTTGTGAGACCTACATGTATTCTAGTGGGGCGAACAACCAAATTTTATTGTGGATACATCCTGTAATAACCCGACCCTAAACTGTATTTATTTATTTAGTTAGTTATTTAAATCATTTTTATTTATTTCATTAATCATGTTTATTCAATTACTTTACCAAGTTAATTGAATTAATCACTCATGGTTATTTGTTTAACCAAATCATATTTATTAAATTCAATTACGCTCCATTTATTTATTTAACGAGTTCCATCATGTTATTGAAAATTTCCACCTACATTTATCATATTTTGATGAACGATAAATTCACCCATTTTACGTGCCTCTTACACCCACTTTTAACTCGTATAATAACTTAATTCTTAGGAGTTTTACTTGTTTTATTTATGTTTTGCAGGAAATAACTCCAAATCAAGCAAACGTCGCGAAAAGGGACGAAGATGGGACGAAACGAAGAAAAACAGCGGAAACCGACGAAAACCGGCAAAACTGGACAAATCAGGGAGCGCACGGTCAATTGCAGGATACGCACGACCGTGCCTTGAAGCCAGAAGCTGTGCACGGTTGAACGCACGACCGTGCTCCTGAACCGTGCCTACCCCAGACACGCACGGGTGCCCGTGCGTAGGTGGCACGACCGTGCCTCCCTCCAGTTCGTCGAACGCCTCAGTTTCTATTTAAGCTTCGTTCGGGCGTCTGTTTGAGGGGGTCGCTCAGGGTCGCTTGGTGCCTCTCTTTGGCGATTCTTAGGTTAGATTATAGGTTAGTTTATCAAAAAACAAAAACCTCAATAGGAGGATTAGTTTAGGATTGAAGATTTGTAATTTTGGATTCAACCTGTGAATTTCAAGTTCCTTCTATCAATTCAAGCCTAAGTTTTCTCTCTCTTTCTCTCTCTCTTTATTTTACGCTTTTGTTCTTGTTTTGATTCTTGTTAGTTTAATTCTTGAATTCGATTTGTTTAGTTTATATGTTTAGTTTTCATTGTTGATTCATGTTATTCGGTTGTTTAGAATTGTTTTATTTCACTCTCTTTGTTTTGTTCTTCAAGTTTATGTTCTTAGTTGTTAGTTTAGGTTTCGATGTGTTTGTTATGTTTAATTGTTAGATTTTGTGGCATTGGATTGTGATTAGCGTCTTGATGGATAATTGATCTTGTAATAGGCCTCACCATACCCAATCTATGCTTAGAACTTAGAGTTTTTCCTCACGCCCGCCAAGTGTTCGATGAAATGCTTGAGAGAGCTTTCATCCATATTTTTGGGCGATTGACTTATGCTGAGAGGTGAGGTCAATTAGCTAGTGTGGGAGAGGGAATAGCCGAGTTCGGGACACGAAAGTAGTATCCAAATCGAGCTAGGTCCGGGGTTGCTAGTTTTGTGGTCTAATTCGACTAACCCCACGAAAGTAGGTGGTTACGCGAATTAGACTAGCTCATGACCCTTGAAAGAGGGCTTGGGTGGTCTTTGATGGTGCAACCGACCATCTCTTGTTCATAGTGTGGTTTGGCTAGGTTAGGGCTCGTCTTGGTTAGTTGGTTCATTCATTGGTAAAATCATAAACTCAAGTCCCTTTTTGTTTATTTGTTTTAGTAGTTTAATCCTTCTCCCTTCATTCTCTCTCTAGCCTAGATTGATACGCTCTAGTGAACTCTGGTAGTTGAAAGCACAATTCCCTGCAGACGACACCCCAAGTACTCAACGATACACCTTGCACTTGGGGTTTGTAAATATTAAAACTGTGTGGTTTTTCCCTAACAAGTTTTTGGCGCCGTTACCGGGGAACTTGTTTGTTTTCAACATCGAAAGCGATTTTAAACGCTTGAGATTAGGCCTTTTCCTTTTTCTTTTTCCTTTTCCTCTCCCTTTTTCTTTTCCCTTTTCCCTTTCTCTTCCTCTTTGCTTGTTTTACTCTTGCTTGAACCTGCTTACGCTTGGTGTAGTTTTTGGCTTTGTATGCGCAGGCGTAGTCAAAGGGGCCAACCACTTGCTCATCTTGACCCAGAAATCGAAGCCACCGCCCGAAGGCAAAGCGGTGCAAGAAAGAGACACCAAGTACAGGTCATAATGGCTGAGCAGGATCATCGAGTGTTGAGAGATTATGCCCTCCCTCAAGCATCGGGCATAACCTCCTCCATAGTTAGCCCCGCAGTCGAGGCTAACAACTTCGAGCTCAGCCCATCACTTATATCATTTGTGGAGCGGGAGCAATTCAGCGGACACCCATCTGAAAACCCAAATAAGCATCTTCGCAAGTTTCTTGCGAAATGCGACACCATCAAGATCAATGGGGCGTCTACTGATGCAATTAGGCTGCGGCTCTTCCCTTTCTCATTGAGGGACAGAGCCAGTGACTGGCTGTAAAATGGGGAGCCCAATTCATTCACAACCTGGGAGATGCTCTCCAAGGCCTTCCTCAGCAAGTATTTTCCACCGGGCAAGACTGCAAAGCTGAGGACGGAAATTACTTCATTCCTTCAGAGGGATGGCGAGTCCCTTTACAAGGCCTGGGAGAGGTTCAAAGACCTCCAGCGGCAATGCCCTCATCATGGTGTTCCTGACTGGCTTCTAGTCCAGACATTCTACAATGGGCTAGAGCAGTCAGTGAAAATCTCAGTGGATGCCGCTGCAGGAGGAGCCCTCATGGGTAAGTCGATCGAGGCAGCAAAGGTCTTGTTGGAAGAGATGACTTCCAACAATTATCATTGGGCAAGTGATAGAGCCACCCCGCATAGGAGCAGTGGCAAGTATGCGGTCGACGCTGTGACCCTTCTAGCCAGTCGGGTGGATGCACTAGCACAGAGGCTAGACAAAGTGGGCACTTCTCCCACTCCAGGTGGATTCTCGGGGCCATCCATGGGGACCCATACATACTGCGAGGCATGTGGTGTACAGGGCCACACTTCCGTTGAGTGTTACAATGCTCCCTCTAGCATTGAACACGTCAACGCCTACCATACCTACCCCACACCTCCTCAACATAACCCCCATCCCACCACATTCAACCAGGGTTGGAAAGGCCACATGAATCCTCTCTACAAAAATCCCCACCCTCACCCTCAGAATCACATCCAGCCACCCGGTTTCCATAACCGAGCCCCCTACACTCCACCCCCTCCACCTCCTGAACCCACATCTCACCTGGAGAGTCTCATGGAGCGCTTCATAGCGACCCAAACCATGACTAATGAGACTCTTAAGGAGTCGATCCATCAGCTGACCTCCAGGGTCGATGCCATGGCCACCCATCAGAAGACGATGGACACCCAGATAGCCCAGATTGCCCAGCAAGTGAGCCTCCTGTCCCGACCTCAAGGGCAACTTCTGGGCCAGCCAGACGTCAACCCCTGACACCATGTCAATGCCATCTCTACGATGGAAGAGGGGTTAGTGGAGAGCCCGGTGATGGTTCTCCAGGAGGTCGTTACAGTTCCTGATTCTGCAGGAACTGAGAGGAAGATGAGGGAAGAGAATTTGAGCCTCACTGGGGAGCCTAGACCGCCACCTCCTGCTCGCCCATACCAGCCCCCAGTGCCTTACCCTCAACGACTGGCATGGTCCAAGCTACGTCAGCTTGAACCTAGATTCGCGCAGTTCTTGGAAATCCTACACCGAATCTATGCCAGTCACCCCTTTTTGGAAGCTCTCAAGAATGCACCTGCACACTTCAAGTTTTTACGAGAGCTCCTGTCGACGAAGGGAGAGCCCGGGGTTACTCCAGTGACCCCCACTTTGGGATCCTGCCGCACACTTCTACCAAGGCAATTACCATCAAAGCTGCAGGATCCTGGCAGCTTCTCTATCCCATGCTGCATAGGGGATATGCAGATTGAGATAGCCCTTTGCGATCTGGGCGCCAGTGTGAGCCTCATGCCGCTCTCTCTCTGCCAGAAGCTGCAACTACGGGACCTCACGCCCACCAGCATGACCATTCAGCTAGCAGACTGCTCCATCAGGCAACCTGTCGGCATTCTGGAGGATGTCCCGATCCAGGTGGGCAAGTTCCTCATCCCCTGCAATTTCATTGTTCTTGACATGGATGAGGACTTTCCCGCCCCACTCATCTTCGGTCGCCCATTCCTTGCGACTGCCGGGGTGGTGATCGATGTTCAGGCCGGCACACTATGATTCCAAGTGTGTGGGGAGAAGGTAGACTTCAATTTTCCTCCCCCTGCACCGCCTTGAGCGCCTGTCTTTCTCCCACCCTCAGAGGCGCCTATCCCACACTCCCCATTTGATGCTGCTCCTGAGGTTGCCATATATGATGGACATGGGGGATCTCCAATGTTCTCTGCCAACCCTCCCTCTTGTTCTGCGGCCGTCCCCACTCGTTCCGCAGCCACTGCTACTTGTCCTGGGGAGGCAGAGGATCCTCCTTCATATTTCTACACCTCCCCCGTGCCACCTCCCGCATCATTATCGTCTACCATTTGGAGGTAAGGGTCAAGCTAAGGACCTTAAACAAGTGCTTCTTGGGAGGCAAGCCAAGGCATTTACCGCTTTAAAAAAAAAATCCAAACAAAAAAACAAAATAACAAAACAAAAACCAGAAAAAAAAAACAAAAACAAAAAACAAAACGTGTGTCACTCCCCTATCCCATTTCCCCCTTCCCTTGCCCTTTTTTCTGCGCCCTTTTCATTGAGGACCATGAAAACCTCAAGCATGGGGGGGGGGTGAGCTTATTGCTCTCTGGGTGAAATGGTAGATTTTAGGGCATTGGCTGACTGGCATGTTGCATTCACATCATTTAGATAGGACTTCATATAATTATACTAGGTTGTTTCTATCTTTTTTATTATTAGAGCATGTAGTTTAGAGCATATAGGGTTAGATTTTGGATCGCAAAAGGAGAAATGATCAAGTTGGGCCTCCTTAAGATTTTCAGGTACTACTTCTTGCCCTTCTCTTCGTTTCCCCTTATATCCTTTACCGCTTTCTTAGTTAGATTTGTTGCTTTCTAATAAATGTGTGAGAAAACCCCTCTTGTGATGAGATTGAAAGGGGTGATGATTAATTGATCATGTTGGGTTGTGTGTTGAGGAGTGACTTGTCTTGGTGTGAGATTTTGTGCAAATTGTGTTTGTCTTTGTCATCCGTAGTTTCTTTGCCCTGTGTTGCATGCTAACTACCCCTGAGTTTCATATGGTTTGACTTGGTTGACCTTGATGAATGGAACATACTTTGGAGTAAGTCACTTGACTGTGGTAGGGTTACCTGTGAGATTCTTGAGCCTAATGACTATTCATTACATATAGTCCCTACTTCCTTTCATGTGTGACTCCCCCATGAAGCATCTCTAGAACTTGGTCTCGTTCTCCTTGAAACTGCATTTAGCAATTGCATGTGTTGACATGATTGAGGCGATTTTTCTTCACGTAGCCACATTAGCCAGAAAGTCACCCGTTGTTGCATGATTACCCCTTGGAAGCCCTTTGTGCCTTTCCTCCTGATTGTTGTTGTTGCACCACATCAATTACGCACTTGACCTATGCATATTTCCTTCACCCTTGTCAAGGTCTAGTGGGGCGACACTTCCACAATCTAGTTGGGTCTCTCTCGGGCATTTGATTTTTCACTGCGGGTATAATACTGGTGGCTCATTTTGGGGAAAGTGCGAATCGATTTTTTGGTTACTTCCGGCGTTATCCAAGAGCATCCTTTTTGCTTCTCAAAAAAAAAAAAGAAAAAAAAAGAGAAGTTGCAAATAAAATGGGTAGCGTGGAAGCTTTCTGCAATAAGCTTGCTTGGTTCCTCTTTAGAGGTTTTTGCGAGATTTGTCGTTCGATTTCGCTAGTTGTGAGAGGTTGTAATCTTAGTGTTGATTGTGGAAGTGTTCTTGCTCCCTAGTCTTTGACTAATAGCTCCACTTTTCCCAAATTATTCCGCTTCGCACCCTTGACCTTAGCCCCATTACATCCTTATCGCAAGTCCTCTTGATTGACACATTGCATATTGCATTCCTGCGGTGGAGAGTGGAAAACGTTACCAAGCATATGGTAGTTTGCCTAATTGGTTGGAGTATTGAGCTTGCCCTTGTTGCATATTTCAAACACGTTGAGGGGAGTGTTCCACTTTGCCCTAAAGTGAGGTCCTGCCAGTCTTCCTTACTCACCATTTGTTGAGGAAGATTATGTCCTACTATGTGTTTCAACATTGGGGTGTGTGGTGTGTTTCATTTGGGCACGGTGATTCATAGATGACATTGCATGCACTTTTATTGAGATTATCTGACACACCTTGACTCGACCACCTTCGATGCATGATTTGCATGATTCATTGATCCTCCATCCTTTCCCTTGAAGAGGGTGTGTTTAGAGGTCCACCATCCTCCCTGATCTTTCATAGCGTAATCTTGCTTGAGGACAAGCAAGAGATAAGCATGGGGGCGTGATGAACCTCTATTTTACACTATTTTTAGCCCGTATTCGACTCTAATTCTTCCCCTCTTTTCCTATAATCTTTCGACTAATCTTAGCAAAAAAGGGGTTGAATACACTTTCTTGACCTATTATGCGCTAAGTTGCCCTATTTCTTGATCTGCAGGTCTAAGGTCTAGAAAGTGGGAGTTTCTTGCTTGTTCTGCCAAGAAAGGACGCCTTGGGATCAATTTCCGACATGAACGAAGCATCGATGAAGCCCGGGAGAACCTGCAGGAGACGCACGGTCAGTTGCAGGATACGCACGGCCGTGCCTTGAAGCCAGAGGCTACGCACGGTTGAACACACGACCGTGCGTCTGAACCGTGCCTACCCCAGATACGCACGGGTGCCCGTGCGTAGGTGGCACGACCATGCGTCACTTATTTTGTCGCGACTTAATCAGTTTCGCAAAGGACGGTTGGGGGCATGCTTTTCTTTTTCCTGGCTTCCTCTCGAAAAAGGCGATTTTTAGGGTTTAGACTTTACTTCTCCTTGTTATTGAATTCAAAGCTTTGGATTGGATTTTGGGTTACGCATTTCGATAGATTACTGTTGCAGATTCTACAGAGTACATTCTTCTTCCCATTCCTTTACGTTCTAATTCAAGTATTAGTATTTCTTGGTATGTGTATGTTCTTGATTGAGATGTTGTTTAGAATCATGTTTAGCGGCTAAATCCTTAATCTTGGAGTGGGTGTAGCCCCTGTGATGTAAATTGGATTGTTAATCCTAGGTTTTTGTGAATTACGCCAGAGTATAATTGAATTCTCACTTAGCATGCCAGGCGTTCGATGAATTGCCTGAGAGGGTTTTATTCAAGTTCTTACTTTGGGTTTAGGAGACTAACGAAAGTTAGGTCCTCTACTCAGAGTAGCTTTGTGAGCAATTGAATTACCTGACACGAAAGTAGTCGGGGGTGCAATTGGGAATCGAAATTACATGATCTTGTGGTTTTGTTATTCTAGTTTCACGAAAGTAGACAACTAGGTTAGCTTGATCAGTCTAATGACCTTCGAAAGTAGGCGTAGATGCTTTAAACTGGTAATAATTCCATTTCAATTATCTTACAGGCAGATTCACACGACCTAGTTTTTTCTATAATGAATGTCACAGTGCGGTGAACCCCAATCCAGGATTTCCTTCTCATTATTGACTTAGACCAAATAAAGTTAGAATCAGTTAAACCAACTTCACTTGACATTCGCCTAGATTAAGTGTGAGAAATCGATTCGGTGGTTGAAACTAAGTTCCCTCCGGATACGACCCGTACTTGTCTTTGCTGGCTACAACCGGCACCATGCACTTGCGGTACATTTATAACACAACATATTTAATCATCTCGGTTGGGAGATATTTCATTTTGGGTACCGCTTTGCAACTCAAGTTTCATTGATTGTTAAGTCGAAATTTCGTTGATTGAATAAATATCGGGTGAATCGATATTAGGCCTCGGTAAGTACAAATTAGTGATTAATTATTTTCTTATCTTCACTAAAATTTATTTCCGAGCAATACAAATTTTTATTTTTGTTCAACACTCCAAATAATTTTTCAAGCCCCAATTTAGCCTTTTGGGCCCAAAACAAAAGCCCAAAACCTTACTAACTTTTATTATTTCACTAATTACTCATTTTAACACCTAATTTTAATTAGCAAAAACCTACTTTTAGAGTGAAAATTTACAGCCATATGTGGCTATAAATTGACTATTCTTACACACAAAATTCAGCAAAAAAATACACAAACCTACTCCCCATTTTTTTCTCTCTCCTCAGAGCAGAAACAGGGGGCAGCAGCTGCTGCCCCTTGTGCCGCCACTTTGGGTGGTTTCCGACCACTTTTTTTGCCACCTCCTAACTGCCTCGAGTTGCCCTTGCTGCTAGCTATCAAGTCTAACCCCTCAAATCACTCAAAACAGCCTCCTCCTCTCTCTAATTCAAGCCTAAAGTGAGGTATATCCCAAAACCCTAACTTGTTTTATCTTGAGTTTTATGGTTGTTTTCTTTATGGGTTATGTTTGGATGATCAAATTAATAGTTATTGTGCAATTTTTATTGAGTTTGGAGATGTTTGGAGTTATGGGTATTTGATCAAGAGCATGATTATCATGATTTTGCAT
The DNA here is from genome assembly GCA_017589665.1 of Selenicereus undatus. Classification (NCBI taxonomy): domain Eukaryota; kingdom Viridiplantae; phylum Streptophyta; class Magnoliopsida; order Caryophyllales; family Cactaceae; genus Selenicereus; species Selenicereus undatus. The sequence continues at coordinate 42,957,172 of JACYFF010010365.1, read as the reverse complement.
TCGTTTTTATGCCACTGTCGAAATTCTGAAAATTATAGGATTGTCCAAAAGTTCTTAAATTTTTATTGTGGGTTCTCTATCTTATTTGGGAGTTTCTGGAAAAAGTTCATGACGTTTGAAGGTGTAATCAGTGAGTTATGGAATTTTGAAGAAAACTCCCCTGTTTTGGATACGAATTTAGTAATTATGTATTAATGAAGTTGTTTAGAGTTTGGATACATATATGAGGCCTTAAATGATATCTTTGTATCTGATTGTGGTTATTTGAAATTATTTCAAGTGATTTTTATGTGAAAAAGGAAGAGAAGTTAAATCAGTTAAGGGCTGGAATTTCAGGAAATTAGGGTTGACTTTGGGATTAAACTGGTAATGAATGGTCCAGCCAAAAATTATGATTTTTGGTGGGTAGATATTGTAGTGTGTTATCTTTAAAATTCCTCTTGAATCGCCTTAATCGGAGCTCTGTGGAAAAAGTTATGGTCGTTTTACCAAAACTGCGCAGAATGAGATCAAAACTGATACACTTGTGTTTTAGTCCCATTTTGGGAATCCTATTGTGGGAATCATGTTTTGAGTTGTAAATGAAAGTTTTTGGGGACTTCTTAATATTTTCATATTGAGGTTTTATGTATCCATTTGAGGTCTAGAATGAAAGGTATGAATTTTTGAAGTGAACTGACCTGCTTGGATGTAAATCAGGTTGTTGTTATAATTTCTGTGTTGTGTATACTTGGAGGAAAATTCTGAAACTTTTATGGTGGACTTTTCATATTATTTCTGAATTTCCTACAAGATCTCATGAAATGTGGCTGAGTATTTTGAGTTTGGTGATTTTTGGGAGTATTTTGAGTAACTGTATAAAGAGTAATAAAAAAGATCAAGTGAGATTGATCATGCACTCATTTTGTGTATTTTGGGCCAAGTCATTTATAGGGGGAAATAAATATTCATGGACTATTTTACTTTCATCAATTCAGTTTTGAAGTTATATTGAAATACACGAGTTATGTATACCATTTAATTACTCAATTTCTGTTACGCATACTTTTACTTACTCAATTGTGCGGGTAAGGATCATTTACTAACTACACATACTTTCAATGACATTTATGAAACAGAGTTGATGCCTAGTTATCATTCCCCGTTATGCATAAGTGTTATCCAATTAGAACATATGTCTCAAGTCAGATGACATTCATGAAACAGCTGACCTGTATCAAGTTAGATAACATTTTGTTTTAAAGACTCAAGGTACGTCCATTGCCTGTATTTTCAGAAAGCAGATCACGTTTATCAAGTTACAACTCTTAATGAGTTTATCAATGAATCAGTTTATACAGTGATTTACCATTTAACTTGTGACCCCGTCAGTTATCATCTATAGGGCGTCAACCCATCATTTACCCGCGCGGCTTCAGGCCAACTCTTGATCGGATTGGCAGGTGTACACCTATGTATAGATCATATCAGTGCAAGGGGTTCACATCCAGATAATAATGAGCAATTCAATTTCATATTACTTTCATTTTCATTTTTATTGCCAACTAAATGAATTGCAAAGTCGGGTACCCATCACCAGTGTTTCTATGGTCATTTTACAAATAC
>JACYFF010010365.1:42936067-42953831 GCA_017589665.1 Selenicereus undatus | reverse complement strand
AAGTCGGGTACCCATCACCAGTGTTTCTATGGTCATTTTACAAATACAGGGATGTATGTACTGAGTTTTTGCTCATGTTTTCGAATTGTTTTTATGTTTTCCATTTTAGGTGATGAAGTGTCACATATTCCTCCTTTTAGCAAGCCTTTTTGAAGGTCATCAGATGCTCACAGTGGATTCAGCATAGCTTGAATATTGGAACCGACCTTAGGGTCAAGTACTATGGTTAAACTATTATGAACTTCGGTCTTGAAGTGTTTCAGTTTGCTAAATTTTGTGATTGTAAGCGCGAGTTGCAAGATTAAATGGTTTCAGTGAGCCTTGTCCTTATCAAGACAGCGGTAACGCCTTCGTTTACTAAGTCTTTCGTTGCAATTATCAGAAATCATGTCATTTGTATATTGGGGGCGTTACACATCCCAAGGAAACCCACATTCTTTCAAGATATGAGCCTTACTCCAATTAGCCAAACTCCAATTAGCTCGTAATATAAAAAAAAATTTCGAGCATTGAAAGAGGGGGAATGATTGGTGTCCTGAACTTAAATATCACATGGATTCCTAGAAATTTCCTAAACTATATTAAACACAGATTTTCTAAAACTTTAGCTGGCTAGTATGAGTTGCAAGATGAGGAAGATAAAAATATTTTAGGAATGATGGAAATATCGGCTACTATTTTCGAAAAGTTATGTGAAGAAATCGAACTGAATTTATCGGAGCCAAACTAGACTATGAAGAAAAAAATAGAAAGTGAAAAAGAAAGATTCATAATATAGATCTTTGGGACATGAGATATCTAGAAAACTAAATTACTGAATTTAATCAATATTCTTACAAAACCGGGTATAAGGAAACCAATCTTAGTATATTTTATGGCAAATTGCCCTATCAGATAAATTCCATAATCAATCAAAAATATTTTACATTGCTTGAAAAAGCGATGTTTAGCACAAGAATCTCTTATTTAAGAAAATGGGTTAATGATCAATAGGAAAACCAAGCTGAGAAGAAAAGAAAAAGAAAATACTTAAAGAACAAGAGCTTTAACAAGCAATTGTGAGAAAAATGCACCCAAAAAAAAAGAAGCAAACTCTTATAACATGCCAATCCCCAAAAGGTGAATATTTTTCAATAAAGATGCTTATTTTTCTGCAAGAAAAAATAGTTGTAAGTGTTGGGCGTGTGAAGAAGTCGGTCATTGTGCAAACGAATGCCAATATAGGAATTACTACAAGCTTAATGAAGCATTTGGTACTTTACACTATTTTGAGCTTAGCGAGGAAGAAGTACTAGACCTAGCTTTGAAAAATAGCAAAGAAACTATTGAGATAGCAATGTAAGATGAACATGAAGAAAGTGACTGTGAAGATATTAGTCACATGATGAATAAAAAAGAAACTGTTGGGACAGTAATGGAAGATGAATTGTGTGCGATCCATCTTTCATTAATTAACAAAATCAGACACAGTGATAAATCTGATTTAGGTGATAGTGTTCCATTTTAGCATAAATATCATTTTTAAAACCTAAAAACTAAAATTCATTCCATTTCCATGATATAAAAATCGAAAAAAAAGTAGAGAAATCCTCGGAAAAGGAAGAGAAAGAAGATGGAACGTAAGCAGTATAATCTCGAGGAGTTATAAAAATGTTTGATAAAGATCAAAATCTAGAAGAATTAAACAAAATCATGGGCACAATAGCCGACAAACAACAAACAAATAAGAAGTACTATCTAATAATAATGAAGAGACAACTAATGTCCAATTAGAAGAAAAAATATTAATAGATGAGCTTGATTAGACTTATAGATCTGGATGTCGTTCCCTCATAACAAATGAGGAAAAAATTGCATTAAAAAATATGGAAAATTGGTGGGTGGAAGTGAAATCAATAAAGTTGGTGAAGAACTTAACATCTACAAATTGAACCCAATTTAGTTAACAATGTAATTCGAAAACATGAAGAGTTTGGTGAATCATCAAGAAGAAGTACCCATTTTATGAGACCTACATATATTCTAGTGGGGCGAACAAGCAAATTTTATTTTGGACACATCCAAAGGAAACCCACATTCTTTGAAGATATTAGCCTTACTCCAATTAGCCAAACTCTAATTAGCTCGTAATACAGAAAAAATTTTCGAGCATTGAAAGAGGGGGAATGATTGGTGTCTTGAACTTAAATATCACATGGATTCCTGGAAATTTCCTAAACTATGTTAAATACAGATTTTCTGGCACTGTAACTGGGTGGTATGAGTCGCTAGATGAGGAAGGTAAAAATATTTTAGGAATGATGGAATTATCAGCTGCTATGTTCGAAAAGTTATGTGAAGAAATCGAACTGAATTTATCGAAGCCAAACTAGACTATGAAGAAAAAAGTAGAAAGTGAAAAAGAAAGATTGATAATATAGATCTTTGGGACATGAGATATCTAGAAAACTATATTATTGAATTCAATCAATATTCTTACAAAATCGGGTATGAGGAATCCAATCTTAGTATACCTTATGGCAAATTACCCTATCAGATAAATTTCATAATCAATGAAAAATATTTTACATTGCTTGAAAAAGCGATGTTTAGAACATGAATCTCTTATTTAAGAAAATGGGCTAATGATCAATAGGGAAACCATGCTGAGAAGAAAAGAAAAAGAAAATTCTGTAAGAATAAGAGCTTTAACAAGCAAGAGTGAGAAAAATGCACCCAAAAAAAAAACAAACTCTTATAACATGCCAATCCTCAAAAGGTAAATATTTTTTATTAAAGATGCTTATTGTTTTGCAAGGAAAAATAGTTGTAAGTGTTGGGCGTGTGAAGAAGTAGGTCATTATGCAAAGGAATGCCAATATAGGAATAACTACAAGCTTAATGAAGCATTAGGTACTTTGCACTATTATGAGCTTAGCGACGAAGAAGTAATAGACCTAGCTTTGACAAATAACAAAGAAACTATTGAGATAGCAATGGAAGATGAATATGAAAAAAGTGACTATGAAGACGTTAGTCACATGATAAATAACAAAGAAATCATTGAGACAGTAAGGGGAGATGAATTGTCTGTGACCCATGTTTCACTAATCAACAAAGTCAGACACAATGGCAAATCTGATTTATGTGATAGTGTTCCATGTTAGCATAAATACCATTTTTAAAACCTAAAAAATAAAATTCATTTCATTTCCGAGATATAAAAAACGAAAAAGAATGTGAGAAATCCTCAGAAAAGGAAGAGAAAGAAGATGGAACATAAGCAGTATAATCTCGAGGAGTTATAAAAATGTTTGACAAAGAACAAAATCTAGCAAAATTAAACGAAATCATGGGCACAATAGCAGACAAACAACAGACAAATAAGAAGTACTATCTAATAATAATGAAGAGACAACTAATGTCCAATTAGAAGAAAAAAATATCAATAGATGAACTTGATTAGACTTAAAGATCTGGATGTTGTTCCCTAAGAACAAATTAGGAAAAAATTGCATTAAAAAATATGGAAAATTGGTGGTTGAAAGTGAAATCATTCAAGTTGGCGAAGAACTTAACATCGACAAATTGAACCCAATTTATTTAACAATGTAATTCCAAAACATGAAGAGTTTGGTGAATCATCAAGAAGAAGTACCCATTTTATGAGACCTACATATATTCTAGTGGGGCGAACAACCAAATTTTATTTTGGATACATCCCAAGGAAACCCACATTCTTTGAAGATATGGGCCTTACTCCAATTAGTCAAACTCCAATTAGCTCGTAATACAGTAAAAATTTTCGAGCACTGAAAGAGTGGGAATGATTGGTCTCCTGAACTTATATATCACATGGATTCCAAAAAATTTCCTAAACTATATTAAACACGGATTTTCTGGCACTATAGCCGACTGGTATGAGTCGCTAGATGAGGAAGGTAAAAGTATTTTACAAATAATGGAAATATCAGCTGCTATCTTCGAAAAGTTATGTGAAGAAATCGAACTGAATTTATCGAAGCCAAACTAGACTATGAAGAAAAAAATAGAAAGTGAAAAAGAAAGATTGATAATATAGATCTTTGGGACTTGAGATATCTAGAAAACTATATTACTGAATTTAATCAATATTCTTACAAAATCGGGTATAAGGAAACCAATCTTAGTATATTTTATGGAAAATTACCCTATCAGATAAATTCCATAATCAATGAAAAATATTTTACATTGCTTGAAAAAACGATGTTTAGCACATGAATCTCTTATTTAAGAAAATGGTTTTATGATCAATAGGGAAACCATGCTGAGAAGAAAAGAAAAAGAAAATTCTTTAAGAACAAGAGCTTTAACAAGCAAGTGTGAGAAAAATGCACCCAAAAAAAAAACAAACTCTTATAACATGCCAATCCCCAAAAGGTGAATATTTTTTATTAAAGATGCTTATTGTTCTGCAAGAAGAAATGGTTGTAAGTGTTGGGCATGTGAAGAAGTAGGTCATTATGTAAAGGAATGCCAATATAGGAATAACTACAAGCTTAATGAAGCATTAGGTACTTTACACTATTATGAGCTTAGCAACGAAGAAGTAATAGACCTAGCTTTGAAAAGTAACAAAGAAACTATTGAGATAGCAATGGAAGATGAATATGAAGAAAGTGATTGTGAAGATATTAGTCATATGATAAATAACAAAGAAACTATTGAGACAGTGATGGGAGATGAATTGTCAGTGACCCATCTTTCATTAATCAACAAAGTCAGACACAGTGGGAAATCTTATTTATGTGATAGTGTTCCATTTTAGCATAAATATCATTTTTAAAACCTAAAAAATAAAATTCATTTCATTTCCATTATATAAAAATCGAAAAAGAAGGTGAGAAATCCTCGGAAAAGGAAGAGAAAGAAGATGGAGCATCAGCAGTATAATCTGGAGGAGTTATGAAAATGTTTGATAAAGAACAAAATCTAGAAAAATTAAACAAAATGATGGGCACAATAGTAGACAAACAACTGACAAATAAGAAGTACTATTTAATAATATTGCAGAGACAACTAATGTCCAATTAGAAGAAAAAAAATATCAATAGACGAACTTGATTAGACTTAAAGATCTGGATGTTGTTCCCTAAGAAGAAATTAGGAAAAAATTGCATTAAAAAAATAGAAAAATTGGTGGCTAAAAGTGAAATCAATAAAGTTGGCGAAGAACTTAACATTGACAAATTGAACCCAATTTATTTAACAATATAATTCCAAAACATGAAGAGTTTGGTGAATCATCAAGAACAAGTACCCATTTTATGAGACTTACATATATTCTAGTGGGACGGACAATCAAATTTTATTTTGGATACATCCCACGGAAACCCACATTCTTTGAAGATATGAGCCTTACTCCAATTAGCCAAACTCCAATTAGCTCGTAATACAGAAAAAATTTTCAAGCACTGAAAAAGGGGGAATGATTGGTGTCCTGAACTTAAATATCACATGGATTCCAGAAAATTTCCTAAACTACATTAAACACAGATTTTTTGGCACTGTAGCTGGCTGGTATGAGTCCCTAGATGAAGAAGGTAAAAATATTTTAGGAATGATGGAAATATCAGCTATTATCTTCGAAAAGTTAGGTGAACAAATCGAACTGAATTTATCGGAGCCAAACTACGCTATGAAGAAAAAAATAGAAAGTGCAAAAGAAAAATTGATAATATAGATCTTTGGGACATGAGATATCTAGAAAACTATATTACTAAATTTAATCAATATTTTTACAAAACTGGGTATAAGGAAACCAATCTGAGTATATTTTATGGCAAATTACCCTATTAGATAAATTCCATAATCAATCAAAAATATTTTACATTGCATGAAAAAGCGATGTTTAGCACAAGAATCTCTTATTTAAGAAAATGGGTTAATGATCGATAGGGAAACCAAGCTGTGAAGAAAAGAAAAGGAAAATACTTTAAGAACAAGAGCTTTAACAAGCAAGTGCGAGAAAAATGCACCCAAAAAAAGAAAAGAAAAGCAAACTCTTACAACATGCCAATCCCCAAAAGGTGAATATTTTTTAATGAAGATGCTTATTGTTTCGCAAGAAAAAATAGTTGTAAGTGTTGGGCGTGGGAAGAAGTGGGTCATTATGCAAACGAATGCTAATATAGGAATTACTACAAGCTTAATGAAGCATTAGGTCCTTTACACTATTCTGAGCTTAGTGAGGAAGAAGTACTAGACCTAGCTTTGAAAAATAGCAAAGAAACTATTGAGATAGCAATGTAAGATGAATATGAAGAAAGCTATTGTGAAGATATTAGTCACATGATGAATAACAAAGAAACTGTTGAGACAGTAATGGAAGATGAATTGTCTGTGACCCATATTTCTTTAATCAACAAAGTCAGTCATAGTGGCAAATCTAATTTAGGTGTTAGTGTTCCATTTTATCATAAATATCATTTTTAAAACCTAAAAAATAAAATTCATTTCATTTCCATGATATAAAAATCGAAAAAGAAGGTGAGAAATCCTCGGAAAAGGAAGAGAAAGAAGATGGAACTTAAGCAGTGTAATCTCGAGGAGTTATAAAAATGTTTGATAAAGAACAAAATCTAGAAAAATTAAACAAAATCAAGGGCACAATAGTAGACAAACGACAGACAAATAAGAAGTACTATCTAATCATAATGAAGAGACAACTAATGTCCAATTAGAAGAAAAAAATATCAAGTGATGAACTTGATTAGATTTAAAGATTTGGATGTTGTTCCCTAAGAAGAAATTAGGAAAAAAATTGCATTAAAAAATCTGGAAAATTGGTGGCTGAAAGTGAAATCAACAAAGTTGGCGAAGAACTTAACTTCGACAAATTGAACCCAATTTAGCTAACAATGTAATTCCAGAACATGAAGAGTTTGGTGAATCATCAAGAAGAAGTACCCATTTTATGAGACCTACATATATTCTAGTGCGGAGAACAACCAAATTTTATTTTGGATACATCCCAAGGAAACCCACATTCTTTCAAGATATGAGTCTTACTCCAATTAGCCAAACTTCAATTACCTCGTAATACAGAAAAAATTTTCAAGCATTGAAAGAGGGGGAATGATTGGTGTCCTGAACTTAAATATCACATGGATGCCTGGAAATTTCCTAAACTATATTAAACACAGATTTTCTGGCACTGTAGCTGGCTAGTATGAGTTGTTAGATGAGGAAGGTAAAAATATTTTAGGAATGATGGAAATATCAATTGCTATCTTCGAAAAGTTATGTGAAGAAATCAAACTGAATTTATCAGAGCCAAACTAAACTATGAAGAAAAAAATAGAAAGTGAAAAAGAAAGATTGATAATATAGATCTTTGGGACTGTTAGGCGAATATTTGTTGCATTTTACATGCCTTTTTCGCCTAATCTTAGCTCGTATAATAGCGTTATCTTTAGAGTTTTTCTTATTTTATTCAATATTCTTTGAGATTTTTACTTGTTTTGTTTATTCTTGTAGGTAATAAGTTGAACCAAACAAATACCGCGAAAAGGGGCGAAAAAGGATCAAAACAGGCAAAAAGACGGAAAACGGAGCCAACCGGACAAAACCGGCCAGCAATGTGGCACGGCCACACTGTGCCACATGGCACGGTCGTGCCACATGGCACGGTGCAGCCGTGCCCACTGGCACGGTCGTGCCACTTGTGTCTCCGTCTGGTTCTTCGCGGCCCGCCTTGTCTTCTATTTAATCCCCTCTTTCGGCCTTGCTTCGGGGGCTTCTTCTTCTACTTTTCTAGGTTAGTTTAGATTAGATTGGAGGCAATAAAAACCCCATTTGAGGGGATTAGATTAGGATGGAACTTGTAGATTCAAGGAATTGGATTGCGAATTCATCCTATCAAACATGAGTTTTCTCTTCCTTCTCTTTTATCTTATGCTTTGTTCTTGCTTTAGATTTCATTAATTCAATTTATTTGTTTGATTTTGGTTTGTTTTAATTGCTTTGTTTCATGTTTAATCCATCTTAGAATTGCTTGTTAGAATTAGATTAGTTTTATCATCTTTTCTCTTGTTCATGTTTGCTAGTTTAAGCGTAGTTAGGTTTTATTCTTTCTTGTGTTGATTAGTTGGTAAATTTTGTGGGCTTGGATTGTGATTAGCCTCTTGATGACTAATTAGTCTTGTATGTGGCCTAACCATACCCAATCTATGCCTAGAACCTAGAGTTTTTCCCCACGCCCGCCAAGTGTTCGATGAAATGCTTGAGAGAGCTTTCATCCATATTTTTGGGCGATTGACTTATGCTGAGAGGTGAGGTCAATTAGCTAGTGTGGGAGAGGGAATAGCCGAGTTCGGGACACGAAAGTAGTATCCAAATCGAGCTAGGTCCGGGGTTGCTAGTTTTGTGGTCTAATTCGACTAACCCCACGAAAGTAGGTGGTTACGTGAATTAGACTAGCTCATGACCCTTGAAAGAGGGCTTGGGCGGTCTTTGATGGTGCAACCGACCATCTCTTGTTCATAGTGTGGTTTGGGTAGGTTAGGGCTCGTCTTGGTTAGTTGGTTCATTCATTGGTAAAATCATAAACCCAAGTCCCTTTTTGTTTATTTGTTTTAGTAGTTTAGTCCTTCTTCCCTCACTCTCTCTCTGGCCTAGATTGAGACGCTTTAGTTAACCTCGGTAGTTGGAAACACAACTCCCTGCGGACGAAACCCCAAGTACTCAACGATACACCTTGCACTTGGGGTTCATAAATATTAAAACTGTGTGGTTTTTGCCTAACAAGTTTTCCCTCTCCCACACTAGCTAATTGACATCACCTCTCAGCATAAGTCAATTGCCCAAAAATACGGATGAAAGCTCTCTCAAGCATTTCATCGAACACTTGGTGGGCGTGAGGAAAAACTCTAGGTTCTAAGCATAGATTGGGTATGGTTAGGCCACATACAAGACTAATTAGCCATCAAGAGACTAATCACAATCCATGCCAACAGAATCTACCTACTAAACATTACAAACACATCAAAACCTAAACTAACAACTAAGAGCATAAACTTGAAGAACAAAACAAAGAAAAGAGGCATGAAACTAAACTAATTCAAGAAATCAAACATGAATTAACATAAAAACTAAATGATTAAATCAAATCAAAACCAAACATATGAACTAAATTAACAAAATCTAAAACAAGAATCAAACAAGAAATAAAGAGAAAGAGAAGAAGAAGACTTATGAATTGAAATCCAAAATTAATCGAATACAATTCCCAATCTAATCTCCTCAATGGAGTTTTTATTAGCTAAAATCTAAACTAAACTACCCTAGAAATCGCCAGAGAGAAGCCCCAAGCGAACCCCAAACGACCCCCGCAAAAACGCACGAAGGAGGGTTAAATAGAAAAACCCCGAGCGAACGGCGAACAGGAGGGGAGGCACGGACGTGCCACGTGGCAGACACTGTGCCACATTGCTGGCCGGCTCTGCCGGCTGGCTCCCGTTTTTCCGTCTTTTTGCCCGTTTTGACCCTTTTTCGCCCGTTTTCGCGGTAATTGCTTGGTTCAACTTATTACGTGCAAGAATAGACAAAACAAGTAAAAATCTCAAAGAATACTGAATAAAACAAGAAAAACTCTAAAGATTACGTTATTATACGAGCTAAGATTAGGTGGGAAAGGCATGTAAAAGGCGATAAATTATCGCCTAACAAATACCCCCACACCTATCTTTTGCTCGTCCTCGAGCAAAACAAAAGAAAAACTAACCTAGGAACCTAACTCACTTTAGTAGGAATCACGGTTGCATTTAGCGTATGCAACAAGCCCTTTAAACCCCTTGGTTCCCCCAAGTGGACGAGTGAGGTCTCGTGAGGGTTTGCAGAAGATTTACCCACAAAATCTCAAAAAGGAAAAACAAAGAAAAGCGAAACGAAAACGAAAAAAGAAAATGACAAAACAAAATATATATACATCGGGGTAAACTGTACACATTCGGATCAACCAAAACCCCCCAATAATTCAAGTATCAGTCTGTACACAAGCATTAAATGCATTTCAGGACACATATTCCCAAAGAATGACATCCAGACATCAGCTTTTCACCCCATGACGCATGACAACAATGAATCCATCCTGGTGCCTGGTGTGCTAGTGTATCATCACCCTAAAACTTTGGCCAACCAAAACCAAACTCAATCCCACTTCACTGACACAAGCTACCTTTTTGAATGGCTAGCATGGAAAGCAGGCTTCCCCAGTAGCAGTATTGCCTCAAAGGGTAACACCCAGTAGCGCATGCCTCAAAAGGGTACTTGTCATTTCCAACTCTTTTCTTCCCCACTTTTTTTTCTTTCCATTATTTTTTTTTCAATACAAACTCATGCCACGCCTCAAAGGGATACACCCAGTAGCGCTTGAATTTGTTTGTTTTTTTTTCGTTTTGGAAAAGGGGGGTGCCAGCACATATAAAGGGAACTGTGCAGTAGACAAGTGGGAGAGTCAATCATGGAAGACTAAGAATATGGGATGATGATAATACATAAATCAGAACTGGATTGCAAAATTACAATGGACTGTTGGGGTTAGAACTAAGGTCTAAAATGACAGACTGGGATTGAATATCTATCACGCACATTATACTTCTATGCGAGCTAATAGCCAAGGTACCGGAGATTAAGACTGATCTAAATAGTACAAAACTCCCCTAAATTCAAAAGGAAAAGAAAAATATATACAAAAAGGAGGAAAAATGAAAAAAGTTACACAAAAATAATGAAAATTTCACAAAAACAAGAATAAAATGGGAGATGATGACCCCACCCCCACACCTAAATCTCACAATGTCCTCATTGGGAGCCGTGAGTCATCACCAACACACAAAAATAAAGAAAACAAAATCAAACACAAGACATACAAAACCGACACATATATACAAAAGCAAACACACTCTCCCAAAAACACAATCTCACCCAAACAAAAACAAGATCACACATATATACAAACTAACATCACCAAAAACATCGATAAACCAACCCATCAACGCCACCAAACACAACACACAAAAATCCAGAAAAACACAAAAAATGGTGATCATAGCCATCAACGGCTCAACAGCATCCAAATTTCACCACAAGATGATCACCAACAAAAATACAATCCTAATATTCACAACTAAACAAAAACAAAAAGAGAGAAAATAAAAAGAAATATAAAAAATGAGAAGAAGGGGGGAAGAGTGAGAACGAGTATACCAGGTCGGGTACTAAATGTACTCGAACTATTCCACGACGACATAAGGAGCATCAGCCACTCCTTGCCGCTCAAGATGCGAGTCGTCAGCTCGGATGCAGTTAAAGCTCGTAAGAGCTTATCATGCATTGCTGCATGCAACTCAGAATGGTGTGAGTAAGAGAACAGTGGTAAATATTGAGCAAACAAAGTTAGTGCCCTCTTAAACTCACCAAATACCTGGGAGAAATCAGCAGAATAATCAAATGCAAAAATCAATACGATTTCTCCAGGCATGCCCTCTAGGTGCAGACGATAAGGATCAAGGAAGGGGTCATACCCTCTAAAAGTACCTAGAGACTTACAACAGTCAACCTCATTCCCCTCAAGTCTCACATGAGGATCGATAAGTGACATATTACAACACTTAGGGGAATGGGAGGGTGGTGAACAGGAATAGGAAGTATGGAATGTATCGAGAGAGTTGGGGGATATGTTATCAATAAAATCAGGACTAGTTGGTCTTGTAACCACAACATCCATGCATGAAGTCCCTGTGGGAGTCTCATAAAAATCATGCACCTCAATAGAAATATTGTCGGACTCAGACAAAGTATCATCCTCATCAACACTAGCGCCAACGCCTATGGTCTCACCTACCTCGAACTCCGTTGACTGAGTTAAAGGGGAAGGTGTATCAGGAAAGGTCATGATAAACGCAGTGTTGTCCCAAAGGCTATTAGGTAGGGATGCAGCAACAAGGGGCGAAGTGGTCAAGGGAGGGTCGAGTACGTCCTCTAGTCCGGACTCTAGAGGAGGAAAAGACGCACCATCATCACACAGATTGACATCAAGTCTAGGAGCACTAGAACTAAGGTCAGTCTCGGGTGATAGGTCATACTCCCGCATTTCATTAACAAATTTAGCAAACTCAATTTGTTGCTTATTCATTGTCTCTATCATATTGCTAAGTCTAGCAAAGCTTTCATTAGAAATATAATAGGGACAAGAATTACTGGCGTGGTCAGAACAATTGCAAATTTCGCACATAGGAGGGGCATAATCAGGGATGCAATGGGGTGGGGTACAAGAATCAGAACAACTAGTTTTAAATTCATAAGTATCCCGAGCCAACCAATCAAGAAAATCCCATGCTTCTTCGACATTCCTAGCATAAAAATCCCAATGCTCAAAAAGAGCACGGGTCTCACAATTCACACCCTCATCAACAACATGCAATATTTCCCATTTCTCATATAAACATCCACAGGAAGCACATTGAGCAAGATAACCATGTAAATGATCCCAATAACGGTAAAATAATTCTTGCTCACATTGGGGAAAATGGAAAATTGCCATTGGAAAATTTTTTTCTATTTTTTTTTTTGGATTTTCTAAAGGCCTAGCCTCGAATGCTGAAGTAAACCCCAATATTGAAAAACGCCAACTCCCCGGCAACGGCGCCAAAAACTTATTAGGGAAAAACCACACAGTTTTAATATTTATAAACCCCAAGTGCAAGGTGTATCGTTGAGTACTTGGGGTGTCGTCCGCAGGGAGTTGTGTTTCCAACTATCGAGGCTAACTAAAGCATCTCAATCTAGGCCAGAGAGAGAGTGAAGGAAGAAGGACTAAACTACTAAAACAAATAAAACAAAAGGGACTTGGGTTTATGATTTCACCAAGTGATGAACCAGTTAATTAAGACGAGTCCTAACCTACCCAAACCACACTATGAACAAGAGATGGTCGGTTGCACCATCAAAGACCACCCAAGCCCTCTCTCAAGGGTCATGAGCTAGTCTAATTCGCGTAACCACCTACTTTCGTGCGGTTAGTCGAATTAGACCACAAAACTAGCAACCCCGGACCTAACTCGATTCGGATACTATTTTCATGTCCCGAACTCGGTTATTCCCTGTCCCACACTAGCTAATTGACCTCACCTCTCAGCATAAGTCAATCGCCCAAAAATACGGATGAAAGCTCTCTCAAGCATTTCATCGAACATTTGGTGGGCGTGAGGAAAAACTCTAGGTTCTAAGCATAGATTGGGTATGGTTAGGCCACATACAAGACTAATTAGCCATCAAGAGACTAATCACAATCCAAGCCAACAGAATCTACCTACTACATTACAAACACATCAAAACCTAAACTAACAACTAAACTAATTCAAGAAATCAAACATGAATTAACATAAAAACTAAACGATTAAATCAAATCAAAACCAAACATATGAACTAAATTAACAAAATCTAAAACAAGAATCAAACAAGAAATAAAGAGAAAGAGAAGAAGAAGACTTATGAATTGAAGCGAAGAACTTGAAATCCAAGTGCGTCAATCCAAAATTAATCGAATACAATTCCCAATCTAATCTCCTCAATGGAGTTTTTATTGGCTAAAATCTAAACTAAACTACCCTAGAAATCGCCAGAGAGAAGCCCCAAGCGAACCCCGAACGACCCCCGCAAAAACGCACGAAGGAGGGTTAAATAGAAAAACCCCGAGCGAACGGCGAACAGGAGGGGAGGCACGGACGTGCCAAGTGGCACGGTCCCACCGTGCCAAAGTGGCACGGTTGTGCCACGTGGCACGGTGTGGCCGTGCCACATTGCTGGCCGGCTCTGCAGGCTGGCTCCCGTTTTTCCGTCTTTTTGCCCGTTTTGACCCTTTTTCGCCCGTTTTCGCGGTAATTGCTTGGTTCAACTTATTACCTGCAAGAATAGACAAAACAAGTAAAAATCTCAAAGAATATTGAATAAAATAAGAAAAACTCTAAAGATTACGTTATTATACGAGCTAAGATTAGACGAAAAAGGCATGTAAAAGGCGACAAATTATCGCCTAACAGGGACATGAGATATGTAGAAAACTATATTACTGAATTTAATCAATATTCTTACAAAATCGGGTATAAGGAAACCAATCTTAGTATACTTTATGGCAAATTACCCTATCAGATAAATTCCATAATCAATGAAAAATATTTTACACTGCTTGAAAAAGCGATGCTTAGCACAATAATCTCTTATTTAAGAAAATGGGTTAGTGATCAGTAGGGAAACCGACCTGAGAAAAAAAAAAAGAAAATTCTTTAAGAATAAGAGCTTTAACAAGCAAGTGTGAGAAAAATGCACCCCCCAAAAAAAAACAAACTCTTATAACATGCCAATCCCTAAAAGGTGAATATTTTTTTTTATTAAAGATGCTTATTGTTCTGCAAGAAAAAATAGTTGTAAGTGTTAGGCGTGTGAAAAAGTAGGTCATTATGCAAACGAATGCCAATATAGGAATTACTATAAGCTTAATGACGCATTAGGTACTTTGCACTATTCTGAGCTTAGCGAGAAGGAAGTACTAGACCTAGCTTTGAAAAATAACAAAGAAACTACTGAGATAGCAATGGAAGATGAATATGAGGAAAGTGACTGCGAAGAAATTAGTCACATGATGAATAACAAAGAAACTGTTGAGACAGTAATGGAAGAGGAATTGTCTGTGACCCATCTTTCATTAATCAACAAAGTCAGACACAGTGGCAAATCTAATTTAGGTGATAGTGTTCCATTTTAGCATAAATATCATTTCTAAAACCTAAAAAATAAAACTCATTTCATTTCCATGATATAAAAATCGAAAAAGAAGGTGAGAAATCCTCAGAAAAGGAAGAGAAAGAAGATGGAACGTATGCATTGTAATCTCGAGGAGTTATAAAAATGTTTGATAAAGAACAAAATCTAGAAAAATTAAACAAAATCAAGGGCACAACAGTAGACAAACAACAGACAAATTAGAAGTACTATCTAATAATAAAGAAGAGACAACTAATGTCCAATTAGAAGACAAAAATATCAAGCGATGAACTTGATTAGACTTAAAGATCTGGATGTTGTTCCCTAAGAAGAAATTAGGAAAAAATTGCATTAAAAAATCTGGAAAATTGGTGGCTGAAAGTGAAATCAACGAAGTTGGCGAAGAACTTAACTTCGACAAATTGAACCTAATTTAGCTAACAATGTAATTCCAGAACATGAAGAGTTTGGTTAATCATCAATAGGAAGTACCCATTTTATAAGACCAACATATATTCTAGTGGGGCGAACAACCAAATTTTATTTTGGATACATCCCAAGAAAACCCACATTCTTTCAAGATATGAGCCTTACTCCAATTTGCCAAACTTCAATTAGCTCGTAATACAGAAAAAATTTTCGAGCATTGAAAGAGGGGGAATGATTGGTGTCCTGAACTTAAATATCACATGGATGCCTGGAAATTTCCTAAATTATATTAAACACAGGTTTTCTGGCACTGTAGCTAGCTGGTATGAGTCGCTAGAAGAGGAAGGTAAAACTATTTTAGGAATGATGGAAATATGAGCTGCTATCTTCGAAAAGTTATGTGAAGAAATGGAACTGAATTTATCGGAGCCAAGCTAGACTATGAAGAAAAAAATAGAAAGTGAAAAAGAAAGATTGATAATATAGATCTTTGGGACATGAGATATCTAGAAAACTATATTACTGAATTTAATTAACATTCTTACCAAATCGGGTGCAAGGAAACCAATCTAGTATATTTTATGGCAAATTACCCTATCAGATAAATTCCGTAATCAATCAAAAATATTTTACACTGCTTGAAAAAGCGATGTTTCGCACAAGAATCTCTTATTTAAGAAAATGGGTTAATGATCAATAGGGAAACCAAGCTGAGAAGAAAAAAAAAGAAATTTCTTTAAGAACAAGAGCTTTAACAAGCAAGTGTGAGAAAAATGCACCCAAAAAAAAAACAAACTCTTATAACAAGCCAATCCCCATAAGTTGAATACTTTTTATTAAAGATGCTTATTGTTCTGCAAGAAAAAATAGTTGTAAGTGTTGGGCGTGTGAAGAAGTAGGTCATTGTGCAAACGAATGCCAATATAGGAATAACTACAAGCTTAATGAAGCATTAGGTACTTTACACTATTCTGAGCTTAGCGACGAAGAAGTACTACACCTAGCTTTGAAAAATAACAAACAAACTGTTGAGATAGCAATGGAAGATGAATACGAAGAAAGGGACTACGAAGATATTAGTTGCATGATATTATAAAGAAACTATTGAGACAGTAATGGGAGATGAATTGTCTGTGACCCATCTTTCGTTAATCAACAAAGTCGGACACAGTCGCAAATCTGATTTATGTGATAGTGTTCTATTTTACCATAAATATCATTTTCAAAACCTAAAAATTGAAATTCATTTCATTTCCATGATATAAAAATCGAAAAAGAAGGTGAGAAATCCTCGGAAAAGGAAGAGAAAGAAGATGGAATGTAAGCAGTGTAATCTCAAGGAGTTATAAAATTGTTTGATAAAGAACAAAATCTAGAAAAATTAAACAAAATCATGGGCACAATAGTAGACAAACAACAGACAAATAAGAAGTACTATCTAATAATAAAGAAGAGACAACTAATGTCCAATTAGAAGAAAAAAATATCAAGCGATGAACTTGATTAGACTTAAAGATCTGGATGTTGTTCGCTCAGAAGAAATTCGGAAAAAATTGCATTAAAAAATCTGGAAAATTGGTGGCTAAAAGTGAAATCAATAAAGTTGGCGAAGAACTTAACATCGACAAATTGAACCCAATTTAGTTAACAATGTAATTCCAAAACATGACGAGCTTGGTGAATCATCAAGAACAAGTACCCAATTTATGAGACCTACATATATTCTAGTGGGGCGAACAACCAAATTTAATTTTGGACACATCCCAAGGAAACGCACATTCTTTGAAGATATGAGCCTTACTCCAATTGGCCAAACTCCACTTAGCTCGTAATACAGAAAAAATTTTCGAGCACTGTAAGAGGGGGAATGATTGGTGTCCTGAACTTAAATATCACATGGATTCCTGGAAATTTCCTAAACTATATTAAACACCGATATTCTGCCAATGTAGCTGGCTGGTATGAGTCACTAGATGAGGAAGGTAAAAATATTTTAGGAATGATGTAAACATCAGCTGCTATCTTCGAAAAGTTATGTGAAGAAATGGAACTAAATTTATCGGAGCCAAACTAGGCTATGAAAAAAAAATAGAAAGTGAAAAAGAAAGATTGATAATATTGATCTTTGGGACATGAGATATCCAGAAAACTATATTACTGAATTTAATCAATATTCTTACTAAATTACCCTATCAAATAAATTCCATAATCAATGAAAAATATTTTACATTACTTGAAAAAGCCATGTTTAGCCCAAGAATCTCTTGTTTAAGAAAATGGGTTAACGATCAATAGGGAAACCAAGCTGAGAAGAAAAGAAAAGGAAAATACTTTAAGAACAAGAGCTTTAACAAGCAAGTGTGAGAAAAATGCACCCAAAAAAAAAAGCAAACTCTTATAACATGCCAATCCCAAAAAGGTGAATATTTTTCAATAAAGATGCTTATTATTCTGCAAGAAAAAATAGTTGTAGGTGTTGGTCGTGTGAAGAAGTAGGTCATTATGCAAACGAATGCCAATATAGAAATAACTAGAAGCTTAATGAAGCATTAGG
>JACYFF010010365.1:42834922-42868014 GCA_017589665.1 Selenicereus undatus | reverse complement strand
GAAATATCAGCTGCTATCTTCGAAAAGTTATGTGAAGAAATCGAACTAAATTTATCGCAGCCAAACTAGACTATGAAGAAAAAAATAGAAAGTGAAAAAGAAAGATTGATAATATAGATCTTTGGGACATGAGATATCTAGAAAACTTTATTACTGAATTTAATCAACATTCTTACAAAATCGGGTATAAGGAAACCAATCTTAGTATATTTTATGGCAAATTACCCTATCAGATAAATTCCATAATCAATCAAAAATATTTTACACTGCTTGAAAAAGCTTTGTTTAGCGCAAGAATCTCTAATTTAAGAAAATGGGTTATCGATTAATAGGGAAACCAAGCTGAGAAGAAAAGAAAAAGAAAATACTTTAAGAACAAGAGCTTTAACAAGCCAGTGTGAGAAAAATGCACCCAAAAAAAATAAAAAAACAAACTCTTATAACATGCCAATCCCCAAAAAGGTGAATATTTTTTAATAAAGATGCTTATTGTTCTGCAAGAAAAAATAGTTGTAATTGTTGGGCGTGTGAAGAAGTAGGTCATTATGGAAACGAATGCCAATATAGGAATTACTACAAGCTTAATGAAGCATTAGGTACTTTACAGTATTCTGAGCTTAGCGAGGAAGATGTACTAGACCAACTTTGAAAAATAACAAAGAAACTGTTGAGATAGCAATGGAAGATGAATATGAAGAAAGTGACTGTGAAGATATTAGTCACATGATGAATAACAAAGAAACTATTGAGACAGTAATGGGAGATGAATTGTCTGTGACCCATCTTTTATTAATCAACAAAGTTAGACATAGTGGCAAATCTAATTTAGGTGATACTGTTCCATTTTAGCATAAATATCATTTTTAAAACCTAAAAAATAAAATTCATTTCATTCCCATGATATAAAAATCGAAAAAGAAGGCGAGAAATCCTCGAAAAAGGAAGAGAAAGAAGATCGAACGTAAGCAGTATAATCTCGAGGAGTTATAAAAATGTTTGATAAAGAACAAAACCTGAAAAAATTAAACAAAATCATGGTCACAATACTAGACAAACAACAGACAAATAAGAAGTACTATCTAATAATAATAAAGAGACAACTAATGTCCAATTAGAAGAAAAAAATATCAATAGATAAATTTGATTATACTTAAAGATCTGGATGTTGTTCCCTCAGAAGAAATTAGGAAAAAATTGCATTAAAAAATATGGATAATTGGTGGGTGAAAGTGAAATCAATAAAGTTGGCGAAGAATTTAACATCGACAAATTGAACCCAATTTAGTTAACAATGTAATTCCAAAACCTGAAGAGTTTGGCGAATCATCAAGAAGAAGTACACATTTTATGAGACCTGCATATATTCTAGTGGGGCGAACAACCAAATTTTATTTTGGATACATCCCAAGGAAACCCACATTCTTTGAAGATATGAGCCTTACTCCAATTAGCCAAACTCCAGTTAGCTCGTAATACAGAAAAAATTTTCGAGTATTGAAAGAGGGGGAATGATTGGTGCCCTGAACTTAAATATCACATGGATTCCTGAAAATTTCCTAAACTATAAAAAACACAGATTTTCTGACACTGTAGCTGGCTGGTATGAGTCGCTAGATGAGAAAGGTAAAAATATTTTAGGAATGATGGAAATATCAGCTGCTATCTTCGAAAAGTTATGTGAAGAAATCGAACTATATTTATCGCAACCAAACTAGACTATGAAGAAAAAAATAGAAAGTGAAAAAGAAATATTGATAATATAGATCTTTGGGACGTGAGATATCTAGAAAACTATATTACTGAATTTAATCAATATTCTTACAAAATCGGGTATAAGGAAACCAATCTTAGTATATTTTATGACAAATTGCCCTATCAGATAAATTCCATAATCAACAAAAAATATTTTACACTGCTTGAAAAAGCGATGTTCAGCGCAAGAATCTCTTATTTAAGAAAATGGGTTAACGATCAATAGGGAAACCAAGCTAAGAAGAAAAGAAAAAGAAAATACTTTAAGAACAAGAGCTTTAACTAGCAAGTGTGAGAAAAATGCACCCCCAAAAAAAAAAAACTCTTATAACATGCCAATCCCCAAAAAGGTGAATATTTTTTAATAAAGATGCTTATTGTTCTACAAGAAAAAATAGTTGTAAGTGTTGGGCGTGTGAAGAAGTAGGTCATTATGGAAACGAATGCCAATATAGGAATTACTACAAGCTTAATGAAGCATTAGGGACTTTACAGTATTCTGAGCTTAGCGAGGAAGATGTACTAGACCTAGCTTTGAAAAATAACAAAGAAACTGTTGAGAGAGCAATGGATGATGAATATGAAGAAAGTGACTGTGAAGATATTAGTCACATGATAAATAACAAAGAAACTATTGAGACAGTAATGGGAGATGAATTGCCTATGACCCATCTTTCATTAATCAACAAAGTCAGACACAATGGCAAATCTGATTTATGTGACAGTGTTCCATTTTAGCATAAATATCATTTTTAAAACCTAAAAAACAAAATTCATTTCATTTCCATGAAATAAAAATCGAAAAAGAAGGCAAGAATTCCTCGTAAAAGGAAGAGAAAGAAGATGGAACATAAGTAGTATAATCTCGAGGAGTTATAAAAATGTTTGATAAAGAAAAAAATCTGAAAAAATTAAACAAAATCATGGGCACAATAGTAGACAAACAACAAAGAAATAAGAAGTACTATCTAATAATAATGAAGAGACAACTAATGTGCAATTAGAAGAAAAAAATATCAGTAGATGAATTAGATTATACTTAAATATCTGCATCTTGTTCCCTCAGAAGAAATTAGGAAAAAATTGCATTAAAAAATATTGAAAATTGATGGCTGAAAGTGAAATCAATAAAGTTGGCGAAGAATTTAACATCGACAAATTGAACCCAATTTAGTTAAAAATGTAATTCCAAAACATGAAGAGTTTGGCGAATCATCAAGAACAAGTACCCATTTTGTGAGACCTACATATATTCTAGTGGGGCGAACAACCAAATTTTATTTTGGATACTTCCGAAGGAAACCCACATTCTTTGAATATATGAGCCTTACTCCAATTAGCCAAACTCCAATTAGCTCGTAAGACAGAAAAACTTTTCGAGCATTGAAAGAGGGGAAAAGATTGGTGATAGTGGCAAATCTCAAAGAGTTAGACATAGAGGCAAATCTGATTTAGGTGATAGTGTTCCATTTTAGCATAAATATCATTTTTAAAACCTAAAAAAAAAATTCGTTTGATTTCCATGATATAAAAATCGAAAAAGAAGGCGAGAAATCCTCGGAAAAGGAAGAGAAAGAAGATGGAACGTAAGCACTGTAATCTCAAGGAGTTATAGAAATGTTTGATAAAGAACAAAATCTGAAAGAATTAAACAAAATCATGGGCACAATAGTAGACAAACAACAGACAAATAAGAAGTACTATCTAATAATAACGAAGAGACAACTAATGTCCAATTAGAAGAAAAAAATATGAATAGATGAATTTGATTATACTTAAAGATCTGGATGTTGTTCCCTCAGAAGAAATTAGGAAAAAATTGCATTAAAAAATATGGACAAATTGAACAAATTAGGAAAATATCAATATGGACAAATTGCATTAAAAATTGCATTAAAGTGAAATCAATAAGGTTGGCAAAGAATTTAACATCGACAAATTGAACCCAATTTAGTTAACAATGTAATTCAAAAACATGAACAATTTGGTGAATCATCAAGAAGAAGTACCCATTTTATGAGACCTACATATATTCTAGTGGGGCGAACAACCAAATTTTATTTTGGATACATCCCAAGGAAACCCACATTCTTTGAAGATATGAGCCTTACTCCAATTAGCCAAACTCCAATTAGCTCGTAATACAGAAAAAATTTTCGAGCATTGAAAGTGGGGGAATGATTGGTGTCCTGAACTTAAATATCACATAGATTCCTGGAAATTTCCTAAACTATATTAAACACAGATTTTCTGGCACTGTAGCTGGCTGGTATGAGTCGCTAGATGAGGAAGGTAAAAATATTTTAGGAATGATGGAAATATCAGCAGCTATCTTCGAAAAGTTATGTGAAGAAATCGAACTGAATTTATCGCAACCAACCCAGACTATGAAGAAAAGAATAGAAAGTGAAAAAGAAAGATTGATAATATAGATCATTGGGACATGAGATATCTAGAAAACGATATTGTAGGTCGGGCCCATTAGTCGAGGCCCGACGGCCACTAAGAGTCCTCCTTCAACCCTAGATGCCAACCCCCCAAACCTATATAAGGAGGTTTGGGAGGGTCAGCTAAGATACACAGAAATAAATAGCGATATTATTTGTCTCTCCTCCTAATTACTCTACCATCGACTCAGAGTAATCGGGTTTAGAACGTGACGTTATAAGGCGACTCTAGTAGCCGCTGGGATTTGAGATCTGGTGTTCTTATTGTTCGTGGGCTATTACCGACAGTTCAATTCCGCATCCAGGTTAGTCCTACCTACTATCCAACAGTGGTATCAGAGCCAAAACTGTTCGGTTTAGTTCCCAGAAATTAGATTGACAAATCTGAATTTTTATCTCATCTAGCATGCTTGTCAATTCGTTCAAATTTGCTTAATTTATGTAATTATGCAACCCTAACAACATGCCTACATGCTTTTCACGATTAAAGTCTGAATCTTTTATCTAATTCAAAGCATGCTCGTTGATTCGTTCAAATCTGCCTGATTTCTGTAATTATGCAACACAATAATCAAACCAGCATGCTTACATGATCAATCATTCAATACAATCTGTTAAGAGCATGTTCACGTAATTCATTCTGGCCAAAAAGATTGAATTTTTTTTTTTCAGTTCGAATGAATATTTATGTACAAGCATGAATACATTATCTGCTAATAGAAAACATGCTGAAATAATCAAGTAAGGGATTAGTCCTATTTCTCTGATTTCTCTGAAATAACCAAGGGCCCTTGAATGACTGGGATTCGGGTTAGGGTTTGGGGGGAGGGATAGAGACTCAGCAAAAGCAACCAAAGGGTTGGGGGGGAATAAACCGAAGGGTTGGGGGAATACCCTCATTTAGAAAGGTGACGTTTTTTTTTTGGAATTTTTTTTTTGGGCCAAAATTTTTTTTTTTGGTTTGTTTATGGAATATGTGTTTCCATGTTTACATGAATTTATTTTGGCCATTATCTTTGTTATGAATTGCAAATTTATTTGTTTATTTTTGCTTTTATTTTCATATTATCATTAATTATGTTGATTATATAACTTTGTGCTATATATATACATAACGAAGATGCGATTAAATGAATTAGTTTCATAAACCTTAACTGAAAGTATATTAACATAATAAAAGGTGAATATTTTTGTGATATTCATTAAATTAAAAATGTTAATTAAGCTTAACAAAACTTCCAAATACTTTGTGAAATTAATAATTAAATTAAAGAAACTCCAAATTTACAACTGTACGTGATGATTATGAGCTTAGCGAAATTTTCGAACGTACATAGTAAATTATGGAGCTTTCTAGTAAATTTAATTATTAAACAATATGTCTAACAGATAAAATATACTTCCAGATATGGCAGCTAGAAACACGATAGGTTGTATGCAATCTGATGACAAGTTGGATGGCACGAACTATGACGTTTGGCATCTAAAGGTTCAGTTTTATCTCAACAACGATGATATGCTGGACCACTTGACTGCCTCCATGGTTCCTCCGGCTGAAAAAGATGAACAAGGCAGAGATATTACAGCAACTGAGCAGTACAAAGAAAACCTGAAAATGTACCAAGCATGGTTCAAACGCGATCGTTCCGCACGCTATACCATGCTGTCTTGCATGCGGGACGATCTCCTGGGAGAGTTTGAACGTTTCCGCACTGCTAAGGACATGTGGATACAGCTTAAGGTTAGGTTCGGGCAGACGTCTGCTACAAGGTTGCGTACCTTGCAGCTGAGATGGATGCAATATACTATAGACTCCAGTCGTAGTATCCCCGAACACCTTCGGACCATGAGTGCTATGGTTCGAGACCTTAAGGCCGCAGGGCAAGAGGTTTCTGAGCAGGAACAAGTCCTGAATGTGATTAGAGCTCTTCCCAATGATAATGGACATTGGAAGAGTTTTAAAACATTCATGGCTCACAGCGATCATATCAACACTTTCGAGGCGATCTCCGAACACCTCGAAATGGAGGAAGAGCGTTTAAAGCAATATGTGCCTTCCAGTATGGCATTTGTTGCCAAAGGATCGGGGCCCAGGAACAGGAAACCTTACCGTGGTAAGAAACCTGTGAAAGGCCCTCGTCCTCCTCAGAACTCTCGCTCTAATGCTGGTACTGCTAAGAAGCACAAGACCAAGGGCAACGGAGCTAAGGATATGGCACGTGTGAAGTGCTATAACTGTGGGAAGAAGGGTCATTTCGCTCGGGATTGTCCTGAGCCAGCTAAGGTACCTACTTCTACTAACAATCCTGAATTATATGTTTGTTCCCATGCATTCGTTGCTAACTCTCTTCCTCAATGGATTGTAGATACGGGGGCAACAAAGCACATAGTTCAAGATAGGGCTGGATTCATGGAGTACCATCGCTACCCGGTGGGTTCACGGACTGTCGTACTGGGGAACGGCAACGAAGAAGATGTCCTTGGAGTAGGAACATACCAGCTCAAACTCCGTGGAGGGAACAAGCTGCTTCTTCATGACGCCCTCTATGCACCTGGGGTGTGATGCTCCTTAGTCTCTTATGTTTCTTTAGTTAGATTAGGTTTTGTTTTTGGTTTTCGTCCAGACGGTTTAGATTTGTTCTATAATGGCAATTTGTTTGGCCAAGCAACTTTGAAAGGAGATTTCATTGTTTTAGATTTGGATGATAACTGCAATAATATATCTTCTGCTTATGTTTCTTTTTTCGACTCTAATTCTGAATCTGTTAAGTGGCATGCTAGACTTGGCCATGTGGGTCAAGATAGAATAAATAGGCTAGCTAAAGAAGGTCTCCTAGACCGACTCACTAGGGTTAAGTTACCTAGGTGTGAGTCATGTTTAGCTGGAAAGGCAACTATGAAGCCTTTCGGTAAAGCCATGAGAGCATCTAGTCCCTTAGAATTAATCCACTCAGACATATGCGGACCCATGAATGTTAAACCACGACATGGAGCTATCTATTTCATTACCCTCATAGACGATTATTCACGATATGGGTATGTGTACCTGTTATCTCACCGCCACGAGGCACTTGATATATTCAAACGCTTCGTAGCTGAAGTAGAGACTCAGTTGGAACGAAGGGTTAAGATCCTTCGAACTGATCGAGGTGGTGAATACCTCTCTGATATGTTCAAAGAGTTTTGTGAGGGAAAATGTATACAAAGACAGTTAGCAATTCCTCGCACTCCACAACAAAACGGTGTTGCGGAACGGAGGAATCGTACATTGCTTGACATGGTCAGGTCAATGATGGCACATGCTAGTCTCCCTATCAGTTTCTGAGGAGATGCACTGCTTACGGCAGCCTACATACTTAATCGTGTGCCAAGCAAGAGTGTACCTACCACACCATATGAGTTATGGTTTGGTAAGAAACCTTCCTTGGACCATCTACGCCCATGGGGTTCGGCCGGCTATGTGCACAACCCAACCCATAAACATGGGAAACTTGGTCCAAGAGCCACCAAAATGGTGTTCATTAGGTACCCCGCACAATCAAAAGGATATGTGATGTACGGGGAACATCCAAATGGTGGCATGAAAGAAATAGACTCCCGCAACGTCGATTTTCTCGAGGATGAGTTCCCGACCATTGGTGAAGTCAAAAAGGATGTCGAACTATTTGAGCTACAGCCAGACATCCAACCATCATTCGGTGAGGGGGAGAATTTGGATTCTAACCAAGTCACCGAAGATGGTATGCCTCCCCTACCCAGAGGGAACGGGGGAGAACTGCCTAACTAGGAAATTGAGATTCGTCCTCAATCTCCTGTACATGAGGAAAGTCAACTTGCGAGTGAGGTCCGTCCTCAATCTCCAGTTGTCGAACATGTAGTAAGTCCGCATGTTCAGGATCCCACACCCCAGAGGGATAGTGGGAGTAACTTTCCACATGTTCAGAATCCCACACCCCCTAGAGATAGGGGGAGGGACACTACAACCGGGCAGACGAACAATGAAGGCCCTAGGCTCCGAAGGAGTGAACGTGGAAGAATTCCTCGACGATATTTTCAAATCGAAGGGGAAATATTCCTATGTACTCCCTTGGAAGTCGAGGAACCTACCTCTTACCAAGAAGCAATTGACTCACCAAGCCACAAAGAGTGGATAGATGCCATGAGGGATGAAATGGACTCGATGGCAAGAAACAAGGTTTGGGAACTTGTTGATCTTCCACCCCAACGTAAGTCTATTGGAAACAAGTGGGTTTTCAAGATAAAACGTCGGGCAGATGGATCGATCGACAAGTTCAAAGCCCGTTTAGTGGCGAAAGGGTTTACACAAATTGAGGGTGTAGATTTTGAAGAGACATTTTCTCCTGTGGTGAGATTTGCCTCCATTCGCCTACTCCTAGCCTTGGTTGCCCATTTGGACTTAGAGTTGTTTCAAATGGACGTAAAAACTGCTTTCCTCAATGGCAGCCTTGAGGAAGAGATCTACATGAACCAACCCTTTGGTTTTGTATCAAAGGGGCAAGAGGACAAAGTGTGTCGTCTTAAAAGGTCCATATATGGTCTAAAGCAGTCCTCCAGGTCTTGGTACTTAAGATTCCATGAAGCCATAACCTCTTTTGGCTTATCCATGGTTTCGGAGGACCATTGTGTGTATGTCAAAAGATCAACCGGAGGGATTATGTTTCTTACCTTATATGTTGATGACATACTATTGGCTGGGAATAATTTGGAGATGATCGAAGCTACTAAAAGGTGGCTATCCTCCGTTTTTGAAATGAAGGATATGGGTGAAGCCAGGTATGTCCTAGGTGTGGAAATAGTAAGGAATCGTTCCAAGAAACTCTTAGGTATGAGCCAAGAGGCGTATATCAAAAAAGTCTTGGAACGGTTCCGCATGCATTATTCCAAACCCGTAGACACTCCAGTTGAGAAGGGTTTAACCTTAAGCCTTGACCAATGCCCAAAAACAGACAAAGAGAAAGATGCTATGAGTAATGTTCCCTACGCTAGTGCCGTAGGGAGCCTAATGTATGCCATGTTATGTACACGGCCGGACATTTGCTTTGCGGTTGGTCTAGTAAGTCGTTACCAAAGCAATCCTGGACAGGCTCACTGGCAAGCTGTTAAGAGAGTCATGCGGTACCTTCGTGGTACAACCGACTTGGTCCTATGCTTTCAGGGCGGGGATCTTAAGTTGAGAGGATACTCAGATGCTGATTGGGGTGGTGACCCGGATGAGTCCAGGTCAACCTCAGGATATGTGTTCACCCTGGGTGGGGGGGCCATATCATGGTGCAGTAAGAAGCAAGACTACATAGCTCTGTCGACCATGGAAGCAGAATATGTCGCATGCAGCCTAGCCACGCAGGAGGCAATATGGCTAAGGAGCTTCCTCCAGGATCTTAATCTTACTCCGAGAACCGAAGATCCTGTAGAGATGTTATGTGACAACACTGCTGCCATCCAATTCGCCAAGGATCCGAAGTTTCATCGGAAGACAAAGCACATCAAGAGGCGTTATCACTTCGTGCGAGACGCTGTAAAGATGAAGGAAGTTGCCATCAAGTATATACCCACTAACAAGATGGTCGCCGATCCATTAACTAAGCCAATTCCTAGAGATGCTTTCAAAGCACATTCGTTGAGTCTAGGACTCCGCAGGGTTTAGTTTTGGATGGAATCTTGTTATGTATGATAGATACGTTCTTCATGTAAAAGGCATTTATGAAATAAAGGTTAAAACGTTCTTTTTCTAAATGTTTTGTAATTTATCTGTTAGACATGTTGAAAAGTCACAGGCTTCTGATTGGCCTAGTCACACAAGCAATCACCCTGACGCTTGAGTAGCGGGCAGGATGAGACGAAATCATATTGGCACTAGGTGTGCAATATCGATGACTCATACTGAAGGTGTATGAATAAGGAATAGTCGCCTTAGTAAGACTAAGATGAGACTCAAAGGAGTCGAATATGAGATAAGTTTTCATATTGAAGCCCTAAAAGCCGAATCATGAGTGTCAAAGCCAACATTCAGTATGTTGATCCAGTGGCTAAGGTTAGATTTTTTGAGTAAAAATCTAGACTGACGATTCGCATGGCATAAAGAGTGACGAACCTAGCTAAGTGGGAGCTATGCCGTGACACACATCTCATACTGTGTGTGCTTGTAAGACGACCCATTTGTGGTGTGATGATTGAATTCCCTTTCACTCGTCACTGTGTGACCCTATGGACGATGACCCTTTGACTTAAAGCTATGATATCAAATCAAAACTTAATGATGCTACTTTAATGTGATTCTCAAGAGCCACGATATATACGGTCCAGCGGGAACACGTTAGGAAAGCAATTAAGTTAAGATGAGATTTCATGAGTGTTTAAGGAAAATCTATCCACCATCACCATATCAAGCCCGGGCGATTATGTTGAGAACATAATCATATGATATATCAGGCATAAGGGACTGAAGATGCCACTGGTGATGTCTTAGGATATTTTTGGGGTATCGTATTTCCTGAAAGTGTTATGTTAGTAGGATGGTAACTTAATATAACACTACTTGTTATTTTTGGTCGCACGTTCTATTCCCAGTATGAAATGTGAGGAGATATGATTCATGGGGATCATGTATTGTAACGGCCTTTTGTGGCCGAGTGGGAGCTGTAGGCCGGGCCCATTGTTCGAGGCTCGACGGCCACTAAGAGTCCTCCTTCAACCCTAGATGCCAACCCCCCAAACCTATATAAGGAGGTTTGGGAGGGTCAGCTAAGATACACAGAAATAAATAGCGATATTATTTCTCCCTCCTCCTAATTACTCTACCATCGACTCAGAGTAATCGGGTTTAGAACGTGACGTTATAAGGCGACTCTAGTAGCCGCTGGGATTTGAGATCTGGTGTTCTTATTGTTCGTGGGCTATTACCGACAATTCAATTCCGCATCCAGGTTAGTCCTACCTACTATCCAACAGATATTACTGAATTTAATCAATATTCTTACAAAATCGGGTATAAGGAAACCAATCTTAGTATATTTTATGGCAATTTACCCTATCAGATAAATTCCATAATCAATGAAAAATATTTTACATTGCTTGAAAAAGCGATGTTTAGCGCAAGAATCTCTTACTTAAGAAAATGGGTTAACGATCAATAGGGAAACCAAGTTGAGAAGAAAAGAAAAAGAAAATTCTTTAAGAACAAGAGCTTTAACAAGCAAGTGTGAGAAAAATGCACCAAAAAAAAAAACTCTTACAACATGCCAATCCCCAAAAGGTGAATATTTTTTAATAAAGATGCTTATTGCTCTGCAAGAAAAAATAGTTGTAAGTCTTGGGCAAGTGAAGGAGTCGGTCATTATGGAAACGAATGCCAATATAGGAATTATTACAAGCTTAATGAAGCATTAGGTACTTTACACTATTCTGACTTTAGCGAGCAAGATGTACTAGACCTAGCTTTGAAAAAGCTGTTGAGATAGCAATGGAAGATGAATATGAAGAAAGTGACTGTGAAGATATTAGTCACATGATGAATAACAATGAAACTGTTGAGACAGTAATGGAATCTTTCATTAATCAACAAAGTTAGACACAATGGCAAATCTGATTTATGTGATAGTGTTCTATTTTAGCATAATTATCATTTTTAAAACCTAAAAAATAAAATTCATTTCATTTCCATGATATAAAAATAGAAAAAGAAGGTGAGAAATCCTCGGAAAAGGAGGAGAAAGAATGTGGAACGTAAGTAGTATAATCTCGAGGAGTTATAAAAATGTTTGATAAAGAACAAAATCTGAAAGAATTAAACAAAATCATAGGCACAATAGTAGACAAACAACAGACAAATGAGAAGTACTATCTCATAATAATGAAGAGACAACTAATGCCCAATTAGAAGAAAAAAATATCAATAGATGAAATTGATTATACTTAAAGATCTGGATGTTGTTCCCCCAGGAGAAATTAGGAAAAAATTGCATTAAAATATGGAAAATTGGTGGCCGAAAGTGAAATCAATAAAGTTGGCGAAGAATTTAACATCGACAAATTGAACCCAATTTAGTTAATAATGTAATTCCAAAACATGAAGAGTTTGGTGAATCATCAAGAACAAGTACCCATTTTGTGAGACCTACATATATTCTAGTGGGGCGAACAACCAAATTTTATTTTGGATACATCCCAAGGAAACCCACATTCTTTGAAGATATGAATCTTACTCCAATTAGCCAAACTCCAATTAGCTCGTAATACAGAAAAACTTTTCGAGCATTGAAAGTGGGGGAATGATTGGTTTCCTGAACTTAAATATCACATGGATTCCTGGAAATTTCCTAAACTATATTAGACACAGATTTTCTGGCACTGTACCTAGCTGGTATGAGTCGCTAGATGAGGAAGGTAAAAATATTTTACGAATGATGGAAATATCAGCAGCTATCTTTGAAAAGTTATGTAAAGAAATCGAACTGAATTTATCGCAACCAAACTAGACTATGAAGAAAAAAATAGAAAGTGAAAAAGAAAGATTGATAATATAGATCTTTCGGACATGAGATATCTAGAAAAATATATTACTGAATTTAATCAATATTCTTACAAAATCGGGTATAAGGAAACCAATCTTAGTATATTTTATGGAAAATTACCCTATCAGATAAGTTCCATAATCAATCAAAAATATTTGACACTGCTTGAAAAAGCGATGTTTACCGCAAGAATCTCTTATTTAAGAAAATGGGTTAATGATCACTAGGGAAACCAAGCTGAGAAGAGAAGAAAAAGGAAATACTTTAAGAACAAGAGCTTTAACAAGCAAGTGTGAGAAAAATGTGCACACAAAAAAAAAACTCTTATAACATGCCAATCCCCAAAAGGTGAATATTTTTTTATGAAAGATGCTTATTGTTATGCAAGAAAAAATAGTTGTAAGTGTTGGGCGTGTGAAGAAGTAGGTCATTATGCAAACGAATGCCAATATAGGAATAACTACAAGCTTAATGAAGCAATAGGTACTTTATACTGTTCTAAGCTTAGTGAGGAAGAAGTACTAGACCTGGCTTTGAAAAATAACAAAGAAACTGTTGATATAGCAATGGAAGATGAATATGAAGAAAGTGCTTGTGAAGATATTTGTCACATGATAAATAACAAAGAAACTATTGAGACAGTAATGGGAGATGAATTGTCTGTGAACCATCTTTCATTAATCAACAAAGTTAGACATAGTGGCAAATCTGATTTTGGTGATAATGTTCCATTTTAGCATAAATATCATTTTTAAAACCTAAAAAACAAAGTTCATTTCATTTCCATGATATAAAAATCGAAAAACAAGGTGAGAAATCCTCGAAAAAAAAGAGAAAGAAGATGGAACGTAAGCAGTATAATCTCAAGGAGTTATAAAAATGTTCGATAAAGAACAAAATCAAGAAGAATTAAAAAAAAATCATGGGCACAATAGTAGACAAGCAACAGAC
Organism: Selenicereus undatus; assembly: GCA_017589665.1. Taxonomy (NCBI): domain Eukaryota; kingdom Viridiplantae; phylum Streptophyta; class Magnoliopsida; order Caryophyllales; family Cactaceae; genus Selenicereus; species Selenicereus undatus. The sequence continues at coordinate 42,854,333 of JACYFF010010365.1, read as the reverse complement.
AAATAAAAAGTACTATCTTATAATAATGAAGAGACAAATAATGTCGAATTAGAAGAAAAAAATTTCAATAGATGAACTTGATTAGACTTAAAGGTCTGGATGTTGTTCCCTCAGAAGAATTAGGAGAAAATTGCATTAAAAAATATGGAAAATTGGTGGCTGAAAGTGAAATCAATAAAGTTGGCGAAGAACTTAACGTCGACAAATTGAACCCAATTTAGTTAACAATGAAATTCCAAAACATGAGGAGTTTGGTGAATCATTAAGAAGAAGTACCCATTTTATGAGACCTACATCTATTCTAGAGTTGCGAAAAATGAAATTTTATTTTGGATACTTCCCAAGGAAACCCACATTCTTTGAAGATATCAACCTTACTCCAATTAGCCAAACTACAATTAGCTCGTAATACAGAAAAAATTTTCGAGCATTGAAAGAGGGGGAATGATTGGTGTCCTGAACTTAAATATCACATGGATTCCTGGAAATTTCCTGAACTATATTAAACACAAATTTTCTGGCACTGTAGCTGGCTGTTATGAGTCGCCAGATGAGGAAGGTAAAATTTTTTTAGGAATGATGGAAATATCAGCTGCTATCACCGAAATTTTTTGTTAAGAAATCGAACTGAATTTATCGGAGCCAAACTGGACTATGAAGAAAAAAACAGAAAGTGAAAAACAGAAGATTGATAATATAGATCTTTGGGACATGACATATTTAGAGAACTATATTACTGAATTTAATCAATATTCTTACAAAATCGGGGATAAGAAAACCAATCTTAGTATATTCTATGGCAAATTACCCTATCAGATAAATTCCATAATCAATGAAAAATATTTTACATTGCTTGAAAAAGCGATGTTTAGCACAATAATAACTTATTTAAGAAAATGGGCTAATGATCAATGGGGAAACAAAGCTTAGAAGAAAAGAAAAAGAAAATTCTTTAAGAACAAGAGCTTTAACAAGCAAGTGTGAGAAAAATGCACCCAAAAAAAAAAACAAACTCTTATAACATGCAAATCTCCAAAAGGCGAGTATTTTTTTAATAAAGATGCTTGTTGTTCTGCAAGAAAAAATAGTTGTAAGTTTTGGGCGTGTGAAGAAGTAGGTCATTACGCAAACGATTGCCAATATAGGAATAACTACAAGCTTAATGAAGCATTAGGTACTTTACGCTATTCTGAGCTTAGCGAGATAGAAGTAGTACACGTAGCTTTGAAAAATAACAAAGAAACTATTGAGATATAAAGAACATAAGCAGTATAATCTCGAGGAGTTATAAAAATGTTGGATAAAGAACAAAATCTGGAAGAATTAAACAAAATCATGGGCACAATAGTAGACAAGCAACAGACAAATAGGAAGTACTATCTTAAATAATGAAGAGACAACTAATGTCGAATTAGAAGAAAAAAATATCAATAGATGAACTTGATTAAACTTAAAGATCTGGATGTTGTTTCCTCAGAAGAAATTAGGAGAAAATTGCTTGAAAAAATATGAAAAATTGGTAGCTGAAAGTGAAATCAATAAAGTTGGTGAAGAACTTAACATCGACAAATTGAACCCAATTTAGTTAACAATGTAATTCCAAAACATGAAGAGTTTGGTGAATCATCAAGAACAAGTACCCATTTTATGAGACCTACATATATTCTAGTGGAGCGAACAACCAAATTTTATTTTGGATACATCCCAAGGAAACCCACATTCTTTGAAGATATGAGCCTTACTCCAATTAGCCAAACTCCAATGAGCTCGTAATACAGAAAAATTTTTCGAGCATTGAAAGAGGGGGAAAGATTGGTGTCCTGAACTTAAATATCAAATGGATTCTTGGCAATTTCCTAAATTATATTAAACATAGATTTTCTGGCACTGTAGCTGGCTGGTACGAGTCGCTAGATGCGGAATGTAAAAATATTTTTGGAATGATGGAAATATTAGCTGCTATCTTCGAAAAGTTTTGTGAAGAAATCGAAATGAATTTATCGGAGCCAAACTAGACTATGAAGAAAAAAATAGAAAGTGAAAAAGAAAGATTGATAATATAGATCTTTGGGACATGACATATTTAGAGAACTATATTACTTAATTTAATCAATATTCTTACAAAATCGGGGATAAGGAAACCAATCTTAGTATATTTTATGGCAAATTACCCTATCAGATAAATTCCACAATCAATAAAAAAATATTTTACACTGCTTGAAAAAGCCATGTTTAGCACAAGAATCTCTTATTTAAGAAAATGGGTTAATGATCAATAGGGAAACAAAGCTGAGAAGAAAAGAAAAAGAAAATTCTTTAAGAACAAGAGCTTTAACAAGCAAGTATTAGAAAGATGCGCCCAAAAAAAAAAACAAACTCTTATAACATGCCAATCTCCAAAAGGTGAATATTTTCTTTAATAAAGATGCTTATTGTTCTGCAAGAAAAAAATAGTTGTAAGTGTTGGGCGTGTGAACAAGTAGGTCATTATGCAAATGAATGCCAATATAGGAATTACTACAAGCTTAATGAAGCATTAGGTACTTTACGCTATTCTGAGCTTAGCCAGAAAGGAGTAGTAGACCTAGCTTTGAAAAATAACAAAGAAGCTATTGAGATAAAAAGAACTTAAGCAGTATACTCTCGAGGAGTTATAGAAATGTTTGATAAAGAACAAAATCTAGAAGAATTAAACAAAATCATGGGCACAATAGTAGACAAGCAACAGATAAGTAAGAAGTACTATCTTATAAAATTGAAGAGACCACTAATGTTGAATTAGAAGAAACAAATATCAATAGATGAACTTGATTAGACTTAAAGATTTGGATGTTGTTCCCTCAGACGAAATTAGGAGAAAATTGCATTAAAAAATATGAAAAATTGGTGGCTGAAAGTGAAATCAATAAAGCTAGCGAAGAACTTAACATCAACAAATTGAACCCAATTTAGCTAACAATGTAATTCCAAAACATGAAGAGTTTGCTGAATCATCAAGAAGAAGTACCCATTTTATGAGACCTACATATATTCTAGTGGGGCGAACAACCAAATTTTATTTTGGACACATCCCAAGGAAACCCACATTCTTTGAAGATATCAGCCTTGCCCCAATTAGCCAAACTCCAATTAGCTCGTAATATAGAAAAAATTTTCGACCATTGAAAGAGGGGGAATGATTGGTGTCCTGAACTTAAATATCACATGGATTCCTGGAAATTTCTTGAACTATATTAAACACAGATTTTCGACACTGTAGCTGGTTGGTATGAGTCACTAGATGAGGAAGGTAAAAATATTTTAGGAATGTTGGAAATATCAGCTGCTATCTTCGAAAAGTTATGTGAAGAAATCGAACTAAATTTATCGGAGCCAAACTAGACTATGAAGAAAAAAATATAAAGAGGAAAAGAAAGATTGATAATATAGATCTTTGGGACAAGAGATATCTAGAGAACTATATTACTGAATTTAATAAATATTCTTACCTAATCGGGTATAAGGAGACCAATCGTAATATAGTTTATGGCAAATTACCCGATCAGATAAATTCAATAATTAATCAAAAATATTTTACATTGCTTGAAAAAGCGATGTTTAGCACAAGAATCTCTTATTTAAGAAAATGGGTTAATGATCAATAGGGAAACCAAGTTGAGAGGAAAAGAAAAGAAAATTCTTTAAGAACAAGAGCTTTAACAAGCAAGTGTGAGAAAAATGCACCAAAAAAAAAAAAAAACCAAACTCTTACAACATGCCAATCCCCAAAAGGTGAATATTTTTTTAATAAAGATGCTTATTGTTCTGCAAGAAAAAATAGTTGTAAGTGTTGGTCGTGTGAAGAAGTAGGTTATTATCCAAACGAATGCCAATATAGGAATAACTACAAGCTTAATGAAGCATTAGGTACTTTACGCTATTCTGAGCTTAGCGAGGAAGAAGTACTAGACCTCGCTTTGACAAATAACAAAGAAACTATTGAGATAGCAATGGAAGATGAATATGAAGAAAGTGACTGTGAAGATATTAGTTACATGATGAATAACGAAGAAATTGTTGAGACAGTAATGGAAGATGAATTGTCTGTGACCCATCTTTCATTAATCAACAAAGTCAGACACTGTGGCAAATCTGATTTAGGTGATAGTGTTCCATTTTAGCATAAATATCATTTTTAAAACCCTAAAAATAAAATTCATTTCATTTCCATGAAATAAAAATCGAAAAAGAAGGTGAGAAATCCTCAAAAAAGGAAGAGAAAGAAGATCGAACGTAAGCAGAATAGTCTCGAGGAGTTATAAAAATGTCTGATAAAGAACAAAATCTAGAAGAATTATACAAAATCATGGGCACAATAGTAGAAAAACAACAGACAAATAAGAAGTATTACCTTATAATAATGAAGAGACAACTAATGTTGAATTAAAAGAAAAGAATATAATCAGATGAACTTGATTAGACTTAAGGATCTGGATGTTGTTCCCTCAAAAGAAATTAGGAGAAAATTGCATTAAAAAAATATGAAAAATTGATGGCTGAAAGTGAAATCAATAAAGTTGGCGAAGAACTTAACATCGACAAATTGAACACAATTTAGTTAACAATGTAATACCAAAACGTCAAAAGTTTGGTGAATCATCAAGAAGAAGTACCCATTTTAAGAGACCTACATATATTCTAGTGGGGCGAATAACCAAATTTTATTTTGGATACATCTCAAGGAAACCCACATTCTTTGAAGATATCAGCCTTACTCCACTTAGCCAAACTCCAATTAGCTCGTAATAAAGAAAAAATTTTCGAGCATTGAAAGAGGGGGAATGATTGGTATCCTGAACTTAAATATCACATGGATTCCTGAAAATTTCCTAAACTATATTAAACATAGATTTTCTAGCACTGCAGCTAGTTGGTATGAGTCGCTAGATGAGAAAGGTAAAAATATTTTAGGATTGATAGAAATATCAGTTGCTATCTTCGAAAAGTTATGTGAAGAAATCGAATTGAATTTATCGTAGCCAAACTAGACTATGAAGAAAAAAATAGAAAGTGAAAAAGAAAGATTGATAATATAGATCTTTGGGACATGAGATATCTAGAAAACTATATTACTGAATTTAATCAATATTCTTACAAAATCGGGTATAAGGAAACCAATCTAAGTATATTTTATGGCAAATTACCCTATCAGATAAATTCCATAATCAATCAAAAATATTTTACATTGCTTGAAAAAGCGATGTTTAGCACAAGAAGCACTTATTTAAGGAAATGGGTTAATGATCAATAGGGAAACCAAGTTGAGAGGAAAAGAAAAAGAAAATTCTTTAAGAACAAGAGCTTTTGCGAGCAAGTCTGAGAAAAATGCACCCAAAAAAAAAAAAAACAAACTCTTATAACCTGCTAATCCCCAAAAGGTGAATATTTTTTTAATGAAGATGCTTATTGTTCTGCAAGAAAAAATAGTTGTAAGTGTTTGGCGTGTGAAGACGTAGGTCATTATGCAAACGAATGCCAATATAGAATAACTACAAGCTTAATGAAGCATTAGGTACTTTACGCTATTCTTAGCTTAGCGAGGAAGAACTAGTAGACCAAGCTTTGAAAAATAACAAAGAAACTATTGAGATAGCAATGGAAGATGAATATGAAGAAAGTGACTGTGAAGATATTAGGCATATGATGAATAACAAAGAAACTATTGAGACAGTAATGGAAGATGAATTGTCTGTGACCCATCTTTCATCAATCAACAAAGTCAGACACAGTGGCCAGTCTGAATTAGGTGATAGTGTTCCATTTTCGCATAAATATCATTTGTAAAACTTAAAAAATAAAATTCATTTCATTTCCATGAAATGAAAATCGAAAAAGAACGTGAGAAATCCTTGGAAAAGGAAGAGAGAGAAGATGGAACGTAAGCAGTATAATCTCGAGGAGTTATAAAAATGTTTGATAAAGAATAAAATCTGGAAGAATTAAACAAAATCATGGGCACAATAGTAGACAAGCAAGAAACGAATAAGAAGTACTATCTTATAATAATGAACAGACAACTAATGGCGAATTAGAAGAAACAAATATCAATAGATGAACTTGATTAGACTTAAAGATCTGGATGTTGTTCCCTCAGAAGAAATTAGGAGAAAATTGCATTAAAAAATATGGAAAATTGGTGGCTGAAAATGAAATGAATAAAGTTGGCGAAGAACTTGACATCGACAAATTGAACCCAATTTAGTTAACAATGTAATTCCCAAACATGAAGAGTTTGGTGAATCAACAAGAAGAAGTACCCATTTTATGAGACCTACATATATTCTAGTGGGGCGAACAACCAAATTTTATTTTGGATACATCCTAAGGAAACTCACATTCTTTGAAGATATGAGCCTGACTGCAGTTAGCTAAACTCCAATTAGCTTGTAATACATAAAAAATTTTCGAGCATTGAAAGAGAGAGAATGATTGGTGTCCTGAACTTAAATATCACATGGATTCTTGGAAATTTCCTAAACTATATTAAACACAGATTTTCTAGCACTATAGCTGGCTGGTATGAGTCGCTAGATGAGTAAGGTAAAATATTTTGGGAATGATGGAAATGTCAGCCGCTATCTTCGAAAAGTTATGTGAAGAAATCGAAATGAATTTATCGGAGCCAAACTAGACTATGAAGAAAAAAATAGAAAGTGAAAAAGAAAGATTGATAATATAGATCTTTGGGACATGAGATATCTAGAAAACTATATTACTGAATTTAATCAATATTGTAACAAAATCGGGCATGAGCAAACCAATCTTAGTATATTTTATGGCAAATTACCCTATCAGATAAATTCCATAATCAATCAAAAATATTTTACATTGCTTGAAAAAGCGATGTTTAGCACAAGAATCTCTTATTTCAGAAAAAGGGTTAATGATCAATAGGGAAACCAAGCTGAGAAAAAAAGAAAAAGAAAATTCTTTAAGAACAAGAGCTTTAACAAGCAAGTGTGAGAAAAATGCACCCCAAAAAAAAACAAACTCTTATAACATGCCAATCCCCAAAAGGTGAATATTTTTTAATAAAGATGCTTATTGTTCTACAAGAAAAAATAGTTTTAAGTGTTGGGCGTGTAAAGAAGTAGGTCATTATGCAAATGAATGCCAATATAGGAATAACTACAAGCTTAATGAAGCATTAGGTACCTTACGCTATTCTGAGCTTAGCGAGGAAGAAGTAGTAGACCTAGCTTTGAAAAATAACTAAGAAAGTATTGAGATAATAATGGAAGATGAATATGAAGAAAGTGACTGTGAAGATATTAGTCACATGATGAATAACAAAGAAATTGTTGAGACAGTAATGGAAAATGAATTGTCTGTGACCCATCTTTCGTTAATCAACAAAGTCAGACACAGTGGTAAGTCTGATTTACATGATAGTGTTCCATTTTAGCATAAATATCATTTTTAAAACCTAAAAAAAAAAAATTCAATTCATTTCCATGAAATAAAAATCGACAAAGAAGGTGAGAAATCCTCGGAAAAGGAAGAGAAAGAAGATCGAACGTAAGCAGTATAGTCTCGAGGAGTTATAAAAATGTTTGATAAAGAACAAAATCTAGAAGAATTAAACAAAATCATGGGCACAATAGTAGACAAGCAACAGACAAATAGGAAGTACTATCTTATAATAATGAAGAGACAACCAATGTCGAATTAGAAGAAAAAAATATCAATAGATGAACTTGATTAGACTTAAAGATCTGGTTGTTGTTTACTCAGAAGAAATTAGGAGAAAATTAGATTAAGAAATATGGAAAATTGGTGGCTGAAAGTGAAATCAATAAAGTTGACGAAGAACTTAACATCGACAAATTGAACCCAATTTAGTTAACAATGTAATTCCAAAACCTGAAGAGTTTGGTGAATCATAAAGATGAAGTACCCATTTTATGATACCTATAGATATTCTAGTGGGGTGAACAACCAAATTTTATTTTGTATATATCCCAAGGAAACCCACATTCTTTGCAGATATGAGCCCTACTCCAATTAGCCAAACTCCAATTAGCTTGTAATACAGAAAAAAATTTTGAGCATTGAAAGATTTGGAATGACTGGTGTCCTGAACTTAAATATCACATGGTTTCCTGGAAATTTCCTAAACTATATTAAACATAGACTTTCTGGCACTGTAGCTGGCTGGTATGAGTCGCTAGATGAGGAAGGTAAAAATATTTTAGGAATGATGGAAATATCAGCTGCTATATTCGAAAAGTTATGTGAAGAAATCGAACTGAATTTATCAGAGCCAAACTAGAGTATAAAGAAAAAAATAGAAAGTGAAAATGAAAGATTGATAATATAGATCTTTGGGACATGAGATATCTAGAAAACTATATTACTGAATTTAATTAATATTTTTACAAAATCGAGTACAAGAAAACCAATCTTAGTATATTTTATGGCAAATTACCTTATCAGATAAATTCCATAATAAATGAAAAATATTTTACATTGCTTGAAAAAGCGATGTTTAGCACAAGAATCTCTTGTCTAAGAAAATGGGTTAATGATCAATAGGCAAACCACGCTGAGAAGAAAAGAAAAAGAAAATTCTTTAAGAACAAGAGCTTTAACAAGCAAGTGTGAGAAAAATGCACCCCCAAAAAAAAAAACAAACTCTTATAACATGCCAATCCCGAAAAGGTGAATATTTTTTATAAAGATGCTCATTGTACTGCAAGAAAAAATAGTTGTGAGTGTTGGGCGTGTGAAGAAGTAGGTCATTATGCAAATGAATGCCAATATAGGAATAACTACAAGCTTAATGAAGCATTAGGTACCTTACGCTATTCTGAGCTTAGCGAGGAAGAAGTAGTAGACCTAGCCTTGAAAAATAACTAAGAAAGTATTGAGATAACAATGGAAGATGAATATGAAGAAAGTGACTGTGAAGATATTAGTCACATGATGAATAACAAAGAAATTGTTAAGACAGTAATGGAAAATGAATTGTCCGTGACCCATCTTTCGTTAATCAACAAAGTCAGACACAGTGGCAAGTCTGATTTACATGATAGTGTTCCATTTTAGCATAAATATCATTTGTAAAACCTAAAAAATAAAATTCATTTCATTTCCATGAAATAAAAATCGAAAAAGAACGTGAGAAATCCTCAGAAAAGGAAGAGAAAGAAGATGGAACGTAAGGAGTATAATCTCGAGGAGTTATAAAAATGTTTGATAAAGAACAAAATCTGGAAAAATTGAACAAAATCATGGGCACAATAGTAGACAAGCAACAGATAAACAAGAAGTACTATCTTATAATAATGAAGAGACAACTAATGACGAATTAGAAGAAACAAATATCAATAGATGAACTTGATTAGACTTAAAGATCTGGATTTGTTTCACTCAGAAGAAATTAGGAGAAAATTAGATTAAGAAATATGGAAAATTGGTGGCTGAAAGTGAAATCAATAAAGTTGACGAAGAACTTAACATCGACAAATTGAACCCAATTTAGTTAACAATGTAATTCCAAAACATGAAGTACCCATTTTATGAGACCTACATATACTCTAGTGGGGCGAACAACCAAATATTATTTTGGATACATCCCAAGGAAACCCACATTCTTTGAAGATATGAGCCTTACTGCAATTAGCCAAACTCCAATTAGCTCGTAATACATAAAAAATTTTCGAGCATTGAAAGAGGGGGAGTGATTGGTGTCCTGAACTTAAATATCACATGGATTCCTGGAATTTTCCTAAACTATATTAAACACATATTTTCTGGCACTGTAGCTGGTTGGTATGAGTCGTTAGATGAGGAAGGTAAAAATATTTTAGGAATGACGGAAATGTCAGCCGCTATCTTCGAAAAGTTATGTGAAGAAATTGAACTGAATTTATCGGAGCCAAACTAGACCATGAAGAAAAAAATAGAAAGTGAAAATAAAGGATTCATAATATAGATCTTTGGGACATGAGATATTTAGAAAACTATATTACTGAATTTAATCAATATTCTAACAAAAGCGGGTATGAGGAAACCAATCTTAGTATATTTTATGGCAAATAACCCTATCAGATAAATTCCATAATCAATCAAAAATATTTTACATTGCTTGAAACTGTGATGTTTAGCGCAAGAATCTCTTACTTAAGAAAATGGGTTAATGATCAATGGGGAAACCAAGCTGAGAAGAAAAGAAAAAGAAAATTCTTTAAGAACAAGAGCTTTAACAAGCAAGTGTGACAAAAATGCACCCAAAAAAAAACAAACTCGTATAACATGCCAATCCCCAAAAGGTGAATTTTTTTTAATAAAGACGCTTACTGTTCTGCAAGAAAAAATAGTTGTAAGTGTTGGGCGTGTAAAGAAGTACGTCATTATGCAAACGAATGCCAATATACGAATAACTACAAGCTTAATAAAGCATCGGGTACCGTACGCTATTATGAGTTTAGTGAGGAAGAAGTACTAGACCTAGCTTTGAAAAATAACAAAGAAACTATTGAGATAGCAATGGAAGATGAATATGAAGAAAGTGACTGTGAAGACATTAGTCACATGATGAATAACAAAGAAACTGTTGAGACCGTAATGGAAGATGAATTGTCTGTGACCCATCTATCATCAATTAACAAAGTCAGACACAGTGGCAAATCTGATTTAGGTGATAGTGGTCCATTTTAGCATAAATATCATTTTTAAAACCTAAAAAACAAAATTCATTTCATTCCCAAGATATAAAAATCGAAAAAGAAGGTGGGAAATCCTCGAAAAAGGAAGGGAAAGAAGATTGAATGTAAGCAGTATAATCTCGAGGAGTTATAAAAATGTTTGATAAAGAACAAAATCTAGAAGAATTAAACAAAATCATGGGCACAATAGTAGACAAACAACAGACAAATAAGTACTATCTTATAATAATGAAGAGACAACTAATGTCGAATTAGAAGGAAAAATTATCAATAGATGAACTTGATTAGACTTAAAGATCGGGATGTTGTTCCTTTAGAAGAAATTAGGAGAAAATTGCTTTAAAAAATATGGAAAATTGAAGGCTGAAAGTGAAATCAATAAAGTTGGCGAAGAACATAACGTCGACAAATTGAACCCAATTTAGTTAGCAATGTAATTCCAAAACATGAAGAGTTTGGTGAATCATCAAGAAGAAGTCCCTATTTTATGAGACCTATATATATTCCAGTGGGGCGAACAACCAAATTTTATTTTGGATACATTCCAAGGAAACCCACATTCTTTGAAGATATGAGCCTTACTCCAATTAGCTCGTAATACAGAAAAAATTTCCGAGCATTGAAAGAGGGGGAATGATTGGTGTCCTGAACTTAAATATCACATGGATTCCTGGAAATTTCCTAAACTATATTAAACAAAGATTTTTTGGCACTATAGCTGGCTGGTATGAGTCGCTAGATGAAGACGGTAAAACTATTTTAGGAATGATGGAAATATCAGCTGCTATATTCGAAAAGTTATGTGAAGAAATCGAACGGAATTTATCGGAGCCAAACTAGACTATGAAGAAAAATATAGAAAGTGAAAAAGAAAGATTGAAAATATAGATATTTGGGACATGAGATATCTAGAAAACTATATTACTGAATTTAATCAATCTTTTTACAAAATCGGGTATAAGGAAACAAATCTTAGTATATTTTATGGCAAATTACCCTATCAGATAAATTCCATAATCAATCAAAAATATTTTACGTTGCTTGAAAAAGCAATGTTTAGCACAAGAATCTCTTGTTTAACAAAATGGGTCAATGATCAATAGGCAAACCAAGCTGAGAAGAAAAGAAAAAGAAAATTCTTTAAGAACAAGAGCTTTAACAAGCAAGAGTGACAAAAATGCACCCAAAAAAAAAACAAACTCGTATAACATGCCAATCCCCAAAAGGTGAATTTTTTTTTAATAAAGATGCTTACTGTTCTGCAAGAAAAAATAGTTGTAAGTGTTGGGCGTGTAAAGAAGTAGGTCATTATGCAAACGAATGCCAATATACGAATAACTACAAGCTTAATAAAGCATCAGGTACCTTACGCTATTATGAGCTTAGCGAGGAAGAAGTACTAAACCTAGCTTTGAAAAATAACAAAGAAACTATTGAGATAGCAATGGAAGATGAATATGAAGAAAGTGACTGTGAAGACATTAGTCACGTGATGAATAACAAAGAAACTGTTGAGACCGTAATGGAAGGTGAATTGTCTGTGACCCATCTATCATTAATCAACAAAGTCAGACACAGTGGCATGTCTGATTTAGGTGATAGTGTTCCATTTTAGCATAAATATCATTTTTAAAACTTAAAAAATAAAACTCATTTCATTTCCATGAAATAAAAATTGAAAAAGACGGTGAGAAATCCTCGGAAAAGGAAGAGAAAGAAGATCGAACGTAAGCAGTATAATCTCGAGGAGTTATAAAAATGTTTGATAAAGAACAAAATATACAAGAATTAAACCAAATCATGGGCACAATAGTAGGCAAGCAACAGACAAATAAGAAGTACTATCTTATAATAATGAAGAGACAATCAATGTCGAATTAGAAGAAAAAAATATCAACAGATGAACTTGATTAGACATAAAGATGTGGATGTTGTTCCCTCAGACGAAATTAGGAGAAAATTGCATTTAAAAATATGGAAAAGTGGTGGCTGAAAGTGAAATCAACAAAGTTGGCAAAGAACTTAACATCAACAAATTGAACCCAATTTAGTTAACAATGTAATTCCAAAACATGAAGAGTTTGGTGAATCATTAAGAAGAAGTCCCCATTTTATGAGACCTACATATATTCTATTGGGGCGAACAACCAAAATTTACGCTAAACATAAAAATCGAAAAAGAAGGTGAGAAATCCTCGGAAAAGGAAGAGAAAGAAGATGAAATATAAGCAGTATAATCTTGAGGAGTTCTAAAAATGTTTGGTAAAGAACAAAATCTAGAAGAATTAAACAAAATCATGGGCACGATAGTAGACAAATAAGTACCATCTAATAATAATGAAGAGACAACTAATGTCCAATTAGAAGAAAAAAATATCAATAGAAGAAACTGATTAGACTTAAAGATCTGGATGTTGTACCGTCAGAAGAAATTAGGAAAAAACTGCATTAAAAAATATGAAAAATTGGTGGCTGAAAGTGAAATTAATAAAGTTGGCGAAGAACTTAACACCGACAAATTGAACACAATTTAGTTAACAATGTAATTCCAAAACATGAAGAGTTTGGTGAATCATTAAGAAGAAGTCCCCATTTTATGAGACCTACATATAGTCTGGTGGGGCGAACAACCAAATTTTTATTTTGGATATATCCCAAGGAAACCCACATTCTTTGAAGATATCAGCCTCACTCCAACTAGCCAAACTCCAATTAGCTCGTAATACAGAAAAACGTTTCGAGCATTGAAAGAGGGGGAATGATTGGTGTCCTGAACGTAAATATCACATGGATTCCTATAAATTTCGTAAACTATATTAAACACATATTTACTGGCACTATAGCTGGCTGGTATGAGTCGCTAGATGAGGAAGGTAAAAATATTTTAGGAATGATGGAAACATCAGCTGCTATCTTCGAAAATTTATGTGAAGAAATCGAACTGAATTTATTTGAGCCAAACTAGACTATGAAGAAAAAAATACAAAGTGAAAAAGAAAGATTGATAATATAGATCTTTGGGACATGAGATATCTAGAAAACTATATTACTGAATTTAATCAATATTCTTACAAAATTGGGTTTAAGGAAACCAATCTTAGTATATTTTTTGGCAAATTACCCTATCAGATAAATTCCATAATCAATAAAAAATATTTTACATTGCTTGAAAAAGCGATCTTTAGCACAAGAATCTCCTATTTAAGAAAATGGGTCAATGATCAATAGGCACACCAAGCTGAGAAGAAAAGAAAAAAAATTTTTTTATAAGAACAAGAGCTTTAACAAGCAAGTGAGAGAAAAATGCACAAAAAAAAACTCTTATAACATGCCAATCCCCAAAAGGTGAATATTTTTTATTAAAGATGCTTATTGTTCTGTAAGAAAAAATAGTTGTAAGTGTTGGGCGTGTGAAGAAGTAGGTCATTATGCAAACGAATGCCAATATAGGAATAACTACAAGCTTAATGAAGCATTAGGTACTTTACACTATTCTGAGCTTAGCAAGCAAGAAGTACTAGACCTAGCTTTGAAAAATAAGAAAGAAACTATTGAGATAGCAATTGAAGATGAATATGAAGACAGCGACGGTGAAGGAATTAGTCACATGATGAATAACAAAGAAACTATTGAGATAGTAATGGAAGATGAACTGTCTGTGACCCATATTTCTTTAATCAAAAAAGTCAGTCACAGCGGAAAATATGATTTAGGTGTTAGTGTTCCATTTTAGCATAAATATCGTTTTTAAAACCTAAAAAATAAAATTCATTTCATTTCCATGATATCAAAATTGATAAGGAAGGTGAGAAATCCTCAGAAAAGGAAGAGAAAGAAGATGGAACGTAAGAAGCATAATCTTGAGGAGTTATAAAAATGTTTGATAAGGAACAAAATCTAGTAGAATTAAACAAAATCATGGACACGATAGTGGAGAAACAACAGACAAATAAGTAGTATCTAATAATAATGAAGTGACAACTAATGTCCAATTAGAAGGAAAAAATATCAATAGATGAACCTGATTAGACTTAAAGATCTAGATGTTGTTCCCTCAGAAGAAATTAGGAAAAAATTGCTTTAAAAAATATGGAAAATTGGTGGCTGAAAGTGAAATCAATAAAGTTGGCGAAGAACTTAACATCGATAAATTGAACCCCATTTAGGTAACAATGTAATTCCAAAATATGAAGAGTTTGGTGAATCATCTAGAAGAAGTACCCATTTTTTGAGACCTACATATATTCTAGTGGGGCGAACAATCAAATTTTATTTTGGATACCTCCCAAAACATACATTCTCTGAAGATATGAGCCATACTCCAATTAGCCAAACTCTAATTAGCTCGTAATACAGAAAAAATTTTCGAGCATTGAAAGACGGGGAATGGTTCGTGTCTTGAACTTAAATATCACATGGATTCCTGGAAATTTCCTAAACTATATTAAACAAAAAATTTCTGGCACTATAGCTGGTTGGTATGAGTCACTAGATGAGGAAGGTAAAAATATTTTAGGAATGATGGAAATATCAGCTGCTATCTTCGAAAAGTTATGTGAAGAAATCGAACTAAATTTATCGTAGCCAAACTAGACTATGAAGAAAAAAATAGAAAGTGACAATGAAAGATTGATCATATACATCTTTGGGACATGAGATATCTAGAAAACTATATTGTTGAATTTAATCAATATTCTTACAAAATCGGGTATAAGGAAACCAATCTTAGTAAATTTTATGGCAAATTACCCTATCACATAAATTCCATAATCAGTGAAAAATATTTTACATTGCTTGAAAAAGCGATGTTTATCACAAGAATCTCTTATTTAAGAAATTGGGTTAATGATCAATAGGGAAACCAACCTGAGAAGATAAGAAAAAGAAAATTCTTTAAGAACAAGAGCTTTAACAAGCAAGTGTGAGAAAAATCCCCCCCCCCCAACCAAAAAAAACAAACTCTTATAACATGCCAAGCCCCAGAAGGTGAATATTTTTTAGAAAAGCTGCTTATTGTTCTGCAAGAAAAAATAGTTGTAAGCGTTGGGCGTGTGAAGAATTAGGTCATTACGCAAACGAATGCCAATATAGGAATAACTATAAGCTTAATGAAGCATTAGGTACTTTACACTATTCTAAGCTTAGCAAGCAAGAAGTACTAGACCTAGCTTTGAAAAATAAGAAAGAAACTATTGAGATAGCAATTGAAGATGAATATGAAGAAAGTGACCGTGAAGGAATTAGTCACATGATGAATAACAAAGAAACTATTGAGATAGTAATGGAAGATGAACTGTCTGTGACCCATATTTCTTTAATCAAAAAAGTCAGTCACAGTGGCAAATCTGATTTAGGTGTTAGTGTTCCATTTTAGCATAAATATCGTTTTTAAAACCTAAAAAATAAAATTCATTTCATTTCCATGATATCAAAATTGAAAAGGAAGGTGAGAAATCCTCGGAAAAGGAAGAGAAAGAAGATGGAACGTAAGCAGTATAATCTCGAGGAGTTAAAAAAATGTTTGACAAAGAACAAAATCTAGAAGAATTAAGCAAAATCATGGGCACAATAGGAGACAAACAACAGACAAATAAGAAGTACTGTCTAATAATAACGAAGAGACAACTAATGTCCAATTAGAAGAAAAAAATTTCAATAGATGAACTTCATTAGACTTAAAGATCTGGATGTTGTTTCCTCATAAGAAATTAGGAGAAAATTGCATTAAAAAATATGAAAAATTCGGGCTGAAAATGAAATCAATAAAGTTGGCGAAGAACTTAACATCGATAAATTGAACCCAATTTAGTTATTAATGTAATTCAAAAAAAATTTCGAACATTGAAAGCGGGGGAATGATTAGTGTCCTGAACTTAAATATCACATGGATTCGTGGAAATTTCCTAAACTATATTAAACACAGATTTTCTGGCACTGTAGTTGGCTGGTTTGCGTCACTAGATGAGGAAGGTAAAAATATTTTAGGAATGATGGAAATATTAGCTGCTATCTTCGAAAAGTTATGTAAGGAAATCGAACTGAACTTATCGGAGCCAAACTAGACTATGAAGAAAAAAATAGAAAGTGACAAAGAAAGATTGATAATATAGATCTTTCGGACATGAGATGTCAAGAAAACTATATTGCTGAATTTAATCAATATTCTTACAAAATCGGGTATAAGAAAACCAATCTTAGTATATTTTATGGCAAATTACCCTATCAGATAAATTCCATAATCAATGAAAAATATTTTACATGGCTTGAAAAAGCGATGTTTAGCACAAGAATCTCTTATTTAAGAAAATGGATGAATGATCAATAGGGAAACCAACCTGAGAAGATAAGAAAAAGAAACTTCTTTAGGAACAAGAGCTTTAACAAGCAATTGTGAGAAAAATGAACCCAAAAAAAAAACAAACTCTTATAACATGCCAAGCTCCAAAAGGTGAATATTTTTTAGGAAAGCTGCTTATTGTTCTACATGAAAAAATAGTTGTAAGTGTTGGGCGTGTGAAGAAGTAGGTCATTATGCAAACGAATGCCAAAATAGGAACAACTACAAGCTTAATGAAGCATTGGGTACTTTACACTATTCTGAGCTTAGCGGGGAAGACGTACGAGACCTAGCTTTGAAAAATAACAAAGAAACTATTGAGATAGCAATGGAAGATGAATATGAAGAAAGTGACAGTGAAGAAATTAGTCACATGATGAATAACAAAGAAACTATTGAGATAGTAATGGAAGATGAATTGTCTGTGACGCATCTTTCTTTGATAAACAAACTTAGACACAATCGCAAATCTGATTTATGTGTTGGTGTTCCATTTTAGCATAAATATCATTTTTAAAAAATAAAAAATAAAATTCATTTCGTTTCCATGATATAATAATTGAAAAAGAAGGTGAGAAATCATCGGAAAAGAAAGAGAAAGAAGATGGAACGTAAGCAGTATAATCTCAAGGAGTTAAAAAAATGTTTGATAAAGAACAAAATATAGAAGAATTAAGCTGTAACGCCCCAATAATACATAAATCATAGCTGAACATCAAGAACTTCATGGATGGGCGTTACCGCCGTCCGCAAGGACAAGGCATCTCTAAAATATGAAAGTTGAACCATAGAATCGAAGATAACCTTAGAGGTCTTTCACGAGCATTCGAAACATTTAACAACAACACGGGAATGATTCTAAGATCCCAGGGTTACATCATACATAACACAGCTTAAGCTTACAAATATAACATTAGAATACATATTGCAGTTCAGATGTACAGCTGGGACACCAAAATGCACCACAAAAAGGCATGAAAACGTCTTAGCGCTTCTATCCGCCAATCAAAGGGACGGTCCTGATTTAATTATCACCTTCCGCCTCCCTGCCCGCCTGTGAGCGGTTTACTGAGCATTTTCCTAAAACAAAACATAAAAGCATTTCGAACTGTGAGCCAAAGCTCAATACGTGCATCCCTGTACTGATAAAGATTCAATGGGGAAAGAAAGTATGAGGGCCCGCTTTGCAATTCATTTTCATTTTAAAACAGGGAATGAGATGTATATAAACTACATTGCCACTTATTATCTGTTAGTGCACCCCTTAGTAACTGTTACGATCTATGTATAGGTCTTGCACGGTACCCCATATAAATAATGCCTCCAAATTTTCAAGGCAAAGACCACAGCTGCCAGTTCCAGGTCATGGGTAGGATAGTTTTTCTCGTATGGTTTGAGTTGTCGAGAAGCATAAGCCACTACTTTGTCCTCTTGCATTAGTACACACCCTAGACTGTTCTTCGATGCGTCACTATAAACTGTATACTCCTTCCCTTCCATTGGTAACGTGAGAATTGGGGCAGTCGTCGGTCGCTGCCTTAGTTCTTGGAAGGCTTTCTCACACCTTTCAGTCCACTCGAACTTATTCACCTTCTTTAGGAGATTGGTCAATGGTGAAGCTATTTTCGAAAAGTCCTTGACGAACCTTCGGTAGTAACCGACTAAACCCAAAAAGCTTCTAATCTCAGTGACATTGGTAGGCCTTGACCATTCGGTGATTGCTTTCACCTTCTGGGGGTCAACCTTAATTCCTTTTTTTGTGACCACATGCCCCAAAAATACCACTTCCTCCAGCCAAAATTCACATTTCTTTAATTTGCCATAGAGTTGATGCTCCCTCAAGGTTTGCAGTACTGTTCGC
Source organism: Selenicereus undatus (assembly GCA_017589665.1). Lineage (NCBI taxonomy): Eukaryota > Viridiplantae > Streptophyta > Magnoliopsida > Caryophyllales > Cactaceae > Selenicereus > Selenicereus undatus. The sequence continues at coordinate 42,835,426 of JACYFF010010365.1, read as the reverse complement.
AATTGGTCAGCATGCCCCTCCTTATCCTTAGAATAGATAAGGATGTCATCTATGAACACCACTACAAACTTGTCCAAATAAGATCTGAAAACCCTGTTCATAAGGTCCATGAAGGCTGCAGGAGCGTTAGTGAGACCAAAAGGCATCACTGTGAACTCATAATGACCATACCTGGTTCTAGATGCTGTCTTAGGAATGTCATCAGGTTTAATCCTAAGTTGATGGTACCCTGACCTCAAATCAATCTTAGAGAACACTCCTGCCCCTTGTAATTGATCAAACAAATCATCTATTCGTGGCAGAGGCTACTTGTTCTTGATGGTAATCTTGTTCAATTCCCTATAATCAATACATAGCCTCAAGGTTCCATCCTTCTTCTTGACAAACAACACTGGAGCACCCCATGGTGACACACTTGGCCTAATAAAGCCCTTTTGTAACAATTCATCTAGTTGATGCTTTAATTCCTTAAGCTCAGTTGGAGCCATACGATATGGGGCTTTA
>JACYFF010010365.1:42768663-42829922 GCA_017589665.1 Selenicereus undatus | reverse complement strand
TAAAGCCCCATATCGTATGGCTCCAACTGAGCTTAAGGAATTAAAGCTTCAACTAGATGAATTGTTATAAAAGGGCTTTATTAGGCCAAGTGTGTCACCATGGGGTGCTCCAGTGTTGTTTGTCAAGAAGAAGGATGGAACCTTGAGGCTATGTATTGATTATAGGGAATTGAACAAGATTACCATCAAGAACAAGTACCCTCTGCCACGAATAGATGATTTGTTTGATCAATTACAAGGGGCAGGAGCGTTCTCTAAGATTGATTTGAGGTCAGGGTACCATCAACATAGGATTAAACCTGATGACATTCCTAAGACAACATTTAGAACCAGGTATGGTCATTATGAGTTCACAGTGATGCCTTTTGGTCTCACTAACGCTCCTGCAGCCTTCATGGACCTTATGAACAGGGTTTTCAGATCTTATTTGGACAAGTTTGTAGTGGTTTTCATAGATGACATCCTTATCTATTCTAAGGATAAGGAGGGGCATGCTGACCAATTGCGAACAGTACTGCAAACCTTGAGGGAGCATCAACTCTATGGCAAATTAAAGAAATGTGAATTTTAGCTGGAGGAATTGGTATTTTTGGGGCATGTGGTCACAAAAGAAGGAATTAAGGTTGACCCCCAGAAGGTGAAAGCAATCACCGAATGGTCAAGGCCTACCAATGTCACTGAGATTAGAAGCTTTTTGGGTTTGGCCAGTTACTACCAAAGGTTTGTCAAGGACTTTTCGAAAACAGCTTCACCACTGACCAATCTCCTAAAGAAGGTGAATAAGTTCGAGTGGACTGAAAGGTGTGAGAAAGCCTTCCAAGAACTATGGCAGCGACCGACGACCGCCCCAATTCTCACGTTACCAATGGAAGGGAAGGAGTATACAGTTTATAGTGACGCATCGAAGAACGGTCTAGGGTGTGTACTGATGCAAGAGGACAAAGTAGTGGCTTATGCCTCTCGACAACTCAAACCATACGAGAAAAACTATCCTACCCATGACCTGGAACTGGCAGCTGTGGTCTTTGCCTTGAAAATTTGGAGGCATTATTTATATGGGGTACCGTGCAAGACCTATACATAGATCGTAACAGTTACTAAGGGGTGCACTAACAGATAATAAGTGGCAATGTAGTTTTATATACATCTCATTCCCTGTTTTAAAATGAAAATGAATTGCAAAGCGGGCCCTCATACTTTCTTTCCCCATTGAATCTTTATCAGTACAGGGATGCACGTATTAAGCTTTGGCTCACAGTTCGAAATGCTTTTATGTTTTGTTTTAGGAAAATGCTCAGTAAACCGCTCACAGGCGGGCAGGGAGGCGGAAGGTGATAATTAAATCAGGATCGTCCCTTTGATTGGCGGATAGAAGCGCTAAGACGTTTTCATGCCTTTTGTGGTGCATTTTGGTGTCCCAGCTGTACATCTGAACTGCAATATGTATTCTAATGTTATATTTGTAAGCTTAAACTGTGTTATGTATGATGTAACGCCCCAATAATACATAAATCATAGCTGAACATCAAGAACTCCATGGATGGGCGTTACCGCCATCCGCAAGGACAAGGCATCTTTAAAATATGAAAGTTGAACCATAGAATCGAAGATAACCTTAGAGGTCATTCACGAGCATTCGAAACATTTAACAACAACACGGGAATGATTCTAATGTTTCGAATGCTCGTGAATGACCTCTAAGGTTATCTTCGATTCTGTGGTTCAACTTTCATATTTTAGAGATGCCTTGTCCTTGCGGACGGCGGTAACGCCCATCCATGGAGTTCTTGATGTTTAGCTATGATTTATGTATTATTGGGGCGTTACATAAGCAAAATCATGGGCACAATAGGAGACAAACAACAGACAAATAAGGAGTACTATCTAATAATAACGAAGAGACAACTAATGTCCAATTAGAAGAAAAAATTTTCAATAGATGAACTTGAGTAGACTTAAAGATTTGGATGTTGTTTCCTCAGAAGAAATTAGGAGAAAATTGCATTAAAAAATATGAAAAATTCGTGGCTGAAAGTGAAATCAATAAAGTTGGCGAAGAACTTAACATCGATAAATTGAACCCAATTTAGTTATTAATGTAATTCCAAAAAAATTTCGAACATTGAAAGCGGGGGAATGATTAGTGTCCTGAACTTAAATATCACATGGATTAGTGGAAATTTCCTAAACTATATTAAACACAGATTTTCTGGCACTGTAGCTGGCTGGTTTGAGTCACTAGATGAGGAAGGTATAAACATTTTAGGAATGATGGAAATATTAGCTGCTATCTTCGAAAAGTTATGTAAAGAAATCAAATTGAACTTATCGGAGCCAAACTAGACTATGAAGAAAAAAATAGAAAGTGACAAAGAAAGATTGATAATATAGATCTTTCGGACATGAGATATTCAGAAAACTATATTGCTGAATTTAATCAATATTCATACAAAATCGGGTATAAGAAAACCAATCTTAGTATATTTTATGGCAAATTACCCTATCAGATAAATTCCATAATCAATGAAAAATATTTTACATGGCTTGAAAAAGCGATGTTTAGCACAAGAATCTCTTATTTAAGAAAATGGGTGAATGATCAATAGGGAAACCAACTTGAGAAGATAAGAAAAAGAAAATTCTTTAGGAACAAGAGCTTTAACAAGCAATTGTGAGAAAAAATGCACCCAAAAAAAAAACAAACTCTTATAATGTAACAGTCCGGAACCCCGCTGGCTGATATTGTCCGCTTTGGCACACCGGCCTCACGGCTTTAAAACGCGTCAACCAGGGTGAGGTATCCAGCCCCTTATAAAGAGGCCTTCGTTCCCCTCACCTGCCGATGTGGGAGACTCCTCTCCCCTTGGGGACCCCAACGCCCTCGTCGGACAAGATAAGGGGCCCACCGACCCGAGGCCTGGCTCTGATACCAACTGTAACAGTCCGGGACCCCGCTGGCTGATATTGTCCACTTTGGCACACCGGCCTCACGGCTTTAAAACGCGTCAACCAGGGTGAGGTATCCAGCCCCTTATAAAGAGGCCTTCGTTCCGCTGTAATAGCACGACCCTAAACTATATTTATTTATTTATTTAAGTCATGTTATTGATTTTCATATTTATTTATCTCATTGAATCATCGCAGTTGGAAAAATTTATTTCGGGCCCCACTTTGCAATTCGAGTTTCATTTACCAGATCATTTCGGGAAAAATCGATAGTAGGCCTCGATATTTATGATTTAAAAGATTAAATTATTTTTCATAAGATTACATTTAATCTCGAGCTTTGAAAAAAAAAAAAAAAAGTTCAAGCGCACTCGGTTTGAGCTAGTTTTTGAACCCGAGCCCGTTTGAGGCCAATTTTGGCCCACCAAGTCTTGACTCTATTTATTTTCCTAATTACCCTTAATTAGGCCTAATCTCTACTTAGCAAAAGTGGCTTTTTAAGGGGAAATTTCAGCCAAGTATATTGCAAAGGCATTTTCAACCAAGTAAACTTCAAGGCTTTCTCTCTCTACATTCTCTCCTCCTTCTCTCTTATACACAGCCAGCACTAGTAGCAGCAGCATCATCACCATTTTAGCCACCAAATCAGCCACCAATAACCACCAAACAACCACCACTCACCACCCCAACCATCCCTCTCACTCCTTCAATCACCCAACATCATTTCTACTTCTCTTTAAGCACAAAGTGAGTATTCTTTTCACCTCTTATGCTGATTTTGTTTTTGATTCTTGATCTTGTTGGTTTTTGTTTATTATTTTGGTTGTTTTCATGATGGATTATGCTTTTTTTATTGTATTAAGGATCATCTTGTTGATGGATTATGTTGGAGTTGAAGCTAGGGTTAGGGTTTTATCTTAATCATGCAAGCTTCATGTTCAAGTGTTGAATTTTGATTGTTTTAAATGAGATTTTGTGCTCTTTGACATTGGTAATGAATATCAAGATGTTAATGCTGACTTATATAAGTTAAAGAGTGATTTTAGTGGGTGGTTATGTGAAGAAAAGATTGCAAATATGTGGTTATTGGGCTGTCAACAGACCTGAAACAGGGGTCACTTTGAGAAAACACTGGTACTGTTTGGCACATCCAAAATTCATAATTTTTGGTGTCGTGATAGCTTGATGAGTTATCTTTCAATAGGATTTGGAATTAGTCAATTTCGAGTTGTGTGGACAAAGTTATGACCAATTTACCCAAGACTATGCAGAATACATTGAAACTGGGAACTGAAATGAAACAGTAACTTTACGGAAAAACTGGTATTGATTGGGTCATTGAAAAATTGTGATTTTTGGTGTGTGGATAGATCAATGAGTTCTGTTTAAAATGCCTCTTGAATCGCCTTAATCCGAGTTCTGTGGAAAAAGTTATGGTCATTTTGCTGCGACTGTGCAAATTGATCAGAAATTGTGCACGTCTGTGTTCTACCCTACTTTTAGGGATCTTATTATGTGAATCATGCTTTGTGTCCTCAATAAGAGTTTTAGAGGACACTGTGAAGTTTTCATATTGAGGTTTTATATCTCATTTGGAGTTTGGGAGTGAAAGATATGGATTTTCTAATGCAGACCATCAATCGGTAACATGAGTGAATGCAGAAATCGAGACATTTGAAAATATTTTCAGAAGTTTCTATATAATTATGGGTATTACAAGGAAATTACAAAGTGTATTGAGTTCAACAAGTTTGTTAGTGTACAGAAGCTTATTTGGGTTGAAAACTGAGTTACATGAGTATGAAAATGAAATTTGGGAAGTGAGCAGATTATTAACTCAAAATCAGTGTCCTTTGGACCAAGTTAGGGTGTTATATGAGCTTTTATGAACCTCGCATCACCCCCTTATGGCATAAACCTTTTGTCACCCATTTCAGAAGTATTAAACCTTCTATTATCCATTTCAAAGGCATTAACCATTTTATTATCCTTTTCAGAAGCTTCACACTTTCATTTATACATTTCAGAAGTATCAGCAAACCATGTGTCATTTATATCAACTAAAATCTTTTCATTATTACCTCAATCATTTTCATTTGGTCTATTTTGCTTCAATTTGTATTATTTCAAGTTCAATAATCCTAACAGATTTATTATTCAAATCATTTTGGTTTAACTTGTCATATATTGAACTAAAATCAGTTCAGTTTGGTTTAACTTGTCTTATATCGAATTATTGGAATTGTAAGAGTCTTTTTAAATAAATCATTTATGTCAGTGAATATGATTTACTCGGTGAGTATGGTTTACTAACTACGTTTACCTATAATTACATTTCTTTAGCAGAATCGAGGCCTAGTCTATCATTTCCATTGTGCATAAGTATTATCAAGTGAAATATCATTTTAAAGACTTCAGGTACGTCCATTGCCTGTATCTTTAGAAATCAGAGTGTATTTATCAACGCTATCATGTTTTGGTAAGTACATCAATGAATCAGTTTACACAGTTATTTATCAGTTAATTAGTGGCCCTGTCAGTTATCATCTATAGGGAATTCGCCCTTCAGTTACCCGCGCGGCTTCAGGCCAGGTCCTCGATCGGCTTGGCAGGTGTACACCTATCCATAGATCGTAACAGTATCAAGGGGTTCACTATCAGATAATAACTTGCAATGCAGTTTTATATTTATCTCATTCATTGTTTTAACTTAAAATGAATTGCAAAGCGGGCCCAACCAGTGTTTCAATGATCATTTAACAATTCAGGAATGCATGTACTGAGCTTCGGCTCACAGTTCCAAATGTTTTTATGTTTTGTTTTAGGCAAATGCTGAGAGAGTTGCCCTCATGCTAACAAATCAGCTGAAGAGAATATGTGAAGCAAGAAAATTCAGATGGATTAGAAGTAATGCAGTATACGCATACCTTAAAGATGTATATTGAATTCTTCTATGAATGAAGATGTAGACTATATAGTGATTTATTTTACTATGGTTTATAAACCCTTCATTGGTTAACACTTGATGTGAGTGTATGGTTAACACTTGATGTGAGAGTATATGTTTGAGGTTATGCTTAGCTATGTTATTTATAGCACTCGTGTTTCAAGCCTTGTCCTTTTGGACGGCGATAATGCCCCTATCATTGGATTCATCATATGATTTTCCTTATGGGATATGAACAGTGAAACATGTTTAATTTGGGGCGTTACAGATTTGGTATCAGAGCCAGGCCTCGGGTCAGTTGGCCCCTTATCTTGTCCAACGAGGGCGTCGGGGTCCCCAAGGGGAGAGGAGTCTCCCACATCGGCAGGTGAGGGGAATGAAGGCCTCTTTATAAGGGGCTGGATACCTCACCCTGGTTGACGCGTTTTAAAGCCGTGAGGCCGGTGTGCCAAAGCGGACAATATCAGCCAGCGGGGTCCCGGACTGTTACATATAACATGCCAAGCCCGAAAAGGTAAATACTTTTTAGAAAAGTTGCTTATTGTTCGGCAAGAAAAAATAGTTGTAAGTGTTGGGCGTGTGAAGAAGTAGGTCATTATGCAAACGAATGCCAAAATAGGAATAACTACAAGCTTAATGAGGCATTGGGTACTTTACACTATTCTGAGCTTAGCGGGGAAGAAGTACTAGAGCTAGCTTTGAAAAGTAACAAACAAACTATTGAGATAGCAATGGAAGATGAATATGAAGAAAGTGACCGTGAAGAAATTAGTCACATGATGAATAACAAAGAAACTATTGAGATAGTAATGGAAGATGAATTGTATGTGATAAATCTTTCTTTGATAAACAAAGTTAGACACAATCGCAAATCTGATTTATGAATTGGTGTTCCATTTTAGCATAAATATCATTTTTAAAAAATAAAAAATAAAATTCATTTCATTTCCATGATATAATAATTGAAAAGAAGGTGAGAAATCATTGGAAAAGAAAGAGAAAGAAGATGGAATGTAAGTAGTATAATCTCGAGGAGTTAAAAAAATGTTTGATAAAGAACAAAATCTAGAAGAATTAAGCAAAATCATGGGCACAATAGGAGACAAACAACAGACAAATAAGAAGTACTATCTAATAATAATGAAGAGACAACTAATGTCTAATTAGAAGAAAAAAATATCAATAGATGAACTTGATTAGACTTAAAGATCTGGATGTTGTTCCCTTAGAGGAAATTAGGAGAAAATTGCTTTAAAAAATATCGAAAATTGGTGGCTGAGAGCGAAATCAATAATGTTGGCGAAGAACTTAACATTGATAAATTGAATCCAATTTAGTTAACAATGTAATTCCAAAACAGGAAGAGTTTGGTAAATCATCTAGAAGAAGTACCCATTTAATAAGACCTACATATGTTCTAGTGGGACGAAGAACCAAATTTTCTTTCGGATTCATCCAAAGGAAACCCACATTCTTTGAAGATATGAGCCTTACTCCAATTAGCCAAGCTCCAATTAGCCCGTAATACAGAAAAAAATTTCGAGCAATGAAAGAGGGGAAGTGATTGGTGTCCTGAACATAAATGTCACATGGATTCCTAGAAATTTCCTAAACCATATTAAACACAGATTTTCTGGCACTGTGGCTGGCTGGTATGAGTCGCTAGGTGAGAAAGGTAAAAATACTTTAGGAATGATGGAAATATCAGCTGTCATGTTCGAAAAGTTATGTGAACAAATCAAATTGAATTTATCGAAGCCAAACTAGACTATGAAGAAAAAAAATAGAAAGTGTAAAAGAAAGATTGATAATATAGATTTTTGGGACATGAGACATCTAGAAAACTATATTGCTGAATTTAATCAATATTATTACAAAATTGGGTATAAGAAAACCAATCTTAGTATATTTTATGGTAAATTACCCTATTAGATAAATTCCATAATCAGGGAAAAATATTTTGCATTGCTTGAAAAAGCTATGTTTAGCACAAGAATCTCTTAATTAAGAAAATGGGTTAATGATCAATGGGAAAACCAACCTGAGAAGAAAAGAAAAAGAAAATTTTTGAAGAACAAGAGCTTTAACAAGCAAGCGTGAGAAAATTCATTTTTAGAATAAATGGCAAATCTTATTTAGTTGTTAGTATTCCATTTTAGAATAAATATCATTTTTAAAACCTAAAAAATAAAATTCATTTCATTTCCAGGATACAAAATCAAAAAAGAAGGTGAGAAATCCTCAGAAATGGAAGAGAAAGAAGATGGAACGTAAGCGGTATAATCTCGAGGAGTTATAAAAATGTTTGATAAAGAACAAAATCTAGAAGAATTAAATAAAATCATGGGCACAATAGTAGACAAACAACAGACAAATAAGAAGTACTATCTAATCATAATGAAGAGACAACTAATGTCCAATTAGAACAAAAATATATCAATAGATGAAGTTGATTAGACTTAAAGATCTGGATGTTGTTCCCTGAGAAGACATTAAGAGAAAATTGCATTAAAAAATATGGAAAATTGGTGGCTGGAAGTGAAATCTACAAAGTTGGCGAAAAACTTAACATCGATAAATTGAATCCAATTTAGATAACAATGTAATTCCAAAACATGAAGAGTTTGGTGAATCAACGAGAAGAGGCACCCAATTTATGAGACCTAGACGTATTCTTATGGGACAAACAACCAAATTTGCTTTTGGATTCATCCCTAGCAAACCCACATTCTTTGAACATATTTGCCTTACTCCAATTAGCAAAACTCCAATTAGCTCGTAACAGAGAAGAAATTTTTGAGCATTGAAAGAGGGGGAATGATTAGTGTTTTGAACTTAAATATCACATGGATTGCTGAAAATTTCCTAAACTAAATTAAACACAGTTTTTCTTGCACTGTAGCAGGCTAGTATGAATCACTAGATGACGAAGGTAAAAATATTTTAGGAATGATGGAAATATCAGCTACTATCTTCGAAAAGTTATGTAAAGAAATCAGACAGAATTTGTTGGAGCCAAATTAGATTATGAAGAAAAAAAATTGAAAGTGACAAAGAAAGATTGATAATATAGAGCTTTGGGATGTGAGATATCCCAAAAACTATATTACTGAATTTAATCAATATTCTTACAAAATTGGGTATAAGGAAACCAATTTTAAGATATTTTATGGCAAATTACCCTATCAGATAAATTCCATAATCAATGAAAAATATTTCACATGGCTTGAAAAGGCGGATGTTTAGCACAAGAAAATCTTATTTAAGAAAATGGGTTAATGATCAATAGGGAAACCAACCTGAGAAGATAACAAAAAGCAAATTCTTTAAGAACAAAAGCTTTAAAAAGCAAGTGTGAGAAAAACACCACCCAAAAAACAAACTCTTATAACATACCAAGCTCCAAATGGTGAATATTTTTTAGAAAAGCTGCTTATTGTTCTGCAAGAAAATATAGTTGTAAGTGTTGGGCGTGTGAAGAAGTTGGTCATTATACAAACGAACGCCAAAATAGGAATAACTACAAGCTTATTGAAGCATTAGGTACTTTAGACTATTTTGAGCTTAGCGAGGAAGAAGTACTAGACCTAGCTTTGAAAAATAACAAAGAAACTCTTGAGATAGTAATGGAAGATGAATATGAAGAAAGTGACTGTGAAGAAATTAGTCATACGATGAATAACAAAGAAACTATTGAGATAGTAATGGAAGATGAATTATCTGTGACCCATCTTTCATTAATCAACAAAGTCAGACATAGTGGCAAATCTGATCTAGGTATTAGTATTCCATTTTAGCGTAAATATCATTTTTAAAACCTAAGAAATAAAATTCATTTAATTTCCACGATATAAAAATCGAAAAAGAAGGTGAGAAATCCTCGGAAAAGGAAGAGAAAGAAGATGGAATGTAAGCAGTATAAACTCGAGGAGTTATAAAAATGTTTGACAAAGAACAAAATCTAGAAGAATTAACCAAAATCATGAGCACAATAGTAGACAAACAACAGACAAATAAGTACTCTCTAATAATAATGAAGAGACAACTAATGTCCAATTAGAAGAAAAAATATCAATAGATGAACTTGATTAGCCTTAAAGATCTGGAGGTTCTTCCCATAGAAGAAATTAAGAGAAAATTGAATTAAAAAATATAGAAAATTAGTGGCTGGAAGTGAAATCAATAAAGTTGCCGAAGAACTTAACATCGATAAATTGAATCCAATTTAGTTAACAATGTAATTCCAAAACATGAAGAGTTTGGTGAATCATCGAGAAGAGGTACCCAATTTATGACACCTACATGTATTCTAGTGGGACAAACAACCAAATCTTCTTTTGGATTCATCCCAAGCAAACCCACATTCTTTGAAGATATGAGCCTTACTCCAATTAGCCAAACTCCAACTAGCTCGTAATACAAAAGAAATTTTCGAGCATTGAAAGAGGGGGAATGATTAGTGTCCTGAAGTTAAATATCACATGGATTGCTGAAAATTTCCTAAACTATATTAAACACAGTTATTTCTGGCACTGTAGCTGGCTGGTATAAGTCACTAGATTAGGAAGGTAAAAATATTTTAAGAATGATGGAAATATTAGCTGCTATCTTCGAAAAGTTATGTAAAGAAATCAAACTGAATTTATTGGAGCCAAACTAGATTATGAAGAAAAAAAACTGAAATTGACAAAGAAAGATTGATAATATAGAGCTTTGGGACATGAGATATCTGGAAAACTATACTGCTGAATTCAATCAATATTCTTACAAAATAGGGTGTAAGGAAATAAATCTTAGTATATTTTATGGCAAATTACGCTATTAGATAAATTCCATAATCAATGAAAAATATTTTACACGGCTTGGAAAAGCGGATGTTTAGCACAAGAATCCATTATTTAAGAAAGTGAGTAAATGATTAATAGGGAAACCAACCTGAGAAGATAAGAAAAAGAAATTTCTTTAAGAACAAGAGCTTTAACAAGCAAGTGTGAGAAAAATACGCCCAAAAAACTCTTATAACATGCCAAGCCCCAAGTAGTGAATATATTTTAGAAAAGTTGCTTATTGTTCTGAGAGATAAAATAGTTGTAAGTGTTGTGCGTGTGAAGAAGTAGGTCATTATGCAAACGAATGCCAAAATAGGAATGACTACAACCTTATTGACGCATTAGCTACTTTAGACTATTTTGAGCTTAGCGAGGAAGAAGTACTAGACCTAACTTCGAAAAATAACAAAGAAACTATTGAGATAGTAATGGAAGATGAATATGAAGAAAGTGACTGCAAAGAAATTAGTCATATATGATGAATAACAAGGAAACTATTGTGATAGTAATTGAAGACGAATTGTCTGTGACCCATCTTTCTTTAATCAACAAACTCAGACATAGTGACAAATTTGATTTAGGTGTTAGTTTCGTTTTAGCATAAATATCATTTTTAAAACCTAAAAAATAAATTTCATTTCATTTCCATGAGATAAAAACCGGAAAAGAAGGTGAGAAATCCTAGGAAAAGGAAGAGAAAGAAGATGAAATGTAAGCAGTATAATCTTGAGGAGTTATGAAAATGTTTAATAAAGAACAAAATCTAGAAGAATTAAACAAAATCATGGGCACAATAGTACACAAACAATAGACAAATAAGAAGTACTATCTAATAATATGGAGAGACAACTAATGTCCAATTAGAAGAAAAAAATATCAGTAGATGAACTTGATTAGACTTAAAGATCTGGATGTTGTTCCCTTAGAAGAAATTAGGAGAAAATTGCTTTAAAAAATATCGAAAATTGGTGGCTGAGAGCGAAATCAATAATGTTGGCGAAGAACTTAACATCGGTAAATTGAATCCAATTTAGTTAACAATGTAATTCCAAAACAGGAAGAGTTTGGTAAATCATCTAGAAGAAGTACCCATTTAATAATACCTACATATGTTCTAGTGGGACGAAGAACCAAATTTTCTTTTGGAATCATCCCAAGGAAACCCACATTCTTTGAAGATATGAGCCTTACTCTAATCAGCCAAACTCCAATTAGCTCGTAATGGAGAAGAAATTTTCGAGCATTGAAAGGGGGGGAATGATTAGTATCCTGAACTTAAATATCACATGGATTGCTAAAAATTTTCAAAACTATATTAACCATAGTTTTTCTTACACTGTAGCGGGCTGGTATGAGTCACTAGATGACGAAGGTAAAAATATTTTAGGAATAAAGGAAATATCAGCTGCTATCTTCGAAAAGCTATGAAAAGAAATTGAACTGAATTTATCAGAGCCAAATTAGATTATGAAGAAAAATATAGAAAGTGACAAAGAAAGATTGATAATATAGAGCTTTGGGACGTGCGATATCTAGAAAACTATATTAGTGAATTTAATCAATATTCTTACAAAATTGGGTATAAGGAAACCAATCTTAAGATATTTTATGGCAATTCACCCTATGAAATAAATTCCATAATCAATGCAAAATATTTTACATAGCTTGAAAAGGCGGATGTTTTTCACAACAAAATCTTTTTTAAGAAAATGGGTTAATGATTAATAGGGAAACCAACTTGAGAAGATAAGAAAAAGAAAATTCTTTAAGAACAAAAGCTTTAACAAGCAAGTGTGAGAAAAACACCCCCCCTCCCCAAAAAAAAACACTTATAACATGCCAAGCTGCAAATGGTGAATATTTTTTGGAAAAGTTGCTTATTGTTCTGCAAGAAAAAATAGTTGCAGGTGTTGGGCGTGTGAAGAAGTTGGTCATTATGCGGACGAATGCCAAAATAGGAATAACTACAAGCTTATTGAAGCATTAGGTACTGTAGACTATTTTGAGCTAAGTGAGGAAGAAGTACTAGACCTAGCTTTGAAAAATAACAAAGAACCTCTTGAGATAGTAATGGAAGATGAATATGAAGAAAGTGACCGTGAAGAAATTAGTCATACAATGAATAAAAAAGAAACTATTGAGATAGTAATGGAAGATGAATTATCTGTGACCCATCATTCATTAATCAACAAAGTCAGACATAGTAGCAAATTTGATCTGGGTATTAGTGTTCTGTTTTACCGGAAATATCATTTTTAAAACCCGAAAATTAAATTTCATTTCATTTCCATGATATAAAAATCGAAAAAGAAGGTGAGAAATCCTTGGAAAAGGAAGAGAAAGAAGATGGAATGTAAGCAGTATAATCTCGAGGAGTTACAAAAATGTTTGGTAAAGAACAAAATCCAGAAGAATTAAAAACATTTATGGGCACAATAGTAGACTAACAACAGACAAATAAAAAGTACTATCGAATAATAATGAAGAGACAAATAATGTCCAATAAGAAGAAAAAAATATCAATAGATGAACTTGATTAGACTTAAAGATCTGGATGTTGTTTCCTGAGAAGAAATTAAGAGAAAATTGCATTAAAAGACATGGAAAATTGGTGGCTGAAAGTGAAATCTATAAAGTTGGTGAAGAACTTAACATCGACAAATTGAATCCAATGTAGTCAACAATGTAATTCCAAAACATGAAGAGTTTGGTGAATCAACGAGAGGAGGTACCCAATTTATGAGACCTACATATTCTAGTGGGACGAACAACCAAATTTTCTTTTGGGTTCATCCCAAGGAAACCCACATTCTTTGAAGATATGAGCCTTACTCCAATTAGCCAAACTCCAATTAGCTTGTAATAGAGAGGAAATTTTCGAGCATTTAAAGAGGGGGGATGATTAGTGTGCTGAATGTAAATATCACATGGATTGCTGAAAATTCCCTGAACTATATTAAACATAGTTTTTGCTAGCACTGTAGCTGGCAGGTATGAGTCACTAGATGAGGAAGGTAAAAATATTTTAGGAATGATGGAAATATCAGCTACTATCTTCAAAAAGTTATGTAAAGAAATCGAACTGAATTTATCAGAGCCAAACAAGATTATGATGACAAAAAAAAGAAAGTGACAAAGAAAGATTGATAATATAGAGCTTTGGGACATAAGATATCTAGAAAACTATATTGCTGAATTTAATCATTATTCTTACAAAATTGGGTATAAGGAAACCAATCTTAGTATATTTTGCGGCAAATTACCCACTCAGATAAATTCCATAATTATTGAAAAATATTTTACATGGCTTCAAAAAGTGGATGTTTAGCACAAGAATCTCTTATTTAAGAAAATGGGTGAATGATCAAACGGAAAACCAACCTGAGAAGATAAGGAAAAGAAAATTCTTTAAGAACAAGAGCTTTAACATGCAAGTGTAAGAAAAATACCCCAAAAAAAAACTCTTATAACATGCCAAGCCCCAAATGGTGAATATTTTTTAGAAAAGCTGCTTATTGTTCTGCAAGAAAAAATAGTTGCAAGTGATTGTCGTGTGAAAAAGTAGGTCATTATGAAAACGAATGCCAAAATAGGAATAACTAAAACCTTATTGAAGCATTAGATACTTTAGACTATTTTGAGCTTAGCAAGGAAGAAGTACTAGACCTAGCTTTGAAAAATAACAAAGAAACTATTGAGACAGTAATGGAAGATTAATATGAAGAAAGTGACTATGATGAAATTACTCATATGATGAATAACAAAGAAACTATTGAGATAGTAATGGAAGATGAATTGTCTATGACCCATCTTTCCTTAATCAACAAAGTCAGACATAGTGGCAAATCTGATTTAGGTTTTAGTATTCCATTTTACTGTAAATATCATTTTTAAAACCTGAAAATTAAAATTCATTTCATTTCCACGATATAAAAATCGAAAAAGAAGGTGAGAAATCTTCGGAAAAGGAAGAGAAAGAAGATGGAATGTAAGGAGTATAATCCCGAGGAGTTATAAAAATGTTTGAGAAAGAACCAAATCTAGAAGAATTATACAAAATCATGGGCACAATAGTAGACAAACAACAGACAAATAAGAAGTACTATCTAATAATAATGAAGAGACAACTAATGTCCAATTAGAAGAAAAAAATATCAATAGATGAACTTGATTAGACTTAAAGATCTGGATCTTGTTCCCTTAGAAGAAATTAGGAGAAAATTGCATTAAAAAATATGGAAAATTGGTGGCTGAAAGTAAAATCAATAAAGTTGGCGAAGAACTTAACATTGATAACTTGAATCCAATTTAGTTAACAATGTAATTCCAAAACATGAAGAGTTTGGTGAATCATCTAGAAGAAGTACCCATTTTATGAGACCTACATATATTCTAGAGGGACGAACAACCAAATTTTCTTTTGGATTCATCCCAAGGAAACCCGCATTCTTTGAAGATATGAGCCATACTCCAATTAGCCAAACTCCAATTTGCTTGTAATGAGAAGAAATTTTCGAGCATTGAGAGAAGGGGAATTATTAGTGTCCTGAACTTAAATATCACATGGATTGCTCGAAATTTCCTAAACTATGTTAAACAACGTTTTTCCGACACTGTAGCTGGCTGGTATGAGTCACTAGATGAGAAAGGTAAAAATATTTTAAGAATGATGGAAATATGAGCTGCTATCTTCGAAAAATTACATAAAGAAATCGAACTGAATTTATCGGAGCCAAACTAGATTATGAAGAAAAAAAATAGTAAGTGGCAAAGAAAGATTGATAATATAGAGCTTTGGTATATGAGATATCTAGAAAACTATATTACTGAATTTAATCAATATTCTCACAAAATTAGGTATAAGGAAAATAATCTTAGTATATTTTATGGCAAATTACCCTATCAGATAAATTCCATAATCATTGAAAAATATTTTCCATGGCTTGAAAAAGCGGATGTTTAGCACAAGAATCTCTCATTTACGAAAATGGGTTAATAATCACTAGGGAAACCAACTTGAGAAGATAAGGAAAAGAAAATTCTTTAAGAACAAGAGCTTTAATAAGCAAGTGTGAGGAAAATACACAAAAAAAAAAACTCTTATAACATGCCAAGCCCCATAGGGTGAATATTTTTTAGAAAAGTTGCTCATTGTTCTGTAAGAAAAAATGGTTGTAAGAGTTGCGCGTGTGAAGAAGAAGGTCATTATGCAAACAAATGCCAAAATAGGAATAACTACAAGCTTATTGAAGCATTAGGTACTTTATACTAGTTTGAGCTTAGCGAGGAAGAAGTACTAGACCTACCTTTGAAAAATAACAAAGAAACTATTGAGTTAGTAATGGAAAATGAATATGAAGAAAGTGACTGTGAAGAAATTAGTCATACGATGAACAACAAAGAAACTATTGAGATAGTAATGGAAGTTGAATTGTCTGTGACCCATCTTTCTTTAGTCAACAAAGTAAGACATAATGGCAAATCTAATTTAGGTGTTAGTATTCCATTTTAGGATAAATATCATTTTTAAAACCTAAAAAATAAAATTCATTTCATTTCCTTGAGATAAAAATCGGAAAAGAAGGTGAGAAATCCTCGGAAATGGAAGAGAAAGAAGAGGGAATGCAAGCAGCATAATCTTGAGGAGTTATAAAAATGTTTGATAAAGAACAAAATCTAGAAGAATTAAACAAAACCATGGGCATAATAGTAGACAAACAACTGACAAATAAGAAGTATTATCTAATAATAATGAAGAGACAACTAATGTCCAATTAGAAGAAAAAAATATCAACGGATGAACTTGATTAGACTTAAAGATCTGGATGTTGTTCCCTTAGAAGAAATTAGGAGAAAATTGGTGGATGAAAGTGAAATCAATAGAGTTGGCAAAGAACTTAACGTCGATAAATTGAATCCAATTTAGTTAACAATGTAATACCAAAACATGAAGAGTTTGATGACTCATCTAGATGATGTACCCATTTAATAAGACCTACATATATTCTAGAGGGATGAACAACCAAATTTTCTTTGGGATTCATCCCAAGGAAACCCACATTCTTTGAAGATATTAGCCTGACTGCAATTAGCTAAACTCCAACTAGGTCGTAATAGAGAAGAAATTTTGAGCATTGAAAGAGGGGGAATGATTAGTGTCCTGAACTTAAATATCACATGGATTGCTGAAAATTTCCTAAACTATATTAAACACAGTTTTTCTAGCACTGTAGCTAGTTGGTATGAGTTACTAGATGAGGAAGGTAAAAATATTTTAGGAATGATTTAAATATCAGCTGCTATCTTCGAAAAGTTATGTAAAGAAATCGAGCTGAATTTATCGGAGCCAAACTAGATTATGAAGAAAAAAATAGAAAGAGACAAAGAAAGATAGATAATATAGAGCTTTGGGACATGAGATATCTCGAAAACTATATTGCTGAATTTAATCAATATTCTTACAAAATTGGGTATAAGTAAACCAATCTTAGTATATTTTATGGCAAATTACCCTATCAGATAAATTCCATAATCAATGAAAAATATTTTACATGGCTTGAAAAAGCAGATGTTTAGCACAAGAATCTCTTATTTAAGAAAATGGGTTAATGATCAATAGGGAAACCAACCTGAGAATATAAGAAAAAGAAAATTCTTTAAGAACAAGAGCTTTAACAAGCAAGTGTGAGAAAAATACCCAAAAAAAAACTCTTATAACATGCCAAGCCCCAAAAGGTGAATATTTTTTAGAAAAGCTGCTTATTGTTCTACAAGAAAAAATATTTATAAGTGTTGGTCGTGTGAAGAAATAAGTCATTATGCAAATGAATGCCAAAAAAGGAATAACTAAAAGCTTATTAAAGCATTAGGTACTTTAGACTGTTTTGCTTAGCAAGGAAGAAGTACTAGACCTAGCTTTGAAAAATAGCAAAGAAACTATTGAGATAGTAATGGAAGATGAATAAGAAGAAAGTGACCCTAAAGAAATTAGTCATATGATGGAAAGTAGCTCAGCTAGTCTTGGAGACCTTTAACAAGAAGCATTTATACTAGATAATGAGAATGAAGACATTAAAGGAGATTGGATCCTTCCCATAATTTTAAAATATATGCTCTCTAAAAAAAATCATCTTTTAATTAAAGAGTAAATGCATATGCGACATGTTGGAATGAGACTTAGAGATAAAAGACTGTGAATATAATGTGGGATAATCTCATTAATTGGAAAAATATCCTTAAGCATAACAAGGGTAGAAAGTATAGATATATCCATGTTGGAAGTTTCCAAGTTCAAATTATAACATTACAGTATTATGTGAAAGATATTGATCTTTATGTTTTTCTTGGTGATATTAGGCATACTAGTAACTGCTCAATATGTATATCATTTTAGGGCTATTTTGTGTCATTTTTAGGAGAATATTGCGCTTTAAGTTGTTATTTACTCTCCTATTTTCGATTTACGCCTGGGCATAGTTGTTTGATGTGTTTTGCAGGATTTTTAGCCTTTATATCCAGCGTTTTCCCTTCAATGGATGTATTTTGACCTCCCCTATGGTCATCCATGTTATGCTACGCCCCGTGGAGCAAAGAATGAGCACAAATCTGACTCCAGCACGGACCACGGTCGGCCTGTGGTGCACTCCATGGACCGTGGTGAGCCTGTAACTACCGCCTCATATTTTCCCTCGGCTGTGCGGGTAAGATCGACCGAGCCTTTCTATAAAAGGCAACATTCTGCAACATTCTCAATCATTCCCAAGCAAAGCCAAAGCATAGAATAGCATAGATTAGGGCTTTAGTTTCTTTCTTTCTTAAAATTTGTAGTTTTTTTTAGTTTGGTTATTGTATTAGTGTGAGTCTTGACTGTGAGAGTTTGTTCTTGAGGCAGTTCTGAAGCCCTTGGTTGAAGGTCATCTCAATCAAGCCCCTTTTCGCTCAGATTTCACCAATCGTTAGTTTGTTAATCTTTTATCATGTCTGAGTAGTTTTCTTTAGTCTAGGGATTTAGTAGTTTGTGGAAGTGTTGTCGGACCATGTTTTAATCTATACAATTGTGCTTATTTTCATGGTTAGTTTGATTTCATTTTGTCAATTGTTTGGATTGTTGTAAGTTGATTTTTGGCCGAAATTTGCTTGCACCCTTGGAACAAACAAGTGAAAAACTGACAGGTGTCATTTGGTTGTTGGACGGCTTAATTAAACTTAACATGGAGTCGTCTCGAAAGAGAGATTTGCATGTTAGGATGGCTAGTAAGTAATCGAAGATATTGAACTTGAATTAAGGCAAATTAGTTTGAAAAAATGATTTTGCTTAGTTTAGGCAAATTTAGTTAATTTCGAAAGAATAGACTGAGTTTCGGAAAATATTACAATTCCTCAAATTTCACCAATTTGAACAAAGCACATGTTCATTATTTTTGATCCAATTTCCTTTCAGAACTACGAGAATTCCTAGACTTTTTTTTCCCTTATTGATTTAGAAAAGTTTATTTGCTATTGTTAAATCGAATCCACTTGAACCAGAATTTTACTTAGCACATTTTGATAGGCAAGACTCAATAAGTTATGTTAGTCCCTGAGGAATGATATGTTTTATCTATACTACGACTACCCGTGCGCTTGCGGTAGTAGTCAAGTTTTTGACGTCGTTGCCGGAAACTAAAATTGTTAACTATTGAGTTAGTCTTGCGAAAGTGAGTAAGTATTTTGTTGTTTTTATTATTTTTTTTCTTTCTTTGCTTGTTTAAATTGCACTGGTACTGTTGGTGTTAGTGCTTGCAGGACCTTTTTTTTCCTATTTATGCGAAGTCTAATCTTGTACGAACCCGATCCTGAGATTGAAAGGACTTTTCGCCTAAAGAGGAAAAAGCAAAGGATTAAAGAGCAAAGACGCGAGGCAAGAACGAATTCAAACATGGCAGGAGGTGACCAACGAAGGACTCTTTGTGATTTTGTTACCCCAGGAGTCCAGGGGATCGCCTCAAGCATTGCTTGCCCTGCTGTAGATGCCAATGACTTCAAGCTCAAACCGGCACTCATTTCCATGGTGCAATAATCTCAGTTTGGCGGAACTCCCTTGGAAGACCCAAATCTGCACCTCTCAGTCTTTTTAGAGGTGTGTGATATGCTAAAATTAAATGGAGTCTCTAGTGATGCGATCTGGCTGCGCTTATTCCCTTTCTCATTGAGGGATAAAGCGAGGGCTTGGTTGCACTCTTTGTCGTCTGGATACATAACCACCTGGGATGAGTTGACAAGAGCTTTTCTCACCAAGTTCTTCCCTCCAAGCAAAACAGCGAGCCTAAGGAATCAGATCACCAACTTTCTACAAAGAGATGACGATATGCTCTATGAAGTTTGGGAGCGTTTTAAAGATTTGTTACGTTTGTGCCCTCATCATGGTCTTCAGCATTGGATGATAGTCCAAGCCTTTTATAACGGTGTGACCTAGCCTATAAGGTCCACTATTGATGCGGCGGCAAGAGGAACTTTGATGAGCAACATTGAGGATGAAGCCTATAATTTGATCGAGGAGATGGCACCAAACAACTTCCAATGGTCCATAGATCGAACCCAACCCAAGCGGGTTGGAGGTAAGCTTGAAGTTGATGCAATTACTTTACTTTATGCTAAAGTTGATGCCATGACTGAAAGACTGGACCAAATGAATGTTAGTGTTGTGAACTCTAGTGCCCCTTCCCCTTGTGAAATTTGTAGTTCAATTGAGCATATAATTCTGAATTGTCAAGTTAGGAGTCCTTTTTCCCAAGACCCTAATTAAGTTCATTATGTTCAAAATTTCAACCCACCCGGGTTGGAAGAATCATCCGAATTTCTCTTATAGGTCGAATCCAAACACTGTGAACATGCCCTCGATCAATGCTAGAGTAACCCCTGGTTTTCAAAGACCCCATTCCCTTCTCAGATGCCCCAAATGTCTAATTTGTAAGCAATGATGGAAAACATGCTTATTGCACAACAAAAACAGGATGAGTATATTAAGCAATTAGCCTCCAAAGTTAATGTGGTTATGACTCATAATAGGATGTTAGATGCCCAAATTGCCCAAAAAGCTAGTTTTTCATCTATGCCCCCTAGACAGACTTCCTAGCAAACCTGAACCCAATCCTCATGAGCATTGTAACTATGTTACCATCAAGGGAGAAGAAGAGGACTTAACTGACTCTGAGGAAGTACCAAATGGGAGAAGGTAGAGAAATAACTATGTCTGGCAGTAAAGAGAGCAACAATGGTGGCAAGACGGCCACATTCAAAGAGAACAACACTATTGAGATCCCCACCATTTTTCCCCCTAAGCTCCCTGACCCAGGTAATTTTTCTATTCCATGCATTGTAGGAAAGATGGACATTAAGAGAGTCTATGCAATCTAGGTGCGAGTATTAGCATAATGCCCTACTCTTTATTTCATATGCTGCACCTATGACCATTATTAGCTGCACCTTTTTCACTACAGTTGGTTGATGGTTCTGTGACACAACCTACAGGCAAGTTGGACAATGTGCTAGTCAATATAGGAGACATGTGGGTATTGGAGGACTTTATTATCATTGACATGCCTAAAACTGACGATGCCCAAATTGTCCTAGGCCGGCCCATTTTGGCGATAGCTAGTTGCCACATTGATGTAAGAGAGGGCCGAATATCTTTTGAGGTAGAAAGACGCTTTGGTATGCTTAGCCATGGGAAGGAGGACATGGTTTCTTCTCATTCGTCTATATTGGAGGGATTACCCCTTTCCCCTGAGATTGATATGGAGGATGTCTGGAATTGTGAAGATCCTCCTAATTCTGAATAGATTTCTTATGAGGACTCCGACCAAGGGTATGTTAAGGGGGAGTTTGCTGCTCATATGCCACCTAACAAGCCTGAGGTTGAGGCTCCTGTTTCCAATGAGTCTTCAATGAGTGATTACTGCAGGTTTGCACAAACTGTTCTCTCTATGCCCCCTGTGGAAGGTTTTGATGCAGATTTTGATGTAGGAGTTGAACAAGTTGATGATAGCTCGTTTGATGGGCCACAAGAGTGATTTGTTATGCATACAGATAGTACATTATGGCACCAAGTTATGAAGATGAAGGACTTGCAGCCAGAACTTTTAAAATGGTACCTTCAACTGAATAAGATTGATTTTGTGGTTCACGATAAAGCAGACCCGGACCAAGCCTAGAACAGGGATCAAGCTCTTGACCTTAAAAGAGCGCTTCTTGGGAGGCAACCCAAGCTTTCTTTCCTTTTCCTTTTTTATAGTTTTGATTTTTATTAATTTTTGTAGTTATAAAAGCGAAAAAAAACGGACAAAAAAAAACATATGAATAAAATGTTGGCACCAAGGCCAGTACCCCCCATAAATATGGCCATAGGGTTCCAACCCAGAAAAATAAAAAAAATCCAGGACCAGCAGACACCACGGACGGTCCGTGGTAAGCCCTACGGTCCCGTAGTGGTCTATCGGTTTTTGACCGCGATGCCTCTTCACTTTCCTCCTTTCATCTCCAACATCTCGACACTCTCTCTCTCTCTCTGTACCCCCCATTTTCTCTCTCTAAACTCCATAACCAAATCTCTCTGTTCAACCTGAAATTATTACATTTTTATATACTTTATTACCTAATATTTGTTCGAAATAAATTATTAATTTAAGATTTTAATATTGTTCTATTTGTTTTGTAGGAATTTAAAAAAAATCAATAATGCTCATATGATTAATATTGGACCAAGTGGAGAAATACAGAAGAAAAAAAGATGAAAAAGAGTCAACCCAGTGCTCATCGACGCCCAGATCCCAGCCCGTTTCTTTCATTTCCCCTTTCATTTCTCTTCTCCCTTTCCCCTTACCTCTTTTATTCCCTCACTGGGCCAGGCCAAACTGGGTTACTTGCTGAACCCAGAAACACATGGTCTGCTTTCCCCCTCCCTTGCACCGGCCCAGCCTACTCCACTTGATTGATCACACGCCACTGACGTGGTTCAGCCAGCCCCATTCCCTTTCTTCTTCTTCCCCTTCGACTCAACACCCAGAAGAACCTGAGGCAGAGGAACCCGAAACAGGGCAGCGTTCATCCACCTCCCTTCGCCCATAACTCGACCGTTTCATTTTCTCTCTCTTCCTTCATTACCCATCATCATCACTACCATAATCCCGTCAGTTTCAGAAGAGTTATCGAAGCGGCGTTCAAGGTGGGCCTGCGCTTTTAATGGAGGTCGAAGCAGAGCACAGGGGGTGGTAGCTTAGCGTAGAGTAGACAGGAGATTTCACTTTCGAATTTGGTTTTAGTTTTCAATCTATTTCAATTTATTTCCATTTCAAATCTAGGTTTTAGTTTCACCAATTTCATTTTATTGAGCCTGAGTTTGTTGAATTCAAATTAAGCTTTCGAGATTTAGTTTTCAGTGTTGTTAATTCAAATGATTGGGCTAGGATTGAAGTTCCATTGCTTTGCTCTGCTTAGTTTCCTCCTGTGTCGTGTCCCCTGCTTCCAGTTCTCAAGTTCATGAAATAATTGCAGCCAGATGTTGGTGTATTCAAATTCATTACAGTTTAGTGCTTCTTGTTTTGCAAACAGAATGGTCTAATATTTCAAAAATAAATTTTGTTTTTTTTAATCTATTAATTTGTGGAATCTCTAATCATGACACTAAGTTAATTTAGCATCTAGGTTTAATTTAGTTTAGAAGTAATCTAATTTCACAACCATCCCTAAGGACGATACCCGTAATTCGTACAACGATAAACCGTACGCTTGCGGAAAATTCACAACAAGTTTTTGTCGCCGTTGCCGGGGATGGCGTTGTGAAATTTGGTTGCTTCGAGTTGTAGTTTAGTATTCGAGTCGTTCGAGTCGTTTTCGTAATTTAGTTTAGTTTTCATTTTGAATTTAGTTAGTATTTCAATTTTTAATTTTTGTCGAGATTAGTTTGATTTTAGAATTTATTGGATGCTAAAAAAACGATATTAATGCATTTGGTTTATGTGCAGCTCAAAGATCCAAGGCTGAACTGATCCAGAAATTAAAGCTCAGTGCAAATTTTCCTCTAATTTTGGCATTCTGTTTGAATTTTCTGGGCACATTATGGTGTGATTTTTGTTATTTTGATATTTTTTCTAGTTTCAGCATAATGTTTAGAGTTTGTATGAATTTTTGTGGAATTTTTGGAACTGTCATGATTTTTCTGTGAATTTTTGACTTAATAATTTGTTTGCATTTTTCTGCACTGTTTGGGGACAGAAACAATTTGAGAAAAATTATATTTATGTCCCTTGTGATTGTGTGGAATTGTCTGTCTATTTATTTTTGATTTTGGGAGTTTTATTTTCTGCTTTAGTTTTATTCTTTAGATTTAGCTTGTTTAGGTTTTAGTTTATTTTCTGTTGTGTTTTAGTTTCAGTTGTGTTTTTGTTTTGTTTTTGTTTTAGATTGAGTTTATTTCTATTTT
Source organism: Selenicereus undatus (assembly GCA_017589665.1). Lineage (NCBI taxonomy): Eukaryota > Viridiplantae > Streptophyta > Magnoliopsida > Caryophyllales > Cactaceae > Selenicereus > Selenicereus undatus. The sequence continues at coordinate 42,805,741 of JACYFF010010365.1, read as the reverse complement.
TGTTTTTGTGTGTTATCAAGAAAAAAATATTTAAAAACATGCTCTTCTTTTGTGTTTGTGTTCATTTTATATTTTGTGTGATGTTTGAGTCATTTTGGTCTTTCTTTTATTTTAGTAGCATAGTTTTATTTTTGTTAGTTTATTTTGTTTTATTCACTTAATTATTTGAGTCTATTCCTTTTGTTTTAGTCATTGGTTTGTAAATAGTATCCTAGATGCATTTTCTTTCCTAAAAAAAGTAAAAAAAAAAATTAAAAACTTGAAAATCCAAAAAAATTGAAAAATTCTTAAAATTGAAAAAAACATTAGATTTAAGAATGCCAGTTTTTAATTTTCCACAATTTGAGCATGAACCTTTCTAGAGCTATTTATCGCGACTTAATGATTATCGAGCTCAATTGAATCAAAATTTTCAGAAATGAGAAATTTGTGAGGTCATTGTTGTGGGTCTGAATTCTTAATCTTAGGGTTATATTGAGTTTATTTATCCTGAAGGTGTATTAGGATTGTTATCTAAAACTCAAGATGAAGTTTGGGATTTCTTTGAAAAATTAGCTTGGGATACTTACAAGTTTGAACAAGCTAAAAATAATTTTGGATACCCAACTCCTGATGAGTCTGTTTTTCATGCTAATCCTTACCCTCATGATCCCTTTATGAATTCACATAACCCCTCTTATTCTTATGCGTCCCCTGTTTTGTGTGAATATTGTGACTCTTATGATCATGATACTTGTAACTGTCCATGCCGTGCTTATGTTGATGCTACCTGTGCAAGTGTGGAAAAGTAGATAAATGAATTGACTGATAAAATGATAGAGAACATGAAAGGGAGAATTGCTGAATATTCTCAATGTTTTAATCAAAGTAGGGAGAATTGTAATGAGCCTGACTCTAGTTTAGGATCTCCTAAACCTGAAGTTAGTCTTTATGATGATTTTGAACGCTCTTATCTCGCTCGATCTTATTTGAATAATGACATGCCTTTGCCTAGTGTAGAGCAAGAGGGGGACTTCCTTACATCTCTATCACAAGACCTTGCACCTCACACTAGCTCACCTACGGACGTCACTAAGGATGTCCTAGTTTCTGCCAACCCACCCACCCGTTTTCATCATTCTCGTGAGTTTGAGGATGGTGAAGAACTTGAGAGTGCTAGTGAATTAAATATGAGCATCACACCTAAAATTGAGCATCGTGACTTCGATGAGTCAGATGATACTATTTTATAGGAGACAATTGTGGAGGTAATTGCACCCACTACTTTGAAATTCGATGATGATATTCTTTCTATAGAATGTGAATCTTTTTCATGTGGATTTGATGTCAATGTGGGTTTGGATGTAGACCTGTGTGCCGAATATGAATCGTTTTCTTTTGAACCCATCCAAAATGACTTCCTTTTTTGACACTGCAAATCTAACTCTGTTGAGTGTGAGAGCATTGCCAATAAGAAATTTTCTTTAGACTAGACTCGTGCACACTTTGATATTAACAAACTTGTGCACTTTGCCCCCACCATTTTGCCTAGATTGATCGTTTATGATAACCCAATTTCTAGGCTGATGACCCACCTACTGGCTGATTTTAAGTATGTCCATATATTTTCTGATTGGGCCCAACTATTTGACAAATTGAAACGGACCCTTACTTGTGATGCATTGATAAGGTGGATGTACTTTACACGGCGCCAACTGTCTTATTTCTTCTGCGTTGATCTTATTAAGAGTTGGTCTTCTGTATTTGATAAGCTACTATGTGCGATAACGAGTTTTGATTTAAGTAGCGATGTTCCATTTGATATGGAGTTGCTGATGCTCCATGAACCTCTATCTAAGCACATTTCACGAGGCTATAGCTTAGGTGTACTCCTGCACCTAACCTGATATAAACGTTCCTCTTTATCTCTTTTTTTATTTTGTTTTCGTTTGTATATATTTGTTGCTTTGTTTTATTTTTATTGTTTTCTTTTTGAGTTTTAGAGTCATGTCATTTTTCTTTCTTTTTGAGTCTTAGTCTTCTTTTTGTATATTCGTTTTTCTTTTTAGTTTTTTTTCTTTTGTTTATTTCTTTCCTCTCTCAATGAGGACATTGTGAGATTTAGGTGTGGGGGTGGGAAAACTTTGAAAAGAAAATTTAAAAAACAATTGAAAATTTTAAAAAAAAATCCTTTAAAAAAATTGAAAAAAACTTTGAAAAATCCAAAAAGATTTTGTTTTGTTTCTAGAGAAGTTTCGTACTATTCTGATTAGCTTAAATCCTCTATGCTTTGACTATTAGCTTGTCTATACGCATGATGTGCATGTTAGGTCTCCATCCTCGGTGTGTCATTCTTAGCCCTAATTCTAACCCCATTTCTTCATTATCGCTGTGTAATCCAATCCCTATTTATATCATCAGGTCTTAGTTTTCCATGATTGGCTCTCCCACTTGTTTTTGACACAATTACTTCATTTGTTTTTTGGAAAAAAAGGGGAAAAAAAGGGAACTAAAATGAAAAAAAATAAGAGAAAAAGGAAATGAAATAAAATTTGGAATAACAAATATCCTTTTGAGGCATGCGCTACTGGGCGTCACCCTTTGAGGCACATGCTACTGGGTGTTACCCTTTGAGGCAATACTGTTACTGGGAAAGCTTGCTTCCTATGTTATTAAATCAATAATGTAGCTTGTGTTAGTCGAGTGGGATTGACTTTGATTTTGGTAATCCTAAGCCCTATGATGATGATGCACTTGCACACGAGTATTGGGATTGATTCAAAGTTTTGATGTTCAGTGGGGTGAAAAATTAGTGCTTTGATGTCATTCATGGAATAGAGAGCCTTGATTAGTACATTTTGTTTATATGCAGGTCAATATCTTTGCCGCATGGATGATTTAGTTGATTAGAATGTGTATATATCTTTCCCCAGTTTTGTACATATTAATTTTTGGGAAAAAAAACCCCAAAAAAGAGATTTTCAAGTTACTGTTTATGTTTTCTTTTATAGATTTTGTAGGTATATCTTCTGCAAACCCTCACGAGACCTTACTCGTCCACTATGGGTAACCTAGGGGTTTAAAGGGCATGTTGCATATGCTAAGTGCAACCGTGATTCCTACAAAAGTGATTTAGGATTTTATTTCTAGGATTTTTAGTTTTCTTTTACTCGAGGACGAGCAAAACTTAGGTGTAGGGGTATTTGCTCAACTTGAAATTATTACATTTTTATACACTTTATTACCTAATATTTGCTCGAAATAAATTATTAATTTAAGATTTTAATATTTTTTTATTTGTTTTGTAGGAATTTAAAAAAAATCAATAATGCTCATATGATTAATATTGGACCAAGTGGAGAAATACAGAAGAAAAGAAGATGAAAAAGAGTCGGCCCAGTGCTCATCGACGCCCAGATCCCAGCCCGTTTCTTTCATTTCCCATTTCGTTTCTCTTCTCCCTTTCCCCTTTCCTCTTTTATTCCCTCACTGGGCCAGGCCAAACCGGGTTACTTGCTGAACACAGAAATGCGTGGCCTGCTTTCCCCCTCCCTTGCATCGGCCAGCCTTCTCCACTTAATTAATCACATGCTACTCACGTGGTCCAGCCAGCCCCATTCCCTTTCTTCTTCTTCCCCTTTGACTCAGCACCTAGAAGAACCTGAGGCAGAGGAACCCGAAACAGGGCAGCGTTCATCCACCTCTCTTCGCCCATAACTCGACCGTTTCATTTTCTCTCTCTTCCTTCATTACCCATCATCATCACTGCTATAATCCTGTCAATTTCAGAAGAGTTATCGAAGCAGCGTTCAAGGGGGGCCGCGTTTTTAATGGACGTCGAAGCAGAGCACAAGGGGTGGTAGCTTAGCGTAGAGTAGACAGGAGATTTCGCTTTCGAATTTGGTTTTAGTTTTCAATCTATTTCAATTTCAAATCTAGGTTTTAGTTTCACCAATTTTATGTTATTGAGCCTGAGTTTGTTGAATTCAAATTAAGCTTTCGAGATTTAGTTTTCGGTGCTGTTAATTCAAATGATTGGGCTGGGATTGAAGTTTCATTACTTTGCTCTACATCGTTTCCTCCTGTGTCGTGTCCCCTGCTTCCAGTTCTCAAGTTCATGAAATAATTGCAGCCAGGTGTTGGTGTATTCAAATTCATTACAGTTTAGTGGTTCTGATTTTGCAAAGAGAATGGTCTACAATTTCAAAAATCAATTTTGCTTTTTTTTAATCTATTAATTTGTGGAATCTTTAATAATGATACTAAGTTAATTTAGCATCTAGTTTTAATTTAGTTTAGAAGTAATCTAATTTCACAACCATCCCTGAGGACGATACCCGTAATTCGTACAACGATAAACCATATGCTTGTGAAAAATTCACAACACTCTCTAATCTCCCCTTATTTCTTCTCTAGTTTCAATCATTTTCACACCAAATCCTTTCCTTTCACTCACTCTTCCCTTTCTCTCCATAAGCATCCATCTCTTTCTTCTTCTTTTTCTTCAAATTTATCTCACCTTCACTTATCCACCACACCCATCCTTTTCTCTCTCTTATTTTTCATATTTTTACTTAATTTCTTTAATTTTCTAGGTTTTAGTTCTTAATTTTTTTTTTAGTTCTTAATTTTTGTTTTTGTTTTGTTTTTGTTTAGAGCTTGCAACAATGGCTCCAACCAAGAGACAAAGGAGCACTAAGGAGGTTGGTTCATCAAGTCAAGCACCTCCCCGACCTTAAAGAACATCGCGAACATCAACCAATGCTCGTGCTAAAGGTAACATTCCTCACCCACTTGGTTTGACGAACCCTTATGTTGTTGCTAGATATAAGTGCTTGGATGAACGTATGGTTGTAACAACTAGATATTATGATGAGGATTTGTTAGCCCGGTTGGGAATATTAGATTTTATTCATTGGTTGTTTGCTAGCGGTGTTATGTAGACCTGCCAAATGGGTCATTCGGTTCGGATACGGGTCGGGTCATGTTCGAGTTAAATGAGATTTTGGGTCGTTTCGGTTTGGGTCAGGTATGGCTCGGTTCGGGTCGATTTCGGGTCAACCAATTTTTGGTCAAACACTCTTGTCATGCAAAAACAAGCAACTTTGTAGAAATTTTCGGGTTAGGTATGGTTTGGGTCGGGTCAATTCAGGTTTCGGGTCCACTTTCGGATGAGCATATTTCGAGTGTTAGGTCAGGTATGGGTTCGAGTCGTTCGATTCGGGTTTCGGATCTCGGGTCAGTTTTGCCAGGTCTAGTGGTATGGGACACTGTTTAGAACTCAAAGAGCATACATATAGGGACATGACCTTAGAATTCCTAAGTACACTCCATGTTGACGTTACTAGAGGGCCTCAATGTCAAGCTGGATATATATAGTTCTATTTGCAGGGTCAATTGTATGAACTGAACTTAGGTACCTTCAACAGTATTTTCGGTTCTCCACCTAGCATGGATATCCCGAGTCACCAAGTGCCCCGTGAATTCAACCCGAATGCATTTTGGGGTGAAGTTTCGGGAACTGTTAAGTACATTAACAGTTCGCCAAAATGCACACATATTAGGAACCCCTGCATTAGAGTAGCTCAGCGTATCTTGGCTTGTTCTTTGTTTGCTCGGGATGATAGTCTGAATGTCCCGAGACTTTCTGAGTTGTACTTTTTGTCTTGTATGCTTGGTGGAGACCAACTTGACCCAGGTTCATTTTGAGCTAGGCAATTGCATACTGCTGCTGTTAGCACTAAAGGTAGGATAGTCATTGATGGGATAATAACTACTATTGCTAGATTCTTGGGAGTTGAGCCCAACCCTGAGGATAGAGTTTCCGGGTTTAAGCGGCTTGATCAAGCTGCTTTTGAGATTATGAACTTTTGTAAAGTTGAGGCTTGGATTTACCCTGAGGACCGGGTTTTGCCGCTTCCCAATGTTGATCGCACCACCCTTCTTCACTGAGGTAACCTTTATTGGGTACATGGTGATGAGGAGGTTGTTTGACCTGCACCTTACCAACCAGCCACTCGATCTAGTGAAGTCGGACCTAGTTCTTCCTCTCAACCACCCCCACCTAACTATTCTAACCTCCACACACCCTTAGGTCCATTCAAGAGCAGCAAGTTTTTCTCTGAGAGTTTGTTACTTCTGAGAGCGCCGCTCTTTGGGACTTTATCCAAGAGCGCCCCGATGAGCTTCATGGGTTACTTGCTTCCCAAACACAATATTTCCAAGACTATAGGGCATGTCTAAAGACCTAGCGAGATTAGCGTATTTCCTATGGCCAACCACCCCATCCTCCTCCACCTCCTCCTCTCTGATCTTGTTTTATGCTATGTGCTTCTCCCTTCCCTTTTTCTACTATGTGTTCACATTGAGGGCAATGTGTGATTCAAGCATGGGGGAGTTAGTCATTACATTTGGTGTCTGATGCTTGTTTTTGGTTGGTGTGTTTGTGCTTTGTATATGTTTTTAGTGGTAGTTTTTGTAGTTTTTGATTGTTTTAGTTTGTTTAGTAGTGCATTTAGTCTTCTTTGCATTCTAGGTTGCATTTCCATTTTTATTAGTTTCTTTTGCATTTTAGTTTGCATTGTTTATAGGTGCATGCATAAAAGATAAAAAAAATTGAAAAGTGTAAAAAAACACAAAAGAAAAGAAAAGAAATCCTCCGATGATGATCTCTATAGATTTGGTAGCTTTCTTTGGTTTAGTTTGATCCTTTAATTCGCTTAAATTGTGCATAAAATCTTGTGAATGCGTTTTCGAAATGAATTCCATGTTTTGACCACGTGTTGGATGCGAGTTGATTTACCCCATGAGTCTTTACAAGATTTTGGCATGTGTTTTTGGTAGGGGTCTCGTGAGACTTTGAGCCTTTGGAGACTGTTTATCAAATTAGTCTCATATTTCTTTCATGTGTGACACTTCCTAGACGTTAATTCTCTAGAACTTGCTTTGATTCCGTTGAAGATCATATTTCGCATATGCATTTAGGTAATATGATTGAGACATTTTTCTTTCTTCGAATAGTTGAACCCCACGGCCAAATAGCCACCCTAGCTGTGTATTGTATCCCTTGTTAGCCCCTTTCAGGCTGTATCTGTTTTTCTTGATTTGAATCTCCTATTATAACCCATGGTTGAATACTTGTCTTACATTTAAGCCAAGGCTAGAGGAGTGTTATATTCTTATGCATCATAAGGCGTTAGTGAGATGGAATGATATCTTGTGGTGTAATTTGGTTGTTTGGTGCAGGATTGTGAGATATTGATTAATCCCTTGTTTTATTGTACAAAATTTAGAGAAGAGTTGGAATTTAAAGTTCGTTATGGATTTCCCCTTTGGCTATCCTTTTTAAAAAAAAAACAAATGATAAGTGCTAGCAAAAAAAACACAAGAAAAAAAAGAGAAATGAAAAAGAAGAACGGAAAAAAGAAGAAAGCGGTTAGCCTTGGTGGGAATGTAAGTTATTTGTGATTTTCGACTCTTTCTCTCTCCATTTGGGGATCTATTCTGAATTGATATGGTTTAAGAAGGACGTAGTATGATGCATGGAATTGTTTAGCTTTTGGTCTATGGCTTTTAGCTCCTCATTTCCAAAAAAACATTTGTTCCCCTCTTACCTTTACCCTTAGCCCCATTACAACCCTATTAAAGTCTTCATGATTGTCTAATGTGTTTGCATTTCTAGTGATGGCGAATTTGAGAATGTTGTCAAGCTTATGGTAGATTTGTGTCTAAGGTTGAGATTTGAGAGAACCTTCATAAATATATACATTTCAAACACATGAATGCTGAGTGCCACATAACTATAGTGAGGTTCTACCGGCCTTACTAGTTTTGCTTGTTTCATATGTTGAATGACTATATTTGATAATTTAGGGGCGATTGCTTTCGAGTTTGATATCATGGTCTATAAAAATTCTTTAAAGATTTCATTCCCTATTCTATTTACTAATGATTTTTTGTATCTTTTTGGGCTACTTTTAGATCAGCTTTGCCATTTAAATGTTACCTATATCTATCCTGAGAAGGTTGTATGTACTTTTAATCTTTGCATTGCTTAAGGACAAGCAACTGTTTAAGCATGGGGGAGTTTGATAAGTGCTCACTATGTATACCATTTTAGGGCCATTTTGTGTCATTTTTAAGAGCATATTGTGCTTTAAGTTGTTATTTACTCTCCTATTTTTTATTTATGCTTGGGTATAGTTGTTTGATATGTTTTGTAGGATTTTTAGCCCTTTTATCTTGTATTTACCCTTCAATAGATGTATTTTGACCTCCCCCACGGTCATCCATGTTATGCCACACCCGCGGAGCAAAGAATGAACAAAAACTCGGTTCCAGCATAGGCCACGGTAGTCCCGTGGTGCACCCCATGGACCGTGGTGAGCCTGTAACTGCTGCCTCTTTGTTTTCCCTCGGCTGTGCGACTGGATCGATCGAGCCTCTTTATAAAAGGCGACGTTTTGCAGCATTCCCAATCATTCCCAAGCAAAGCAAAAGCATAGAATAGCATAGATTAGGGCTTTAGTTTCTTTCTTTCTCAAAGTTTGCAGTTTTTTTTTTGTTTGGTTATTGTATTAGTGTGAGTCTTGAGTGTGAGAGTTTGTTCTTGAGGCGGTTTTGAAGCCCTTAGTTGAAGGCCATCTCAGTCAAGCCCCTTTTCGCTCAGATTTCACCAATCGTTGGTTAGTTTATTAATCTTTTATCATGTTTGAGTAGTTTTCTTTAATCTAGGGATTTAGTAGTTTGTAGAAGTGTTGTTGGATCATGTTTTAATCTATACAATTGTGCTTATTTTCATAATTGGTTTGATTTTATTTTGTCAAGTGTTTGGATTGTTGTGAGTTGATTTTTGGCCGAAATTTGCTCACACTCTTGAAACAAACAAGTGAAAAACTGAAAGGTGACATTTGGTTGTTGGACTACTTTATTAAAATTAACATGTAGTCGTCTCAAAAGAGAGACTCGCATGTTAGGAGGGCTAGTAAGTAATCGAAGACATTGAACTTGAATTAAGGCAAATTAGTTTGAAAAAATGACTTTGCTTAGTTTAGGCAAATTTAGTTGATTTCGAAAGAATATACTGAGTTTCTGAAAGGATTTCAATTCCTCGAATTTAACCAATTAGAATAAAGCACATGTTCATTATTTTTTATCCAATTTCCTTTCACAACTATGAGAATTCCTAGATTTTTTTTCCGTTATTGATTTAGAAAAGTTTATTTGCTATTGTTAAGTCGAATCCACTAGAACTAGAAATTTACCTAGCCTATTCTGATAGGCAAGACTGAGTAAGTTGTATTAGGCCCTGAGGAACAATATCTTTTATCTATACTACGACTACTCATGCGCTTGCGGTAGTGGTCACATACCAATTTGCGTAATGGTTCAATAGGATATAATTGTCAATCAGGATACTATGTGGACCTAAAATATGAATTTGTCAAAATCTGAACATCTCTTAAGACAAAAACAATTGGGATCAGAATGGGGAGAAGGATCTTCGACAGCTAAAAAGGAACTTAAAGAAAATTATACAATTAGTATAACCATTTAAATGAGTAGAATGAGCTTTGAACCAGTAAGACATAGTGCAAATCGAAATATGAGTTTAGATAGAAAAGTCATTTGGTACAATATGAGGATTGTTAGTGAGTTAATTTATGAGGATGAATTTGTGAAAAATATGGCTATGGAGATATACTATGAAGTTACGAATACTAATCCTAAAAGCACTTATATCACAATAAGTATATTCTTGGAGGGATATAATAGATATGAATTGTATGCTTAGATAGATAGTGACTATTCTGTCTATTTTGAAAAAGATCTCTATTTTTAGAATTCATGTGGAAAAAAGCAAAAACTCTTTTAGAAGTAAGAATAGCTGATAATAGCATAATGTGCCACAATAAAGCCGTAAAAGGATTATCCACAGAAATCAAAGTAGTTCAACGCATTATACCAGTTCTATGGGCTACTGATCACATCTCTCATCACATGATCATTGGAATTAATTTTCAAAGGATATATTCTCCATGCATGCGGAACATAAGCTGAAGCACATTCACCATAAATGATCATCAGTTCCTATTGATAAATTAAATAAAGCGTACACTCATAAGAAAAATTGAGTTTAAACACAGCCAACGTGCTGAGAAGATAATTGCTACACAAGGTGAAGTAGTAATAACAATCTCACTGCTGGAGTTACCTATTAAAGAACTTATTGTTTAACAACAGGAGCAATTATGCAAAGAAATCTACCTTGGTAATCCTCTTAAATTTTGGAACAAAGATAAGAAACTTGCAAAGATCACTTTATTAAATCCCAACACTATCATCCGAGTTAAACGAATGGCATATACGCACAATCATGATATCCAAGAATTTGATAAGCAAATCAAATAACTTTTGGATAAAAGGTTAATAAAAAAATAACAAGAGTCCTGACACTTGTCCTACTTTCATGGTGAGAAATCATGTTGAAGAAAAAAAAAGAAAAACTAAAATGGTAATCAATGATAAAAAAAACTTAATGATAATACTATCTTTGATGGTTATTATAATCCTAGTAAAATAGTTCTTTTCACAAGAATTTAAGGAGCCTCTCGGCTCTCAAAAAAGGATTGTAAAGGTGGATATAGGCAGATAAATATGGATGAGAAAAGCTTCCTATGACTGCTTTTAGTGCACCTCAAGGAAATTATGAGCGGATTGTGATGTCATTTGATCTTAGAAATGCACCTCAAATATTTCAAATAAGAATGGATAACATCTTCAAATATCTTTGTCACTATTATCTGGTTTACATCTATGATATTTTTGTCTTTTCTAGGACCATAGAACAGCATAAAGATGACATTCTAGCTATCTCTCAAAGATGCATTGATCATGATATTATCTTTGGTAAGAACAAGTATATTTATGCTGAATAAGAAAAAGAATTTCTGAGACTAGACATAAAAATTAGACAAATCATCCTGCAAAAGCATATTTTTAAAAAGTAGAAAATTTTCCTAAGAAGATTGAACATAGAAAGAAAATATAAAGACTTCTTGGTTGTCTTACCTATACTTTAGATCTTATTAAAGATTTAGCTAACTTGAGAAAACCTTTACAGCAGAAGCTGATGAAACAAGTTGGACGTGGATTCCAAGTTATTCAAAGATTGTTCAAAATTTTAAAAGTATGCGTAAAAATTTTCATAATCTTAATTTGCCTCATGAAGGAGATGATTTAATTATTGAGATAGATGTTACCAATGAGCACTAGAGTGCAACATTCAAAATTAGAGAAGGAGAAAAACTTTGCAAATAGTGTAGTGAAAGTTTTAATAAAGCAGAATACAACTATCCCACGATCGAAAAAGAAATCCTTATAGTCGTAAGGAGAATTAAAAAGTTCTTAATCTTTTGAGCCTTAAAACATTTTCTTATTCAAATTTATTGCACAAAAATACTTGGTTTTGTAAAAAAGAATTTATCAAATATGCAATTGTAAGCAAGGCTCCTACATTGGCAATTATGGATTAATTAGTTTTCTTTCTCTATTGAATAAATATAAGGATCGAAGAATTTTCTAACAAATAGTTTAACTAGTGAACTCGTCAATGGTGATCATCGGAGTAGAACTCCTATTGAAAAAGATGAAAATCCAAGATGAATTGTCATTACTACTAGAATAGATTTCTCCTTTTAGTAGAATCCTTATAGATATTTTGGAATGTCACACAAAAAGTAAATCACACTTTGGTTTATTGCCTTCTACCTATCTGATACTATAAAGATTCAAACTTTTAGGGTTAGAAATGAATTACTTAAGGTGCTATTATGATGTTCAAGCAAAAATAAGTTCTTATGTTCAAGAAAAATGGTTCAACGATTGGTATGCAGCCTGCATCAACTGCTATCACAAATATTCCTATGATATTTGGGAATCATGGGGTACCACAATCTTCCTCCCTGATAGATGTAGAGTTGGTGGAGTTAGATTCTCGACAAATTCAATCCCTTTAGATAACTCCATCACGAAATCCTGGGAATGTGGGATAGTAGCTTACCTCATTAAAATCCCTGATCTAAAGTACCTATTCTTATCAAGTCTAACTAAGTTTTAAAAGTGTACATTTAAAAGGATCCATTGGGTTCTCACATCATTTGATAGTCCAACAACAACCCCATGTAATAGAATTCAACATATTGAGGTACATTGCGTATTGATTGAGTGTGAAAAAAGGAAGGCGGAGCCAGCCCATTATGTTATCCAATTAATTAATGTAGAAGATTTCAAAGATCAACGACAAGAATGGTTTCAAAAATAATAAGAAGTAATTAGTGATCCAACTTTAGCAAAAGCTAGTGGTTTTTATAACATTTATCATGAAATAAAGGCAATGATTGAACGAGGAAAAATACTAATTCATTACATAAACATTGCCTTCGTTTATCATGTGATTTCAGTAAATATATGAAGGTAGAAGGAGCTACCTCAAAAGATGTCGTTGATTATCTCTTTGATGTTGGAGTTGAAAATTTTCTATTAGAAACGGAAAAGAGATATCTACATGAACTATTTGAGAAATGGGATCCGGAGCATCTTGAACTTGATGAAGATTTCGGTAATTATCTGGACGATGATGGATTGAAGGCATTATTGAAGATGAAGGCATGCAGATATCTTCTCAATATGGATGACTAATCTTATCAGTATTAAGTACTTTGAAAAGTTGTTGCACCATTATGTATTGTCTTGCAAGAGTCAAATTAGCAAAATAATGCAGTCTCCTGTAGCTATGTGAAAGTACCTTGTAACTGTTAGGGAAAAAATACAGAGTTTTAATATTCATAAATCCCAAGTGCAAGGTATATCATTGAGTACTTGGGGTGTCGTCCGCAGATAGTTGTGTTTCCAACTACCAGGGCTAACTAAAGCGTCTCCAGCTAGGCAAAATCAAAGAAAAGAAGGTAAACTAAACTACGCTAACAAACATAGAAGAAGCGACTTGGAGTTGTAGTTTCACCAATGGACGAACCAACTAAATGAGATGAGTCCTAACCTACCCAAACTACATCACGAACTAGAGATGGTCGGTTGCACCATCGAAGACCACTCAAGCCCTCTCTCAAGGGCCATGAGCTAGTCTAATTAGTCTAACCACCTATTTTCAAGTGGTTAGCCTAATTAGACCACAAAATTAGCAACTGCCGGACCTAACTCGATTCGGATACTATTTTCATGTCCTGAACTCGGCTGTTCCCTCTCCCACACTAGCTAATTGACCTCACCTCTCAGCATAAGTCAATCGCCCAAAAATATGAATGAAAGCTCTTTCAAGCATTTCATCGAACACTTGGCGGGCGTGAGAGAAAACGCTAAGTTCTAGGCGTAGATTGGGTATGGTTAGGCCAAATACAAGACTAATTAGCCATCAAGAGGCTAATCACAATCCAAGCCAACACAATCTACCAACTAAACATCACAAACACATGAAAACCTAAACTAACAAACAAGAACATAAACTTGAACAAGAAAACCAAGAGAATGAAATAAATCAAATCTAAACAACTAAATAAACATGAATTAACAACGAAAACTAAATATTGAACTAAACAAAACAAATACAAGAATTAAACTACCAAAACATAAACAAGAACAACATATGAAATAAATAGAGAAAGAGAGAGAAAACTTAGTCTTGAATTGATAGAAAGAACTTGAAATCCAAAGGTTGAATCCAAGATTACAATCTTCAATACAATACTAATCTAATCTCCTCAATAGAGTTTTTATTGGCTAAAACCTAAACTAAACTACCCTAGAAATCGCCAGAGAGAAGCCTCAAGCGACCCCCCCAAGCAACCCCGAACAAAAAACGCCGAATGGGGATTAAATAGAAAATCGAGCGAACGGGGGGAAGCACGACCATGCCACGTGGCACAGCCCCCCTGTTCCTTTTTGCCGTTTTTGTTGTTTTTCTTCCCTTTGTCCCGTATTCGTTGCTTTTTGCGACGTTTGCTCGATTTGAAGCTTATTACCTATAAAAGTAAATAAAACAAGTAAAAATCCTAAAGATTAAGTTATTATACAAGCTAAAAGTGGGTGAATGAGGCACGTAAAATAGGATAATTTATTGCCTAACAGTGACAGTACGTGTACTGTACCCATTAGGGCATATGATGTATTTAATCTCCTGTATAAAAGGAGAAGTTAAGTGTTGTGAAGGAACATAGCTATTTGAGCATACTTGAGTAAAAGAGAAATCAGGTTTCTCCATTTCTCTTTCAGCAAACACCTCTAATGATTGCAGGAGCTTAACTTCCTCTTCAATCTTTCCATTATAATATTTCCACTTTCAATCTTCCAATACAAGAAGTTTCCCAATAGGAAACGTTATTTAATCAAACCTTAGTCTTAAATATTATAATTTCTTGATTAAAGTCCCATGATCCTTAATAATATAAAATTTTGATTAGTGACTACGATCTGAGATAGAAAATGAAACATATCTATACTGTGCCTGATCTAAGAGGGATGTGATAGAGATTAAAATCTCTATCAACTGGAAGGTAAAAGAACGTCAAAGTCCATCGTTAACTAAGTTCAGGTAACGGTCAAAACCCTTTAATTAAGATTTATTATTTTGCTAAGTACAGTGGGCATATAATCATAGAAATTATAATATTTATGATATAAGTAGTAGATTATGACAACTACTACCAATAAAGTTATTACAAGAAATTAATTTATTTAAAACAAGCATATTTCCTAAAAGCCTAAAAAAGAGTAAAATTACTAAAAATACCCTATTTTGGGTCAAAATTGTAATTTGAAAAATTCGGGCCAGGGTAATAAGAAAAAAATAGTTAAAAATTTATTGCCCAAAAATATAAGGTACCCCAGTATTATTTTCATAAAATCATACCCTAAAAATAGTTGTTCTAAAACTCATGGTACCTAAGAGTTACAAATTGTAATTCTTCCCAAGATTACTATTGATGAAATGCAGAAGAGTATGAGAAAGTTTCCATGGAATAAAGCAAATGAGCATAATCCACCTTTTTTAAATTCTTCCCATACAATAACATGCCTCTATGGCTTATGTCTTCAATGTTGACATTGAGTGGTTGAGACTCAATCTCACTCCAGAGGATTACTGGGTAAGGATGTTCCTTATAATTTTGGTTGTTGTCGGTAAACAAGAATACTTGTGTTTTTTTTTTTCTAATTTCTGCATTAGGAGTCCAAATAATGGAACAATCTATCAATTCACAGATACTACAAACATGTTGAAGTTGCAAGGCCTAAATTATTTGAAGAATGCTTCAGCAATTCTCTGGAAATTGTTGGAAATTTTTGTAGAAAATACCTCAAAAATCGGTGATGAACTTTTGTTACATGCTTATGCTAAGTAGAAGCACAAAAAATACATCTATTTATATGATACAATATCAACATTAGAAGACAATGATGCAACTAATTGATAGAATGTAAATATAGAATAATAAGGGTTTAGAAGTAGCATGAGTCGAAGCGTGACAAAGCACTTTCTTTACAGAGGAAACGCCCCACTGCGTTGGTAAGATAATAATTCCTTTAAGTGCAGTCCTCTCCTAAGATTCGACAACCTGTTGGTTCTCTTTAGTTATAGCAAAGGAGAACTTCGAACTAATAGATACCTAATGCTCAAAATGATATAATTTTGTATATATGATAAACCCATGAAATGATTTTGTACAAAGTCATAACTCTTGATTCCAAGACCATCATAATTTAGTGGTTTTGGGTGATTGATTTTCTCAAGCCACCAAGTTCACCCTACATTTATAGGGAAAATAGGAATCTTTACGCTGTTGAGCTAGCTAAAAATAAGGGATTTTAATCCCCCTTTTTCTCTATCACTATGAGCATAAAAGATTTTGATAAACTAACTAAATATTGAGGACCCAATAAACAAGGGCATAATTCCAACAAAAATGGAGCATTAATTATCTAAGTAAAACTCACCAAGTCAAACTTCAAAAATAAGGTAAAATAATTTTACACCAAAAGATACTTTTATAGAAAGATATTACGTGAATAAAATACATGACTGCAAAAAATAATTTTCTTAATGGATTTTCAAATCATGAATAATTTTCCAACAATCCCCCACATGCTTTGAAAATTTGGAATATAAGTTTTATACTTAGTGAGTATACAATACCACGTAATAGGTGTAGGTATCTTCCGTGTTTGAACCTACACTTAGTGTAAGTGGTTTTTCATCAAAAGGAACAATAGTGGTATAATTCCTTGAAGTACGTCCTTTTAGTTAGATTTCTAACCACCACACACGCGGTACAAGTAATCTTCATGGTTCTAATTGGTGGGACGCTTTCCGGTCATGTGCACGAATCTCGTATCATGAGTGTCATTAGGGAGTTGGCCATTTTCCCATAACAGCGACCACAATGCCATACTCACTTAGATGAATCCTCCAAGGTTGATATGTGACTGAACCACCTCGCAAAGTACATGCATTTGGACTCATTAAGAGGTATATAACCTCAACCTTAAATGCCACATGAAGAGCACTTCAACACCGTAGGAATGAGACCCGGGGAATTTCCCACTTTGTAAGTGTAAATATAATAATAATTATTATGCTCTTCCAAGTCACCCTTTTTAAACAGCTTCCTTTCTACCCATTGAACTTCGTTTATGGGATTGTCACACCTCTAAAGATGGGTTTCCACTGCAGTGACTTACTTATGAGCTTCAATCCCACTTCCCTCTACGATGTATGATTAGCATTCAAGCTAATTTCTTCATGTATGCATTTTAACTCATCATTTCATAGAAATTCAATGGCTGAACCATCATAATTCATAAGAATAGCCCTTAAATGCTATGTTGTACCATCCCCGTCAGCATATAGAGAGATGATTGCCGTAATAGAAGACCGTCTTCCAATATAGATAATTTGGTAAGGTAACTTATGGCCATGCTCCTAAGTCACTGTGTGGGATGGTTGATAATACAGTAGAAACCAACTTCGTTCATAAAATTATTGCCTCTTTTGATTGCATATGATATAGTCGACTTTGGCTACGCAAACAATTGGATGCCCTCTTTTCTCATTTAGCATACCTCACACACTTTGGCTCTCCCAGATAGAATGGATGAAGTAAGAATACAAGCTTAATTAAGCATATGAATAAATCAATTGATTTACACCATGCTCTATTGCTCTTCCGTCAAATCAATATGATAAAATATCCTTCCATCGAATATATGCAATCAACATCTTGACCTCATCATCAAAAATGTCTTGACAATAAATATAATGTAAGTACGGAAAAGCATGCCAGGCAATTTCTCTTTCGCTAAGCATAGTATTATGAACAACAATCATCCAAGAGGATGATGACATGGGAGTCATACAATATCTGAGTACCAAATGACTCAATAAGGCTCACTTCATAGAAATACTTCATATATGTATATGTAATTATCTTTATAACAATATTTACTCACACCCAAATGCCAAATATTGTAAATAGACTAATGGCCTTGTATGAGAAGAATTTAATCTCAAGAAGTACATATGTAATAACCATCAAAATTTATGCTAACATATTAAAATGCAAGTATCATAACATACCCTCACATTAACGGAGATTTATCCATGAGGGTAAAATAATCATCAAAATGGTGCCACAGCATCCAAATTTATGAATCAAATGAAACCTTCACATTAATGAAATTTAATCAAAATACGGATATAATCATCATCATATAAATGGTATTCCTTCTTAATATGTAATTGCATACATGAATGTACTAGAAATGATAATGATGATCATGCACCTCATTATATAACTCCATAACTATTTAATATACCAAAACACTTCATGCTTATTATATTATACACAAATAATCAACAACATTTAGACATTCGAATCAAAAGTCGACCATTATGAGTCAAGCATTCAATGATTTCATATAAACTTCTCAACATTGAAGTAACATAAAATTAAGAGCATTGGAATACTCCCATCTTTCTGTCATTGACATTTCATATGTACGATAACTCCATTTAGTATAATCGTTGCCTCGTTGAATCATGCAGCACCAATCACCATAGGTGATAACATTAGGTGAAATAAATCCTCCAATGAAATAAAATAAAAAGAAAATTCATGAAAGAATATTATTATCATTATTAACCACTGATCCGTCAAAATTCTATATAACTACATCGTATATGGTTGGGCATATCATCGAATCGATATTCAACAAAGACCATCATGTGAATGAATATAATGTATGTATAAAATGACAAATTAACCATGTTAAACAAAGGACCATAAAAGTCCCCATAATTGCCACGAAAATCAACTAAATCTTATAACATTAACACATATTATCAGTCTATTGGTCATTATGAAACATTATGATAAATATCACATACATGTAACGAAGTGCCTTCCACTCCCAAGGAAAAATTTAAGACACATGCATATACATAATATAGTGGGTCAAAGAAAAAATTATACTATAAATCCATATCAACACAATCCAATTAATTTAAGAAATCTAGCCATGCCAAAATTCATCATACATATTCGCCATGAACTGGTAACAGCGTAATTACATGAACTACAATCAGCTTGAGTCATGTCATGAACGCTGATAATTTAAATAGCCCATAAATATCATGACACCAAATATGTGGCTACCACATTTAAACAAACAAAATTCAGGTCAAGCTATGGTATACAAACTCATGAGATAATATCCGAAGTCTTTCCCATTCATATGCCATACACATCTTTCAAGCACACATAAGTGTACTATCCCAAATTAATAAAAAATAGTTCATTTTCCTCTCCAAACTTGATGGAAATTTTTGTAGAAAACACCTCAAAAATCAATGAAGAACTTTTCTATTAATTTGGGATACAACATAGTACAATAATAATATCAATATTTACATACTTATGCCAAGTAGAAGCACATAAAATACGTCTATTTATATGATACAATAGCAAAATTAGAAGACAATGAAGCAACTAATTGCTAGAATGTAAATATAGAATAATAAAGGTTTAGAAGTAGCCTGAGTCAAAGTATGTCGAAACACTCTCTCTAGAGAGAAAACGTCCCCACTGCACTGGTAATATAATAATCCCTTTAAGTGTGGCCATCTCCCAAAATTCAACAACCTATTAGTTCTCTTCGGTTGCGACAAGGAGAACTCCGAACCAATAGATACCCAATGCTCAAAATAATATAACTTCATATATATGATAAATGCATGAAATGATTTTGTACAAAGCCATTACTCTTAATTCCAAGACCAACATAATTCAGTGGTTTTGGGTGATTGATTTTTGCAAACCACTAAGTTCACCCTACATTTATAGGAAAATATTCATCTTTATGCTGTTGGAGCTAGCTAAAAATAAGGGATCTTAATCCCCCTCTTTCTCTCCCACTAAGAGCAGAAAAGATGTTGATAAACCAACTAAATATTGCGGACCCAATAAACAAGGGCATAATCCCAACAAAAATGGAGCATAATCTAAGTAAAACCCACCATGTTGAACTTCAAAAATAAGGTAAAATAAATATACTCCAAAAGCTATTTTTATAGAAAGATTTTATGTGAGTAAAATACATAATTGTAAAAAATAATTTTCGTAATGGATTTTTAAATCATAAACAATTTTCCAATAGAAACCACTAGCAAATGGCCATTATTTCAGGTTGACTATAGGTACTTCTGGAACAAGGAGAAAGAAAGATACACAGTCATTGGAGTGATAATAATAGCACACGATAACTGTTGTTCGTGATAGGGACAGACTAGTGGCCACAAACTGAGAGCTGCCCTTGTCAAGGCTTTGGGATTATGGGATACACAAGATTGACGTGGCCTTTAAGGTTGAAGTTACTGATGTCCAATTAAAAAAAAGGGGGGGGGGGGGGAACCAAGCTTGTTTGGACCTAAAGGCTATCTTGCTCTTGCTCCTGAGGTGAAACATGTCCTTTGAAGGCAGTAGGAGATCACCATTCATCACGCCTTGCTTCAAGTAAGCACAGTCCCCAATGATGTACCTATCCTTACTCGTCCAAGTCACCAGAAACACAATTGCAAGCAAACTAACACAAATAGCAAGGATAGAGTTAGATAATCAAGTGATCAGTCAAGTGATAGAGAAACGCCATACTTGAGGCTCACTTGGGCAGTCACTTTAGGGCTTCTTGGATACAGAATCACGACCAAGAAGAACTAAAATAACCTAGTGTATCACCACTTGAGTTGCCAACTCAAGATACAGCCACTAGGAGTTTAGAGAGAAAACCGAGTATAAACTCAAATTCTGTTTCATTAAGTAATATGAGTACAAAACCAAGGAGATGAGCTTATATATGATCCTCTCTCAATCAGATACAATCGCTAGTAGGGAAGACAAAAGGCACAGATGCTAATTACATCAGCTTAAACAAAGCAAAACTGATTAGAGCTTCAGCCGGTGAAGTGTTGACACCTATTTGAGTCATTCTAGCTAATCAGATGTGGTGTCAAGCACCTTAGCATTTGTGAACAAGGTTAAGCTCCCAAAACATGCTTTAAATAGGCTAATTTGTAGCTTGCATCTTGATTAGAAACCTAATGATCATTCTGGCACCAAAGGATGGCAGGTTGGATAAAAGGGTGTTTTGTGTTTAGGATTAGCTTGTTAATAGCAGGTTATGGGGGAGCTAATCACCATCTTTTCTTAGCTTACTTGATAAATATTTAGACACCCTATCTTGGCCTAAAAGCACGTGAGGGATGCTGCCAAAGGGTTTTCAAATTTCCCTCCAAACTGGCCTAATTTAGGTTCCAGTCCAGATTGCACTATCTGAACTTTACCTTTGCAAATTCGGCCTTCTGTGCACCAAAATGGCTGGAATCGACTTTATTGAGTTGAAAATAAACCAAACTGAAGGTGGTGAGCGATCAATGGACCCTCAATCATTCATGATCAATGCTAATTATGGTAGCAAATTGGGGCCAAAAACTGACTGTATGACCAGTGATCATGGCTGCTTATTGTAGGTATTCCCTCACCAACACCATGACATCCTTGACTTCTCCTGGACTTCATCTTATTCATAGGAACCCTTGGTACCTTGATCTCCATCAGCCCCCCCTTCTTGAGAAGAGTTTTCCCTCAAACTAGGCAGTTCCTCAGAATCTTCATCATAGGGACTGAGATCAGCCATATTGAAGATGGCAGAGGCCCCATACTCTCCAGCCAAGTCTACCTTATAAGCATTGGGACCAATTTTCTCTAACACTTCAAATGGACCATTTGATCTAGGTATGAGCTTGGATTTTCTCTTATTAGGAGCCTCTCCTTCCTAAGATGAATCCACGCTAGGTCTCCTGGCTGGAACTAGGCATCTTCTTTGTGTTTGTTAGCATAATTCCTGGCCAACTCATTACTCTTCTCAATTCTGGCCCTCATCTTAGAGTGGAGCACCTTGATCTCTTCAGCTCTTTTGCTAGCTTTCCAACTGAAGTTAGTGTTTGTAGGCAGAGGGATCAGGCCCAAAGCTGTGAGGGGATTCTAGCCATAGACAATCTGGAAAGGAGACATCTTAGTGGCCTTGCCTGGAGTTATATTATAGACAAACTCAGCATGAGCAAGCAATTCATCCCACCCTTTGGCATTCTTCTTTACAAATACCCTAAGCAAGGTGCCCAATGTCCTGTTGGTCACCTCAATCTGACCATCAGTTTGAGGATGGCAGGTGGTACTGAACTTGAGACAAGTCCCCATTTTCCTCCAAAGGGTAAGCCAAAAATGACTCAAAAACTTAGTGTCCCTATCAGACACCATGCTCTTAAGAACACTATGCAACTTCATAATTTCCTTGAAGTACAGATCAGCCACCCTGGATGCATAATAGGTAGTGTGACATAGGATGAAATAGGCCATTTTTGAGAATCTATCCACCACTACCATTATGGAATCTTTACTTCTCTGGGTCCTAGGTAGGCTAATGATGAAATCCAAACTCACATCATCCCATCGGGCTTGTGGTACTTGCAGAGGGGAGTAAAGCCCTTGAGGCAGGACATGGCTCTTTGATAGCTGGCAAGTAGAGCACCTCTTCACAAAGTGCTCAACATCCTTGATCATTTTCGGCTAGTAGTAGGGCTCCTTAAGCATGGCACTGGCCTTGTCAACTCCAAAGTGGCCAACCAAAGCTCCTCTATGGACCTCCTAAATTAACAGCTCTCTGATGCCACTTTTAGGAACACACAGCCTACTTCCCTTGAAAAGGAAATCTTGATTAATATGGAATGTCCCTTGAGGATGGTGGAAACACCTCTCAAATAGCTCTTTAAAGTCTTCATTAGACTTATATTGCTCCTTGATCATATCAAAAGCAAGAACTCTAGAATCCAAAGAATACAAAAGCAGGTATCTCCTAGAAAGGGCATCGACACCCTTATTGAGCTTTCCAGACTTATGGTGGATCATGAAATGAAAAGACTTCAAATACTCAACCCATTTTGCATATCTAGGGTTAAGCTTATGCTGTCCTTGAATGAATTTGAGAGCCTCATGATCTAAATGCAGGATAAACTCTCCACCAATCAAGTAATGTCTCCAATATTACAATGCTCTGATGATGGCATAGAACTATTTATCATAGGTAGAGTATTTCCACCTTACATCACTCAGTTTTTCACTAAAATAAGCAACGTGTCTTCCTTCTTAAGTTAACAGAACTCCAATCACAACCCCATAAGCATCACACTCTAGCTCAACGACCTTGGTGAAGTTTGGTAAAGCAAGAATGGGGGCACTGGCGAGGTTGTCTTTGATCAGCGTTTTGAGCCTGGTCAAACCACTCAAACTTCTTATTCTTCAGTACTTCAGTAACTGGGGCCATGAGTGAGCTGAAATTCCTCACAAATCTTCCGTAAAATGAAGTTAAGCCATGAAAGCTCCTGACTTGTTGGATAGAAGTAGGAACTAGCCACTCTTTAATGGCTTTAATCTTCTCATCATCAAGCTAGATACCCTGAGCTGAAACTACATACCCTAGGAACTTGACTTGAGAGGTGAAAAAGTGGCACTTCTCAAGGTTCCTATACAGTTTCTCTTGGGACAGAATGTGGAGTACTTGATATAGATGTTGAGCATGTTCTTCTTCAGTTTAGCTATAAACCAGAATACCATTAAAGTAAATCACCACTAATTTCCTTATCAAGGGCTTGAGCACCTCATTCATTAATCTCATGAAGGCACTAGGAGCACTTATCAAGCCAAAGGGCATCACCAAACATTCATAAAGCCCTCCCTTGGACTTAAAAGTAATCTTCCACTCATCCCCCTCATAGATTCTGATTTGGTAGTATTCACTCTTGAGATCAATCTTTGAAAAGATAGTAGAGCCATGTAGCTCATCAAAGAGGTCCTCTAATCTAGGAATAGGGTACCCGTACTTGATAGTAATCTTGTTTATGGCCCTACTATTCACACACATCCTCATACTCTCATCTTTCTTAGGTATTAGCAAGGCTGGAACTGCACAGGGACTAAGACTTTCCCTAATCATACCATTAGTTAGCAATTCATCCACCTGCCTCTGGATTTCGTTGGTTTCTTGGGGATTCATTCTATATGCAGGCTTGTTTGGGGGTGTGGATCCTGGATAAGGTCTATCTTGTGTTGGATAGACTTCTTTGGGGGTAGACCAAGGGGTATTTCAGTGGGGGAAACATGCTTATTCTCAAACAACAGGGGTTGCAGTAAAGGATGGATAGTGAGTGAGGTGTGTTCTAGCTCAAGGTTCAGTATGATCAACTATTGAGCTGATTATAACCCATGTTGTTGGGATTTGATAACAGTAGTAAGAAGGATATCAAGTTGGGAGGAATCTTTAGTCTTTTGAATTTGAGAGGGTTTGGGGGGAGTGAGGGTGATTTTCTTGTGGTCCTTGACAAAGATGTAGGTATTCAATTTCCCTTCATACATAACTCCTTTATCAAATAACCATGGCCTGCCCAAAAGAATATGGCAAGCATCCATGGGTATTACATCACACCAAATTTTGTCTGTATACCCCTTCCCAATTGACAAAGAGACTAAACATTTGGAAGAGATTTGGATATCTTTTCCTTGGTTCAACCACTGAATAGTATAGGGAGATGGATGAGGCATAGGAGGGAGCTTCAGTTTATCTACTAAGATATTAGAGGCCACATTAGTACAGCTGCCTTCATCAATGATCACTGAACAGACCTTTCCTCCAATGGTGCATCTACTATGGAAAATAGCCTCCCTTTGCTCCTGATTCTCTTATGCAGCCAGGCCACTTAAGGCCCGTCTAACCATAAGCATTTCTCCATCATCTGGTCCCTCCTCATATTCTTCTAGCTCCTCATTCGAAAAGAGCTCCTTCTCTCCTCCTTCCTCTGGCTCTTCCAAGTGTTCACAAACATATTGGTATTCAGCTAAGGTCACCACTCTTTTGTTTAGCCATTCAGAAGCTATGTGGCCCAGACCTTGACACCCGAAGCATTTCCTAGCATTAACAGGCTTAAGAGTAGGCTTAGTTGAGGTTTTTGGGGCAGTAGGTGGGTTAAGTCTGTTTTGTGCAGGGTAGTTGGGTTTAGAAGGATTTTGAGGTGGTTTCTAAAAAAAGGTAGGTTCTGCTTGGAGTTTTACTGACCTTTCCCTTTCCCTTGACCTTCCTTTGCAACTCAACTTTGTAAGCCAGAGAGTTAAGCTCATCTAGGGTGGTGCATGGATGTAGTTCCACCACATGAGCTATCTTCTCATCTAGGCTAGCTAGATATTTAACCAGGGTTTGAGTTTCATCCTCCCTGAGATCACATTTGAGCAGAAGTTGCTCAAATTCCCTTGTATACTCCTCAACACTCTTGGTACCTTGTTTCAGGTTATGGAGCTTAAGGTTGTTATCTTGCAAGTAATGGTCTAGCATAAACTTAGCCTTAAGCTTCTCCTTCATCTTCCTCCAAGACTTGATCTTGTGTTTTCGCTTCCTCGTCCTCTTAGCTACGACATTAGACCGCCAGATTGAAGCATATTTTCTAAGCTTCAATGCCACCAACTTGACCTTCTTGTCATCAGGGATCTATTTATATGCAAAGACTCTCTCCACAGTTTAGAGCCAATCTAGGAACAGGTCTGGATCGAGCTGCCCTTTAAATTTAGGGATGTCAAACCTAAAATCATCTCGGTCGCCTGCATTCCTTCTATGGTGTCTCCTGCCCCTACCTCTAGAAGAAGCATCACTATAAGAGGCAAAGGGGTTGTCTTCATTTTCTTATTCAGATAAAGCTGAACTGGATTCTTCATGTTTGTTGTTGCTACTAGACCTCCTCAAACTTCTACTTCTTTCTGCCATGAGTTTGCCAAGCTGATCTTGGAGGTACTTAACCCTTCCCTCAAGTGCAGCTTTCTCCCTAAGTGTTTGCTCAACAATCTATTCTTGAGTGAGGCTAGATGGCATACAGCAAGTTCTTTGTGGACTGGGATTGTGTTTGGCCAAAAGGGGTTGTGTTTAGGGTACAGTAGGGTCCTAGGAGAGTAGCCAAGGCTCTGATACCACTTGATGTACCTAGCCTTACTCGTCCAAGTGACTAAAAATACAATTGCAAGCAAACTAACATAAACAGCAAGGATAGAGTTGGATAATCAAGTGATCAGTCAAGTGATACAGAAACACCACACTTGAGGCTCACTTCGGTAGTCACTTTAGGGCTTTTTGGATACAAGATCACCACCAAGAAGACCTAAAATGACATAATGTATCACCACTTGAGTTGCCAACTCAAGATACAGCCCTAGGAGTTTAAAGAGAAAACTTAGTATAAACTCAAATTCTATTTCATTAAGTGATAATCTGAGTACAAAACCAAGGAGAGGAGCTTATATATGATCCTCTCTCGGTCATATACAATGTCTAGAAGGGAAGACAAAAGGTACAGATGATAATTACATCAGCCTAAACAAAGTAAAACTTACTATAGCTTCAGCCAGTGAAGTGTTGACACTTATTTGAATCATTCTAGCTAATCAATGTCAAGCTTCTTAGCATTTGTGGACAAGGTTAAGCACCCAAAGCTTGCTTTAAATAGGCTAATTTGCAACTTGCAGCTTGATTAGGAACCTAATGATCATTCTGGCAGCAAAGGACAACAGGTTGGATAAAAGGATGTTTTGTGTTTGGGATTAGCTGGTTAATAACAGGCTGTGGGGGAGCTAATCACCATCTTTTCTTAGCTTACTTGATAAATATTTAGGCACCCTATCTTGGCCTAAAAGCAGGGATGCATGCCAAAGGGTTTTCAAATTTCCCTCCTAAACTGGCCTGACCTGGATTCCAGTCCAGATTGCACTGTCTAAACTTTGCCTCTGGAAGTTCAACCTTCTGTGCTCCAAAATGGCTGGAACCTACTTTATCGAGTTGAAAATAAACCAAACTGAAGGTGTGAGGGATCAATGCACCCTCAATCATTCATGATCAGTGCTCATTATGGTAGCAAATTGGGGCCAGAAACTGACTGTATGACCAGTGATTATGGCTGCCTGCTGTAGGTATTCCCTCACCAATACCATGACATCCTTAACTTCTTCTGGACTTGGACATGTTCCCTAGACTTCATCTTACTCACAGGAGGCCTTGGTACCTTCATCTCCATCACCCAACCTCCTAGCTATGTTGAACAACCAATTGGAGCCAGTCCAGATTCATAACTTGCCTTTTCCTCATGTGCAAAGGGCAGTACAAGATGAAAATGAAGCTGTGAAGATGGCTAAGGCTATGTTCAGTGATAGAGGTTAAAGTAGAGGTTAATAGGTTGCAGTGGTCAAAATGTTGTGGACCACTGCTTAAAAGTGCTCGGGAAAGTAGTGAATGAGGCGGCGGTTAGAGGTTTACAGAGTGTTTTTCAAAAGCTAATGAAAGTAGCTTTTAAGAACCTACCTTGTGGTTCCATTCCAAATTACAAAATTCTAAAAATATTTATTTATTGTGCCCTTTTTAGTCATTTTATATAAATCTGCTACTTCAATAGCTACATTTACCAAACACATTTATTTTAAATGGCCAGTTGAACAACTAACTACTAACCATTAGTGGTTCACAACTAATCGTTAATAAAACCGTTAGCAGCTAATCATTATTAAAACAATGAAATTTACTGAACGCGCCCTAGGATGGTCCAAGAAGATCTCCTTGTGCAAATTACCAAGTAGATGTTTTTCTATAGTTTGCTAATATTGTGTATTTTGCTGGGTTAGGGCATAGACATTACTGGTTGATCTAGGTGGCTATTTCGTTGGTAATGTAACCTTGGACATGCAGCTTGTATGACACTTTCCTTAATCTAATTGCATCGTCTTCTTTCCAAACAAAAAAAAAAAAAACCCGAAAAAAAGAAGGTAAATATGGGTCAGGCATGATTGTTCGAGATCATCACAGAGATACCATGCTTATGGAACCAGGCAGCTACAGAAAGCACTCCACATTCGTTTGACAGAGGCGACAACGATAAAATAATATAGGTTTAATAAAGGATGTGATAGCTAACTAATGTATTCTTTATTATTGAGGACATCGCTGATTTAGTGAATGATTGTAATTTTCGATGTTTATTGTAAATTTTATTTTTTCCATCCATTTTCTATGCCGTCTAGGCCTTTCCAGGGGAGGCGGCAACAGGATGGAGGGCGCCTGGTGGTGGAACAAAAAGGTAAAGGAGAAAGTCAAGGCAAAAAAAGAGGCTTACGCGGAGTTCATGAGCAGCAGTTCAGAAGAAGAGCGGGCTCATAAGATGATTGGATACAAGGCGGCCAAGAAGGTAGCCAGAAGGACGGTGGCAGTAGCAAAGAGCCAGGCGTTCGATAGATTGTACCATAGATTGGGGACGAAAGAAGGGGAGAAGGAGGTTTTTAAACTAGCTAAGGCGAGGGAAAGAAAGACTAGGGATTTGGGAGTGGTAAAGTGTATCAAGGACGAAGAGGGTAAGGTGTTGACTGAGGATGCTGAAATTAAGGAGATATGACAAATGTTCTTTGCTAAACTCCTCAACGGAGAAGGGGGGGAGACGACTGTAGTAGGGGTGGAGGGTGTAGCGATCAACGTGCGGGCGATTTGATAACAAAGGAAGAGATTCGGGAGGCCTTGAAGAAGATGGCGCATGGGAAGGCAGTGGGCCCGGACCAGATACCAATGGAAGTGTGGAAGTTTATGGGGGACGTGGGTCTAGGATGGCTCACGGAGCTTTTCAATGTTATTTTCAGAACCGCCAAAATGGCCAGAGAGTGGAGGGCCAGCACAGTCATCCCACTGTACAAAAACAAAGGGGATATCCAAGATTGTAATAACTATAGGGGCATCAAGCTGCTTAGCCACACTATGAAGTTGTGGGAAAGGGTGATTGAGAGAAGGCTGCGAGAGGAAGTAGAGATTTCAGAGAACCAATTTGGTTTCATGACAGGCAGGTCGACTACTGAGGCGATCTACCTCCTCAGAGGGCTCATGGGCCTGTTCAGGAATAGAAAGGTGGATCTCCAAATGGTGTTCATTGACCTGGAGAAAGCGTATGATAGAGTTCCAAGGGAGGTATTGTGGAGATGTTTGGAAGATAAAATGGTGTCGCTTGAGTACATTCGTGTAATCAAGGATATGTACGAGGGAGGACAGACGAATGTTAGGACACCGGAAGGGGTCTCCAAGGACTTTGCTGTTAGTTTGGGGCTACATCAGGGTTCCGCCTTAAGCTCGTTTCTTTTCACATTAGTTTTGGATGAGCTCACTAGAGGTATCCAGAACGAGGTGCCTTGGTGCATGTTATTTGCAGATGACATCGTCCTTATCGATGTGACTAGGCAGGGGGTGAATGACCGGTTGGAGAGTTGGAGGCATACACTGGAGGCTAGGGGCTTCCGGTTGAGTAGATAAAAAACGGAATACCTTCACTGTTGTTTCAGTGGAAGGATAGAAGAGGGGGGAGAAATCCTACTGGATGGGAGGGCAATACCGAAGGTCGCCAATTTCAAGTATCTAGGCTCGATCATCCAGCAGAATGGGGATATTGACGAGGATATTAGCCAGCGGATTAGAGTGGGCTGGCAAAAGTGGAAGTCAGCGTCAGGGGTGCTGTGCGACAAGAGAGTGTCAATGGGTTTGAAATGCAAAGTCTATCGGATGGTAGTTGACCCGCGGTTCTCTATGGATCGGAGTGTTGGCCTCTAAAAAAGGCGCAGGTACAGAGGTTGATGGTAGTTGAGATGAGGATGATCAGGTGGATGTGTGGTTTTACGAGATTGGACAGGATTACGAATGGGGTTATTAGGGGCCTAGCTGGAGTGGCCCCCATAGAGGAGAAAATGAGGGAATCGAGGCTCAGATGGTTCGGCCACGTGAAGAGGAGAAGTGTGGCCGCCCCGGTGCGGAGATGCGAGACTATCAGCCCACCAGGTGGTAAGAGAGGGAGAGGTAGGCCGAAGAAGAACCTAGAAGAGGTGGTTAGAGAGGACCTGAGAGTTGTCGGTCTCACGGAGGACATGGCTCAGGATAGGAGGGTGTGGCGGGACAGGATTAAGGTCCCTGATTGTAGAGGACCGACTCCGTAGGGGGCAGTAGCCTAGGCGGTGTGGGGTGGGGTGGGGTGGGTTTTGGTTTGCTTGTTTGCAGGTCAAGCTTTTCCGGACGGTCACGACACCAAACGCCCACGATTTGTCCAGGTATATCTCCACCCCCTTTCTCTTACTTCTCTTACCTCGGTAAATGGTTTTGCAATCGTTTCCCATCCAAACCTTTTTCTCAAAACTGTTTTTGTGGGTCTTATGGAATCAACCTCTCTATGGGTAGGAATACCGGTAGAGGTAAGGTTGCTTACAGCTGGATCTCCCCAGACCCCGCGAAAGCGGGACCCACTTTGGGAGTTTGTTGTTGTTGTTGTTGTATTTTCTATGCCGTCTGGTAATGAGGCTGCTCATGTAATAGCTTCGTCTAAATCCATCTCGGAGAGGATTTGATATAGCTGGAGAGTCGTAATGAAATCCTGGACGTAACAGCAAAAGGACGTTAGTGCATACCATATACTATGAATGAAATCCCTCTTAAAAAACGAACACCCAACACCCACCCATCCACTAGAATCAACAATTGAGTTGACCGAAGGACATGCGTCGTGTAGTGGCTACAGCAATCATTTTTTCAAGGCAATGAACCAATGGATTTTCAGTGCTAAACAATACCTACACCCAACTGATACTAATGCTAAAAGGACAATCTGATCCCAGCAAAGATTAGACCGACTTGGAAACTGGAACTGCAAGTGCAGCTTTGTTGCCAAATGAGCTACAACACAATGGGTATGCACAGTAGGGTTTGTCGGCACAGAACAGCTCCGGTATTACAAAAGCAATACTAGTCAATTAATGTCTTTCTGTACTTCAGGGTCGATAATGACTATTTGGGTTAAAACTGGGTTAGATGTGTGGTGTTGATTCCAGATATGAGCATCAGCTTCACTGCAATCCAATTGTAGTTACATAAGAATTTGACCCATAAACCCTATCATTTATAACCTCAATTATTTTTCATCAATTATTCAGTTATGCACACGGAGATTTGACATTAACTATTTTAACTGTCTACAATAACCTCATGGCCCTGTTACCATTTTCAACAGACAACCTTGCCATACGGGTAACTGGGTAAAGTACACACGTTGCAACTTGCTCCGCCCACAATATCACCCATGAGATCAAGCAGTGTGCGAATTGCTCAAGCAACTTCAGCGGCCTTCAGATCTTGCAAGCCGCAGACCAAGTTTGCTGGCACTGCTACATCCATCATCTTAGGGCATGCCAGCTTCAAGTCTGTCAAGATTCGAAAGGTAGCACATAATTATCTTTCAATGAGAATCTACTATTAAAAAAGAAAATACAAAAGAATACTATATTTAGCAACAGCCAGTAGAGCACTCACTTTCCATAATGTTGTTGAAAGTTTCCTGCCCACCAAAAAAAAAAAAAGAAGAGAATAAAACAGGTCAAAAACTGCAGGGTTGAAACATGCCAGAAAAACATGAGCAAGGCACACTTTACATGATTATTGTAACAACACATTCGGACTGCTATGACAGTAATCAGTGTGAAATATGTCATTTAGGTGATTACCACAAATCCATTTGTTTCAACAAGCAAATGCACCAACCCAAAGTCCAGTACCAACCACACCATCTGCACTTGTTATTCATAGAACATTAAATAAGTTCATTGGCACGTTTAACTCTGACAGACCACAGTGCACGGATATGAAGACTAGGTAACTTCTCGCCACTCCTTGTCTCCCCATACCTGACCCCAACTGAATTCTCCTTTCAATCTCTGTTCGAAAAAACTAAACCATGTAAGCGTAAATGTTCGAAACCCAAGACTTCCCCTTTTCTTTTGTTGGGGAGAGGTGTTGTAGGCTGGAGCCTCCAAAACAACTCAAAACTGGCCTAGAAGTTGAGGTTCAGGCCATGCGAGCCGGATGGCTAGGTTGCATAGAGATCTGCGTGTAGAAGGCAGAAGCTACTTTTCTACTGTCTACCAATAGCAAAGTGCTCAGCTTTCAGGCTAGAAAAGCACGCCGCATTAAAAAAGTAAACGTAGAAAGTACCTTTGCTTTTGGTAAGAGATAAATGCTACCCCAGAAACCACTCTGGACAGAAACAACAAAATGTCAAGTAAGCCTAAAGCACACACTGAAACCGTTAAGAACCAAGCAAGCTGAATCTGTTGACCAAACCTCACTCTCCACATGTGAGCCACCGGGATTCAAACCCTCATGGTGCCCAGGTAAGGTGACCACTGCAGTATGCCAAGTGTGCTTAAGAACTCATTGGCGACAGGAAACGCAACAAAGCTGTGGGAATATCTATTTATCCTAAAACAGGATGAAAACCCGTAACTACAAGCTTCACGATAACACCTGAGGGCTATGGATATCTTTTGTAGTAAATAAAACTAAGATACAACTCTCATGATCTTGTAGTGACTATAACTATTTCTGCACGTAAAATGAGCTATATAAACAATACGTATTATGCTAGGGAGTAAAAATTTGGCTTTTGGGAGCAGCGTCTTAGTCTGAGTTAGTGGTGCTGTGGTGGTGCAAGTGACAGTTTCCACCAAATAATAAGAAGAAATTTCATAACGTCTCACCCATTCTGCTAAGGGAGCAGCCATCACTACAAAGTCAATTAGAATAAAACGGCCCCATTT
The DNA here is from genome assembly GCA_017589665.1 of Selenicereus undatus. Classification (NCBI taxonomy): domain Eukaryota; kingdom Viridiplantae; phylum Streptophyta; class Magnoliopsida; order Caryophyllales; family Cactaceae; genus Selenicereus; species Selenicereus undatus. The sequence continues at coordinate 42,773,456 of JACYFF010010365.1, read as the reverse complement.
ATGGGAACACTCGTGCAGAATAGAAAATTTAAAAAAATTACAAAGATAGGAGCTACATCGAACCTCATCTTTTGTTAAGCGAGGATTATATTGCATCTCCTCTTCCACGGTGCTAACCTGAAGGCCACATTGGTAGGCTAAGTAGCTTTTCAAGCAACTCCACAGGCAGGGAAAACTATGAATAGCTTTCTATATTAAACAGAAAAGCCAGGGAGTTCATTGATGTTTTCTTACAGTAAAACCCTTGTAGTCATGAGCTGGATACACCAGCGTCTCCTTTGGTAACGTAAATATCTGTTTCCATAAGACATGTCACAAAAGTATAACTTAAAAAAAAAGATGGAATCATATGCAGCCGTAACATTTTTTTCACTTCCAATTCCAGATAAGATGCGTAGAAACATCAGGCACGCACTTGAGAATGCACCGACTTGTAGAGCAGGGATGAATTTCCGCCCTGCAAATCAAATTGGAACTTAAAGAATCAAAAATGATAAAGTAAACCTCAAACAAAATACACAAGACTGAAACATTCAGCCTCAGACATGCACCTGTTCTACTTACTTTCTTTCCTACCTGTTTTTTTTTCTCGAACAGCACTTAGTCATACTCTCGGGTAAATCATATTAATTTCAGCCATGCGGAAGATCTTATGGCATAGAGAAAATCATGTGTTATTACTCAACATAAAGGAATAAGTAACACCAGCAAGCTGCTGCAATTGACTGTTTACGGTTTCAGATTTAGAAGTTTCCTGAATGCCATGTCTCATTTTATTTGTAGGGTAGACTGCTTTTCCTTTTGTGCATCGCCAAATGTCATTGAGTCATTCATTAAATTTAGTTGATCCAAAACTTTGGTAAATGAAAACATCAACAAATTATGACACTTTGTTTAGTCTGCCTTAGTTGAGGATCCTTTTTCCTCTGTGGAGCTAGCCTCCAGCAGCCTCAACAAGAGGAAGAGTTATGTTGTCCAACCAATCAATCCTCGGGCTGTTGTTTGTTTGCTTTTCATGAGAATGATAAAACAATTTTTAAAAGAACATAGACTTAGAATTCATGTTTTCTGGGGGATGGACAAAATGAATGTCTAAGTCTGCATCCCCAAAGAATCAAAGGCAGATAAATCATACTGACAATGTCGGAGCAATATGTAATAGACTTTGATTATGTCTATTTCCCATTGTTAGCTTGATGGACACAAATGTTTACATCTTGAGTATAGCAAAGTTAGTGCATAGGGGCTATAATCTAGGCTGTTAGTTAAGACAAACATGATAACGAGAGCAATGAGAAAGAGTCAACAATAATACCCTTGAGACCTTGATGATGACTGCAGAATCATCAAAAAGTGACAGAGAAGTCAAGCAATGCCAAAGTGACAACAAGAGTTGGATGATATTAAGGGAACTTAAGCGTACCACCACATTATGGAAGCATCCTACACATTGAAACACAAACTCATCGCAGAGGTCTTATTCATCATATTGAGGACTTAAATCATTCAACCTAGAGCTTATCACCAAGGTTGGGTCTGATTCCAGGAAGGTTAGATGAAAAGAGAAGATCTTGGGAAAATAGTTTTCTTTCCTTTTGGATTCAAGAAAAATGGAAGGAAAAAAAGTTTGAAGAAAAAATGGAAAATTTGCTTGATTTAGGGCCAAATATTTTCCTTCCAAAAATGGAAGGAAAGTGATTGGAAAATTTGCAAAAGCTTTCACAATTCACATCCCGACCCTCTCTATTGTCCCCCCCCCCCTTCTGCTCCCCTTTTTCTGGAAAGCTGTGAACAGAGCCACCACCACCCGGACCTGTCGCCACCACTAGCTGGAACCCTTACTCGTCGGAGTAAAACTCTGCCGCTAACACCATGTTCAACCCCCCAAAAACCATCAGTTCCACCGTCATCGCTGTGCTTCAGACACCATCACCCAAGTTTTTCCATTGCATCTCAAATCCAACTCGCCAAATCGAATTCTGGGTCGGACAAGTTGATCACAGGGAGCGGATCATCACTCAGGTCAGATTGGAGAGGAAATCGGGTTCAGCTAAGTGGCTGATGTTAATGTTAATGATGGTGGCTGTTGATGCAATTTGAAAAACTGCAACTTTCTTTCCCCTATTTTCCTCTTTGTTCAAGTTTTGCTCTGCTTCTTCCATGGCTACTAATTTAGTTTTCTTTTTCCTTTTCTGTTTTATTTTTATTTTATCTTTTCCTTGTAATTTTTTTTCCCAACTCCAAACATGGAGGCAAAAAATCAATTTCTCCCTACTTTTTTTCCTTTCCAATTTTTCTCCCTCCTAACTTTCTTTCCATCATATTTTCTTAGGTCCAAACAGGACCTAAGTCTTTGAATACTGCTAACAAAAATTTCCTACACCCAGCTGAACAAAACCTCACTACTTGGAAACCTCCTTATCAGAGAACAATATTTTTCCCACGGAGTTGCAAAAATTTCCTACACCCAGCTGAACAAACTTGGCAGCTTGTGTAGGCGAAGAAACACGTTGATTGATTTAAGCCTCAACTTTGTCTTGAGCATCAGAAACAAAATGAGCTTAAGTATGGTAAGGTGGCAAACTCTCACAGACTCATTCATGTGACTTGCAATTTGAATATGTTGCAATTTCACAAAATATACATGAAAACGATGTACACAACACTAACGATATTCTGCTATGATCCAATTTCTTACTCAATATGAGTTCATGATGTGTTGTCGCAACTAGACGCGACCTGAACACCACAGCAAGTTCATTGCCTTTTCTTTTCATACTTGGAGAGATGTGGAGCTTCTTTCCATTAGCTATACCAACCTCGTAACACCCTCCCCCCCCCCCCCAAAAAAGAAAAAAGAATGATACCTGAAAATCTGTTCGCCCACATCCACGTATCAGGAGAGCATCACCTGTAAACGCCATCCGTGGTTGTGGCTGGTCTGACCCATCCCCTGTAACATATGTAACACAGCCTGATGTATGCCCCGGTGTAGGACGAACCTGAAATGAATTTTATCAAACTCAACGGTTAGAATGAAAATATTTAAACCCCGGGAACAGAGTAACCCAGTGAAAGAATAAGAAGACTTCAAGCATATATTATTGGCACGGATCTCAGATATCAAAATTCCCGAAGACAGATATTCACCAAACAATAACATGAAGTTCTAAATATGACATTGGGCATGGGATTTGATGCCTCTGAAACATACACCTCATAGATAGAACATGCTTACAAGAATGAGGACTTGAATAGCGAGAAAAAGTTATAAATAAAATATCACAATCTATGTTCCATGGAAGCCAAGACATAGATCTGGCTCTTGACCGTGACTTGTTCTGAGTTTGTTGCCACAAACCTTGGTCAAAACTTACAAAGTTTGAATAGAATAAAGAGGGCACACACTTTAACTAAAAATTAGGATATTCTACTGAAATGGAAAACTATTTCCAACCAAATGCACAGCTGTTGGAACTTGTAAGTTTGGAAAAAATTGTCAATGGGTCAAAAATCATCTTTTTTTGGTATTCCTTCTCTCACTACCCCTTCTCCCAAAGCACTAAGTTTGGGTCCAATCTCAGGATCACTAATAGATTAGTTTTCACATAGATAGGAAGATACAAGATCAAACTGCCTATGCAGTTAGAGGCTGTTTACTGGAGGAATCGGCACCCAGCATGAAAGTTGCTAAATATATGCAGGCCCTCCTTTATGTAAATTCCGATGGGAATGGTTCCTCTCCTTGTCAGCCCCTCTTCCAAACAACACATGAGGAAAAGCCTTGGTGCCTACTGCCAAGGCTACAGTGATGGTAGACTGCCTAACTAGAATAGCTGTGTAAATAGTTTTTCGCTCCCATTGAGTAACAGGCTAATAGCATCGACAGCCATGTACCAAGCAAAACAAAAATAAATAGGAAAACTCAGCATACTACCTCAAGATAAAGGTCACCAATAGAGATTTTGTCACCAGGTTCAACCAGGAGGTCAGCCTTGGCATTGCTTGCTCTGGAAATGACAGATTTAACACCAGGAGCCTTCCTCTGCAAGAGACATCAGAAAGCTGCTGTAAATACCACCCAAGGAAAAGTGATCTAAAGCTTAATTGATGGGTTTGTTTTCCATGAATGTCAGAAGCACAAGGGACACACAGATCCGCACAGCAGAAAAATCTCGAGCTTCAGGATTTGATCCTAATTCCTAAACCACTTTTCTTTTCCCAAATTTAGTAGTCTATATGTCCTCTGCTCTTGGGAGGGTTCAGCGGCGATCAAGAACCCATGGGAAAGTTCCTATGTAGGTTCAGTGCTTGATTACTCTGATTTTCGAGGGCAAAAATACAATAGCAATACAGAACACAAACTCAAGGTGCACATAAATTATGATATTGGGTTGATGGTGGTGGAACTTGGAATCTGCAGTAGATCCTGAGACTTCGATTCATATTGAAAATCTCCATATACTTAAATACGATATACAGATTCCAAGAGACCTTTGTGCTAGAAGGAAACAAGAGGATCACTGAACACAAAACCTTAATCAACCCTGTTCCGGTCACATGATCCGCATGTACATGGGTATTCAATGCGTACACAAGTTTCAATCCCAATTCCTGAATCAGAGAGAGATCCCTGTCTGCTGTCTTGTCTACTGGATCAATTAACTGCATAAAGATCACCTCTGTCAGCAACTCATAAAAATAAGTAATACGGTATGTGACTATACACACACACACACACACACACACACACACATATACATATATATATATATGTATATGTGTGTGTGTGT
>JACYFF010010365.1:42746806-42768263 GCA_017589665.1 Selenicereus undatus | reverse complement strand
CCAAACCACCCACCACCAACATATATATATATATCCCTGTATACACACACGCGCGCGCACTCATACATACATATATATATACATATGTGTGTGGGGGGGGGGGGTGTGTGGATATATGTGTGTGTGTGTGTGTGTGTGTGTGTGTACACATACATACAAACATACATACATACATAAATACATATGTACATGTACATATATAGATTTAAGGACTTAACAAAAAGATTGACACGTAAATTTTCATGGCTATGAAGACATCTTTATCGACCTCAAAGTAGTTTCCAAGTATAGAACCCAAAACAACCCACTCAATCAAAGCACTAGGTTTTAGTTGTTCACTTCTAAATATAATTTACATCATAGATTAGGAAATTTCTAAATGAACAATTTCAACGAAATCTTTCTATTTCTCACCCCCTTTTGAATGTCAAGTAACAAGGTAAAATATATTTGGTACTATGTAGAGAATTATTTCCTTTACACAGGAAAAAATCATTCATCGTGACAATCTTAAAGCGACAAGAGCTTTGGATGAATAAATACCTCAGTAAAACACTGAACAGAAAGATCAGTTTTTTTTTTCAACATCAATAGCACCCCCGCCCCCCCAAAAGAAAGAAACCAAAAAAATACTATGGGTCCCGGTCCCACCTACATAAGCTCTGGGAAGATCTAATAGCAAACCTTCGTGATCGCACCACAAAATAAAAATTAAAAAAGGGATTAAAAAAAACAGATCGTAGGGAATAAAGCATTTTTTGATAAGCTACAATGAAATATGACCAAGGAGACAATGAGGAGAAGTGAAATACAGGGTTGATAATACTACAAAGCATCGAAGTCAAATACTGATGCAGCCATGGAGGATCTTGATGAAGATCATGTGCAAGAGCTACACGAGTCCAAAGAAGTCCAAGAGATTCTCCAAGTCATGAGGAATCACACAGACGGCCAAGAAAAGCTACTGTCCGGCTCTGCCCAGCATAAGCAGCAACTTTCTGACCTTGGTTACCTAATCAATGGGTGACTTGGGTCCAATATTTTGCCTTGGGTTATTAGTTCAAGAAGTTAGCTTTCCAATAAAGCAAATTCCAAGTCGTTAGGACTTCATTTGCCCCCTCAAATCAACCTCCAAAGCCAAACCATCCAGGCTGCCTAGTTGGGCCAGATTGAAACCTGGTTTTGTGGATCCAATTCCCCTAACCTTTGACCAACTTAGGAACCTGCAATCTTACTTTTTGGGATCCTTTTTAAGTGGACTTTGGAGGAGTAAAAGAGATCAAGGCCAAATTCAAAGTAATGGCGCCAAAGGAGAGGAAGTTCAGAAGGTGTATTGGCTGATTCTAGCAGGGGACCACTTGCCTTTCTCAAGGTATATCTTTAGAACGGCTGGGAATTTGATGCTCCAAGAGGACTTACCTGAAAATAGACATTTAGGGCTTTCCTATAGCTTTTAAATGACCCCATTTGGGCAAGTAGTTTGGAAGATATGATTTTTGGAAGTTGTAGCTGCTGTTCTGAAAAGTAACTGTCACCAGGCTACTTTTTACTTTCGTACTTGTTTTGCTTTTTGGTTCCCCTCTTTTCTATGGCCGTTTGTTTAGCTGATTTTCCCCTTGAATATGATTGTGTTACCTTCCTTTGTATGTGGGAAAGCTTCTAGGGTTGTACTCACTTAGTGAATGAATGAATTGGTTGAGTTTTAAACTCCTTCAAAATCTCTAGTTTAACTCACTAGGGTGGTGTTCAAGAGTCTTTATGATCTTTTGAGTGGTGATATGTTATCTCACTAGATCTAAAAGGTAAGCTCTAAGATTCTTGATGGTGATATCTTATCCAAGAACCTTAGTTATTTATCTTTCTTGTTTATTGCATATAAACCGTGACCTCTCTCTCTCTTCTCTTCACTACTTGAAATCCCTTCTTTGTTGTTCATCTTTAAAGATAGGAGTCCATTAAGTGATATCAGAGCCTAGGCTACCCTCTTGGCCTTGCAACCCCAAACACAACTCTTTAACCCAAACACAAAACCATCCCACAAAGAACCCACAGCTGCTAGTTTCAAGCATGGCTAGTAGCATGACTTTAGAAGACAGATTTGAGCAACTAATGAAGGCTAATGCCGAGAAGCATGCTCCACTTGAGTATCTAAGAAGGCAACTAGATCAAGCAATAAGGAACAACCGTAGGGAGATCCAAAGCTCACACTGCACTAGTGAGACATATTGGTGTTTAGAAAAACCGAGGAGGAGCATTTCAAGCATCTAAAGCAAGTTAAAATGGTTCTTGAGCAAGAACAATTTTATGGGAATGTCAAGAAGTGTTCCTTTTTCACTCTTGACGTGGTATTCTTGGATTATAGAGTTTCGGCCCATGGAATCCAAGTTAATCAAAGCAAAGTTGATGCAACCAAATCATGGCCCGTGGAGTTTTCATGGCCTTGCTTCCCTTTAAAGGAGGTTCATACGCCATTTTAGCTCCATTGCCGCCCCTATGACCGAGGTATTGAAGGGAACTAAGTTAATTTGGACGCCATGAGCTACAAAGGTCATTTGAGGAACTCAAAGACAAACTCACTGATGCACTAGTTCTAGCACTTCCAAGCTTTAACAAGGTGTTTGAGGTTGAGCGAGATGCCTCCGAAGTTGGCATAGGCGCGGTTTTGATCCAAGAAGGAAGACCCCTTGCTTACTTTAGCGGAAAACCAAGTGAGTCAAGGAGGATGTATTCACTGTATGACAAGGAGTTCTTTGCTATCATCTGAGCACTTCCGCAGTGGACTCATTACTTAATTTACCAATGAGTTTATCTTACATTCGAACCATGAGGCTCTCAAGTACATCCAAGGGCAACACAAGTTGAATTCTAGACATGCCAAGTAAGTTGAATACTTACAATCTTTCCACTTTGCTATCAAGCACAAGTCCAGGAAACTTAATCAAGGTGTGGATACATTGTCAATGAGACATCTCCTTCTATTTCAACTCAACTCTTGTGTGCTTGGGTTTGAGCATCTCAAGTCCTTATACAAGGGTGATTCGGAATTTGGTGAGCTTATCGATGCTTGTCAAGCTTGGGCAAAGGGAGATTTCATGCTTCAAGGAGGTTATCTCTTCAAGGGAACAAGAATATGTGTGCTTAAGTGTGGAACCCGTGAGCTCATCCTTAGGTAAGTTCATGGAGGATCCTTGGCGGGGCATTTTGGTGAAGACAAGACCTATTTGGTGGCCAAAGAACATTACTATTGGCCTCAAATGCTCAAGGATATTCAAAACATTATCAAGAAGTTCTCAAAGTGCCAAATGGCCAAAAGCCATCCCCTCCCTCATGGCTTGTACATGCCACTTCCCATCCCTCAAGGACCGTGGCTGTATGTTAGCATGGATTTTGTGCTAGGCCTTCCACAAACTCAACACAACAAAGACTTAATCATGGTAGTGGTGGATAGGTTTTCTAAGATGGCACACTTCCTTCCTTGCCATGAGGCCAATGATGCATCACATTTGGCCGATTTATACTTCAAAGAGGTGGTGAGACTTCAAGGCATTCCCCTTTCCATTGTGTCCGATCGTGACCCAAAATTCCTTAGTCACTTTTGGATCATCTTGTGGAGGAAATCGGGCACTAAGTTGAAGTTTGGCACAACTTGCCACCCCTAAATGGATGGCCAAACAGAGACGGTGAACTGCACCCTAGGGACTTTGCTAAGGGTCCTAGTTAAGAAGAATTTGAAAGCTTGGTAATTGCTCCTTCCCCCCGCCGAGTTTGCCTACAATCATGCTCCAAGTAGAACTACCAATGAATCCCCATTCAAGGTAATTTATGGGCAAAACCCGCAAAACCCTCTTGGTCCTATTGATCTTGTGCCACTTCACCAAGAGGAGAAGATGAACATTGAAGCTAGCAAGAGAGTAAAGGAGATTCAAGAGCTCCACAAAAGGGTCCAAGTTCAAATTGAGAAGGAAAATGAACGCTACCAAGATCAAGCCAACAAGCATCGCAAGCAAGCCTTGTTTAATCGGGTGATCAAGTGTGGGTGCACCTTAGAAAGGAGAGATTTCATTCCAAAAGGAAGTCCAAATTGATGCCTAGGGCCGATGGTCCATTTGAGGTGCTTCAGAAGGCTAATGACAATGCATACAAGATAGATCTCCCAAGGGAGTATGGATTTTCTTACCCTTTCAATGTGCCGGATTTTAAGCCTTACTTCGAGGATGATCACCTTGAGAATTTGAGGGCAAATTCTTTCCAACAAGGAGAGGATGACGCACCTATGAAGGATCTTGATGAAGATCATGTCCAAGAGCTACCCAAGCCCAAAGAAGCCCAAGAGATTCTCCAAGTCATAAGAAATCACATAGAAGGCCAAGAAAGCCACAGTCCGGGTCTGCCAGCATGAGCAGCAACTTTCTGACCTTGGTTGCCAAATCAATGGGTGACTTAGGTCCTATTTTGCCTTGGGTTTTTAGTTCAGGATGTTAGCTTTCTGATAAAGCAAATTCGAAGTCATTAGGACTTCATTTGTCCCCTCCAATCAACCTCCAACGCCAAATTGTCTAGGCTGCCTAGTTGGGCTAGGCTGCCTAGTTGGGCCAGATTGCAACCCGGTTTTGTGGGTCCAATTCCCCTAACCTTTAACCAACTCAGGAACCTGCAATCTTACTGTTTAGGATCCTTTTTTAGTGGATTTTGGAGGAAGCAAAAGAGATCAAGGTCAAATTGAAAGCAAGGGCGCCAAAGGAGAGGAAGTTCAGAAGGTTTATTGGCTGAGTCCGGGAGGGGATCACTTGCCTTTCTCGAGACATATCTTTCAAACGGCTGGGAATCTGACGCTGCAAGAGGACTTACCTGAAAATAGACATTTCGGGCTTTCTTATAGCTTTTGAATTACCTAACTTGGGTAAGCAGTTTGGAAGATATGACTGTTGGAAGTTGTAGTTGCTGTTCTGAAAAGTAAAGCAAACTACTTTTGTACTTGTTTTCCTTTTTGGCTCCCCCTTTTCTGTGGCCGTTTGTTTGGCTGATTTTCCCTTGAATCTCCCTTTGAATTTGATTGTATTAGCTTCCTTTATATGTGGGAAAGCTTCTAGGGTTGTACTCACTTAGCGAATGAATGAATTGGCTGAGTCTTAAACTCCCTCAAAATCTCTCTCTTGCTTATCTCTAGTTTAGCTCACTAGGGTGGTGTTCAAGAGCCTTTTATGATCTTTTGAGTGGTGATATCTTGTCGCACTAGATCTAAAAGGTGAGCACTAAGATTCTTGGTAGTGACATCTTATCCAAGAACCTTAGTTATTTAGCTTTCTTGTTAATTGCATACAAACTGTGACCTCTCTCTCTTCTCTTCACTACTTGAGATCCCTTCTTTGTTCTTCATCTTTAAGGACTTAAGAGTGCATCAAATACATTAGCATTCGAAGAAATCAGATCCCTCAAAATAAGTGTAGCTCTAGACATAAAAAAGCGTCAAAAAGCAACATAAAGTCGAGTATTGTACTAATGATTAAAGCATAATGAGCTAATAAGAACTAGGTTTGCGAATTTGGTTGCATGCATAGGTATGTGCTAAGCAGTACACACAAAGGAGAGGTTACTAAGTACGTAAGTGACATAGGAAGGAGAAATAGGCGCTTATCTAAACTTTCCAACCATGATCTTTAGCCTACAATACATGAACTATCCTCAAGCGCAACATACTAAATAAGTTGACTAAGTTTGACAACCTTATGCATATCTTCTTTCATCCCCCTTTCATCTTTTATGGCCCAAAATGTTAGTCCTCACACACTTCCTCACTAGTACCTCTATAACCTTCCTCATGACGTACCTGAGCTATATAAATCTTAGTTCCCACATTTTATCCAATTTAAGAACCAATCATGTCTTTTCCCTAATCACTTCACTTACTGTCCTATCCAATTTTGAAAGCCTATACACATCAACCAAAACATCCTCATCGTTAGGTACCAATATTTTTGGATCTATACCTTAGTAATCGGCCAGTAGTCTCTATAGCATACAAGGTTGGTCTACCCACCATGGGGTGAGATTCTCCTCTCCACACAAAACACTGGCCGCATTCATGCATTCCTACCACCCACCTGCAGGTGGTGAATCATGTTATCATCAAAGTCTCTTTTACCTCGTACTATCAATCTCAAGTACGTATATTCTTCCGCTTTCAATATTGCAATATCATCAAACAGTGACTTCCTTTCTATGAGAAGTTCTTTTAACCTATAGATTTAAATGTCTAACCCTATATTCCCGATGCAAACGTTGAAGGGGCTATTAGTTCGAGCACAAACAAAGACTTAATGCAAACCCCCCCCCTCCAAATAAAACAAAAAAAATTAATAATACACTAATATATGTCAGCATAGTTACAATGCTTCAATCTTGCTAGGACAACAACGTAAGGGTTATAACCAATAAGAAGTTTGAGGGGAGGCTTAATCACATTAGATCTTGTAGTGTCTTCTCAAACAGAAAAGTGACACGTTAACGATAACTTCTACCATTCAGCAATAGGAATGCATATGTTTAAACAACCAACATGGATATCGATAAGATGCACGTGAAATGGAAGTGAATCCTCAAATAAAAATCCAGCTTGAGCAACAGAATGAGAATTGTCCGCTTGGGTCAACTGCTAACAATAACTGGAAAGAAGTGAACAAGAGAATTTTTCCCAGGTAAAGTCATTTCATCAATCAATTTGTGAAAGTAATTTTTTACATAACTTGACAGTAGACTTATTGATAGGATTAGCAGCGCATGTTCAAGAATGCCTCTGGCTTTTGATATGACCATGTTTAACAGCAGCTTTGGTGCCTAAGAAATGCCCTGATAAATGAGCTTGTGAAGGATAATAGAACCGTACATCATGATGAAGGGATTATAAATGTTATAATATACTAAGCCCTTGCACTCTATCCATGCGCCAGTCTTTGTCCTCGTCACAAACTCTTTCATGCAAGCCCAACACAAAATATTTTTTTTGGGGGGCTATATTCTAAATGTGTAGGCCTAAATGTAAACAGATAAGTAATCACGTGACAAATTTACAAGCAAAATCTTTCACTCTCCCCAGGCCTTCTTTTCACATGAAATTTTCTCCTTTTCTTCTTACCAAAAGCATGATAGGATCAAGTCCCTTAATATAACGGTCCGGAACTCTTGTACGACCCAATAATAAGCATACGACCGCATTATTCCCTCCGCCCAATTTATTTGCTAGGTTTTCCTGTTTTAGATGTCAACCCATTCCAATAATTTGGAATGCAGGGATTGTATGATTTGGATTATCCCAGATCCTAGACGGAATTGTATATCAATCTTTTTTAAAAAAATTATTTGGATAAAGCGAAAGATTCTTCATTAAAGGAACAGTTAAAGACAACAGTTATAAAGACAACAATTAAAACAAAAAATACTAGAGCTTTATGGAGACAAGATGTACAAAGTCTTTCCCTCAACAAGTGAAATAGGTTGTTTCCAAATCACAGTATCAGAGAAAAATAACTAACAAACAACCCCTTAAGCCCATATTTAAGTAAAACATCTCCAGAACTCCTCTCCATTCATAATTTGGAATTTAAATAACCAATAAGCCATGAAACACATAGACCTGGTTTCTTTCAGCTCACACAAATCTAGCCATCCAAAACTTCCCAATAATCACCTAAAGAATTATGATCAACTTGCAGAACTGAAATGGCTAATATACCACACTTGTCAATTTCACTCTATAGAGAGGTTCAAAGTAGCCCCTTATGATGGCCCTTAAACAGAAACAGTGCACTGGCTTCCGAACAAATCACCCCTCTAGCTGCTATGAGGGCTATGACTATCAATGAGAATAAAAGGCACTTGCTTTGGTAGACAGCTGTTCAGCATGCAGCATGCTTGCTCAATTCAAGAATGTACTAATTCCTCAAGTTCTCCTACCCTTTCATGATCAAAAACCTCCCTTGACAACCCTTATGGCCTTATACATCCATCTAGAACAAGAATATGTGAACTCATGTAAAGGGCAGCCCAGTGCACAAGCATCCCGCGTTTACGCAGGGTCCGGGGAAGGGCCACACCCCAAGGGGTGAATTGTAGGCAGCCTAACCTGACTTTGTCAGTGGCTGATTCCACGGCTTGAACCCGTGATCTTTCGGTCACACGGAGACAACCTTACCGTTACTCCAAGGCTCCCCTTCATATGTGGACTCATGTAATCTACAAAAAGAAATTTTCTAGACCTTTCTTCTTTCACCATGAAGCCCAACCTTTGCCTGAACTTTGTCACCAAATATAAACAACTTTATTGGATATTGTAGCTGACAATTCCTTGTAAATTTAAGTGCTTCTTGTTGAACCATATGTAATGAAAGCATAATGAATCAAGAACCCATGCATCTTTCCACCTTAAAAGTCTTCGATCATAAGCACATGATCTTCTGTTGTCGCCTTATCTTGAAGTTCAATGTTCATATAAATCCCTCTTTTCATTGCCATTCTCATGCTCACTACCTCCTTAACTCTTTCAACACACTCTAGCTTATAATATGTGTGTCCCTTCTATCCACAGAAGAAGCATTTGTTGCAAAAATCTCTTGTAGGTCCTGATTAGGCTCAGGCTATTCAATCTTGTTCATAGCTGTATGAATCATTTCTCCATGAGCAAGAGATATGAAGTACGTGTCTGCCCCTCCTGTACAAGGAGACAACTTCGCTAACTTTTCTCCCAAACAACACAGCAATTATCTCATTGGAATTTAAATTGTCTTCCCAAATAACAAGCTTACAAAGGTATTAGAAGTCTAATATATGGAAGTCAACAACAAAGTCCTCTCCGCCTCCTTTTTTTTTCTCTAGAATAAACAACTATAAGATCAACCCATTCAGAATGTCCATTCTGCTTCCCAAATTGGTCCCTTGCTTCATTTTCAACCCATATGAATCCCACACCAATATTTGGGAAAGAAGGAAAAAAGAAAGTCCCTCTTCAATTCAACTTATTTGTGGCAGTTTGACCATATCGATTCTCCCCCAGCTTTTTGCCGCAATTCATCAGGTCAACATCCAATCTAGCGTATGATACCTAATCTTCAAACAAGAGATAATCTATTATTTTTATCACTTGCTTCTTTAGATGATCTCATCCTTCTACACTCATTCCCTCTGGCCATTAAGCACTTTAGATAGGACTTTCAAGGCCAAGATGTCATACATACGCTTTCAAATAGTTTTTCTCACTGAATAGCTCCACCTCAACTTTTGACCCACTGTCCTCCATTATATCAAATCATTTATCATAGTTGCATTGATATAACTCATGAAGGAAAGCAACAAATAATAACACAAGGATAAATGATATTTAATCAGAGAGTTTCTGCAAATCATCCTTATTAACAAGTTCAAGATGCAATCCACCAAACACTTGTCAAACCTCATTATTTGCGCGTGGTTGAACTACAATATACAATATTTTTTACATTCAGATTTATCACAGTAACCTATACTTATAGTCCCATGAATTCACCTTAATGTCACCACAATTAAAACTAGGAACACTCGGAAAGCTACCAAGAAACATCTGGAACAAATGAAACATAGACCACAAGAGTGAGCTTGTTTCATAACACACTGAAAATCAGTCAATTATATTTTAAAAAGAAGAAGAAGAATGCAAATTCCAAAAACGTACTTGATTATTATCTAAGAAACCTGGTGTGAATCGAAAGCTTCTTAACGAGCCAAAATTCCCCAAATTATGATTATCCAACACCATAGTTTTAAGCTCACGTTCTTATGATCAATTTAAACTACCAATCGATTTTAAGTACTCGCAGCTACAGACCCACTTTAACAATTTCACCATTTCAGACCCAGTTAATCAATTTCACAACTGCAGACCCAATTGCAGCATCAAACCATCAACATGAGTAAAGGAATATCTTTCAACCCAAATCGATAGAAATAATTTAGAACTTGGGAGAGAGACATACCAAAGCAGGTTTTTCGGGTTGAGAGAGGTCGGCAAGAAGGTACGTGTAAGTGCTAGATTCTTTCTCGAATAGCTGTCGGAAAAGGTACTTGCAGGCAAGAGACGGCGTCGTATGGAACCCCATCCCCGACCTTGACTTGAAGATGGAAGCTCTATTTATGGCGATCAGAGACGAGGACTGATGAGGGAAGTAGCAGAGTTTGTTGGTTGATGAGAGAGAAGCACGAAATAATTGAAACTTGAACATTTTCCACGCCCTTCTCCCTTTCTTAATTTCTGGTAGGTAGTAAGTCAATGGAGCGAGGATTGAGGGCTCGGGATGGAGGAATATAGTAGGAATTTTGGGGGATCAGGAAGGATTGAGGTGGCGATTTGTTTCTGTTATTTGAAAGAGGGATGGGGGGAGTTGCCGCCCTGCCGTGATCAGTGTTAGAGAGCAGTGACAGACTCGGTTTGCATACGATATGGACGCCCATGTACTGGTGCTGTCTAAAGCGTAAATTAGATCCTGCACGTAAGCCCTTGTTTTTTTCGTTGTTAAATCATTTTCACCCAACTTCATCCAACCTCAATTAATTTTAATCAATTTTTACCAATTTTAATTAAAAATTTTAATTTTTTGGCTTCATCCAACTATTACCAACTTTTATTAATTTTTATCAACTCTTGGCAATCTCTTGCAAAATTTCTTACAAAGGCATTGCTCTTTTTCATAACAGTGACCATTTAGCCTATAACTTGCATATATGTACAATTTCTTACAATTCTTTACACCTCCTTACATCTTTAACAAAATTCTTACAGCTTTTACATATTCTTACATGTCCTTACATATCCCTATATCTTCTTGCAATTTCTTACATCTCCTTATATTTTTTTATAATATTCAACTTGTCATTTTTTTCCCATATTTATAGAAATATGTATGTATTTTTTAATATAACACTAATGTGAAAAAACTGTATATCTTTTTATGAATACATAAACAAAACTGAGCGACGTGAATTATATTTGAGTATCCACGTGAATTATGTACACAATAGAGAAAATAAGTTAATATGTTTTTAAAATTATAATACAAAAATGGCATTCATATTTGAGTTTAAATATGAATATGAAAATAATCAAGTTATATGTGATGAAAGCATTCCAGTTATTTCATTATATGTTTATACATGGCAATTTCGTTGCTATCATCGTACAATTGAACATTGGGTAGTCCATCAATACTTGGGTCTCTTCCTAAGATTGTTATGCTCTTTTTATGCACCATACTAAAATTATAGACAGTACCAAAAACAACGAGTGTCACAAGCTACTGCTCCAGTTTCATTTAAGGCACTACGTTAAAAACATTAATTTCAAAATGTTTAATTTAGATAGGATTCATTTTAAAGGTTGTATTCAATTTTGTTTAGAAAATTTTTCGTTTTTTAAATTTATTTATGGGGATGTAAAACTAAGGTTAATTTAAAAAAAGAACTCAATTACAGAACATATTTGGTTCTATAAATTTATGGACATGAATTTATTTTATTGTTATTTAATTGACTTGTTTAAAGGTTTATTTTCATTAATTATGCTGTTTCAAGATTATTTCTTCCCATAAATGATCATTGTAGAAAAAATTTGTTTTTATATTGTTAAAAATAATTTGTTTAGTGATAGTGTAAAATTAACTTTATAAATATCACTACACGTAATTCACTTTCATGAAATAAATTATTTCGTAAATCATATATTAACGACCAAGAATTATGCATATATATCTAAAAATTATATTTATATATATACATATCTAAAAATTATATTTTTAGAACTTTTTTTTTAATTCAACAACTGCTTACATCTATCCTTACAACTTCTTACAACTCTTTGCTGCTCTTTACATCTTCATATATCTTATTACAGCTTTTTATAGTTCTTACAACTCCTTACATCTTATAACTTACAACTGTATCTTATTGCGAAAAAGAATAGGCTAGAGAAATCCCTCACTCATTTACATTTTTTACTAATATCTTCTAACCTCTACCAATTTGTACCAATTTGGACTAGCTTCTGCCAAGCTTTCCCAACCTTAACCAACTGCTACCAATTCTTTTAAAAATATACGAATTTCTACCAACTTATATCCACTTCTACAATCTTTACTAATTTTACCCATTTAACAATTGTTATTTACCAACGAAAAGAACAGGTCTAAGTCTATTTAGATTGAGGGGAGGAGAAAAATTAACGTTGATTAACTTGTATTCTCCTTGTTTGGGAATATTAAATGAGGGGGAGATAAAAGAAACGGAAGAAAACTTTTCACCCTCATTTTCTTCCGTTTTCCTCACTTTTATTCACCCCCAAAATGAAAGAGAAAGGATAGAAAGAAACACTTTTAGTAGTTCTCTATCCCTCTTTGCCCTCCATCTTCTCTCATGACATATCCAAACAAGGTGAGCATAAATCACATTTGATTTCCTTCCCTTCCCCTCCATTACTTTGCCCTCTCTTCGCCTCTATAACCCTTATCCCATAGGCCTAGTGATCTTAGTTATTCCTAAAATTTTAAAACGAAATGGACAAAGTTCCACCTAAAAAACTGACCATCACTTAGGCTTATAGCCTTACATTGGGTGCCTGTAACAATAAAACATGAAATATACATCCAACAAACTCGATGGCTAGACGTCGGAGACCACAACTCTACGGGTCATACATTTGGAGTACACAAACTAAGAAATTAAATAAATGAAGAAATGAAAGGTACAACTCAACAGATTACATATCCAGAGCATTGGGGTTTACATCCCCACAAAATTTAACTCCAACCAAATGAAAACGAAGGGCTATCCAGATGGTTGACCGCTAGACAGTATGTAATATATGGGCTCAAGAATCATATTCACATTTGATCAGAGGACTTATAATTACATCACATTACATCATCTAATTCATAAATCCATGTATACATACATATGACACATCTTTCAAAGCAAAAGGGAAGTCCCGACTCAATTTACGCAGACCGATGACTTGTACCTGTGAGTTTAAAAACCTGGATGAAAAAGGAAAAAGAGAGGGGTTGAGCTACCAGACATTCAATGGATAATCTGCATCCCAAAAATCAAAACAGTTGCATACAATAAAATAGGTAGCAATCACATAGAATGTTTACTTAATATTATCGTAGTAGGCACACAAGACCAGTAATCTCAGCTAGTCCTTCTTATGACCCAAGCATAGGAAAGGTATGCCATCCAACTCTTAGTTACACTTAACATCAAATGGGATTCACTTGGGTTACAAGATTATGCTCATTAGCATGAACGAAATATTGACCGAAAAGCGAATAATACTCTCACTCAAACCAAGTGAGCCATTATAAAGACTCATTTCACATAAAAGAGGCCACTTTTGATTTAATAAAAGTCTTTTCAAAGAGTGCTTACACTTTCTCAATTCTTTGCATCAGCATAACTGATAATTAAATAGTTTCCGGCTCATAACAAGTAAGAAAATCACTTTCAGAGCATCAGATTTACAAGTTAGTGTTCTCTTTAAGTGAGTAATATAACTTACAACTTCTTGTATCCCTGGGGTCTCCTAAAGTCAACAGACTCCTACCCTTGTTAGGGTAGTCACCTCTAGGATTCCCGCTCAATTCGGGTTCCTCAGCTCTACTCTCGAGACCGAGTCCTTCAGAATAGCACAATCCTGTTAACTCAAAACATCTCAACTGAAATCTCATTTCCAAGCATGTTAGAAAAGATCATAGTCATTAAAATGAACCTTGGGATAACAAGTATGGCTTGCAAGCTGGCATTTGACTCAAAGAATGTCACAAACTGCACTTTCGAAAAAGACAACCTCGGAATCATCTAGAAGTATTATACTTAGAGACAGACATTCTCAATTGTTGTTTTGATTCCATTCAATAACCTATTAATCAAAGTTTGTTGATTAAAATAGTCCTCAAAACATCTCAAGTGCAAGTTTGCTATCAAAAGAGTAAAATAGTTGCCTTATCAACATGACTCTGAGCGCGGTTATAGGAAGCAGTAGCAACAGTTAGATCATGGAAAGTTCATAAAATTTCGAGTACATTTCACTTCCAAAATGTATGAGTGGCTTAAATTATACTAAAACAACCTTGTCACTATCGAGCTTTGATTGTAGAAAGAATTTACGGCACTTTTGGTTGCAAACAAAAGGGTTTACAAAGCAGCTTGTGGTCACATGAATTTGCAACACAAACATATGTATGGCTAATCAAAGGCATGCTTTCAAAACTCTAACATAAGGTATGCATAGGACTTTGACCTTAAATTGAAATGCTAAATAGCTTATACTGGTCTCTTGGTCAAAGACTCTTCTAAAATCGACTTCCAAGATTGCTTGAATGACCTACGTAGCAACCAAATAACTATGTGTTGAGAAACTTAGGGTCAACTTTAGTCCCAAAATGACTCTTTGGCCTTATATTGCTTTAAGAGACTCTTACCAACAGTTTTTGGACAATCAAAACAATAAATATTCATTTACGACCATTTGGGTCAATTCAAGGCGAATTAAGCAGGTTTTATTCGATTTAAACTCACAAATCATGAAGTCATATAACTTGATGTTTGTAAAACAACCTGATAGTCCTAAAACATCCCAAGGATTTAGTAATTTGGAACGATAGACACAGCGCACACACCACCTATACAAGCCAACAAAAGGGGAGGGGAGGCTAAATTGTGGTAGCCACTACCTGGTTCACAAACTGATTCAACCATTGAACCGCTCCGTTGAATAGGCCAGCTCACTTCATGTTTTCAGCAATGCTTCTAACTAGCACATACACACACACACAAAGGCCAAGTAATAACAAGGCATGCTTCTCACAAAAATCCCAAAGGCGAACTAGCAAATTGACAAATGCCATTAAACATAATTTGATGGTCTAGCTGAACAATTTAAGCATAAAAATAGCATTCACGTAACACTTGGCAATTCATCAAATCAATTCCACTACTGAGAGCCCGGTCTCCCTCGTCACAACACCACCCAAATTGCACCTCAAACTCGTATCAACATTAACCCAAATAGCTGATTCAAACCTCTTCCTTCTCTAAACATCTGCAAATCACAGTGACTACTGTTAAACAATTCATTAAGTTTCCATGGCCAAAACATAGGAAAACTCAAAATTAATTAATAATTTGAAATATTAAGAACTATACCCACCTCGAATTCAAGCTTTTAGGACTTGAAACATTAATAATTTGAAACAATTCCTTCTCCTTTGCTGACTATCTCGATCCTTTTCTTATCCTCGGTGCTATTGCTAATTCTTCTCTCTCCTATTGTTATGGTTGCTACATGAAGCAGGGCATCACCGACACCACTAGCCGCCAGTGCGCTGCCGCCACACCGCCACTCTCTTCTCTCTCATACTCACTCTCTCTATCTCTCTATTTCATGGCTGAGCTAAAAGTAGAGAAAAGCATAAGGCCCCATGTTGCTGCATGAAACCATATAGATTTTGCCCCTTTTTGATCCTTTTGTTTTTTCCTTTTCTTGTAACCCATTAAGAGAGACAAAGAGAGAGAAATGGGTTAGTCTAAGGCTCTAGTTTGTTTGGTGTGTTATAAGTCTTGGCCTAATATTGAATGACCCTTCTACTCAAATAATCAGTATTAAAATCATACATAAATCACAAAATTAATTTATTTTAAATATGACACTCAATTAGCACACCTAACAACTCTAATAAAACTAATTGGACTATCTAACTCAAATAGTTAACAAAACCAAAATTCATCTCCTTTGTCACTAAACACTTATAGATGTTGTAGGAAAGTAGGTCAATTTTTCACAGCTATTACAACCTCCCTTTCCCTTCTCAACGTTTGTCCCAATAGTGTGTTAGCCCCCTATTTGTTTTAAAATAAGCGGATAAAATATATGAAAAAGTAATTAAAAAAAGCAAAGGAGAAAATCTATTGAAAACTTAACTGAAATAAGTGATCAAATTCTCCTTTCAAAAATGTATACATGTGTTAAGAATATCGTTGATTGAGTTGATTTTCTATCACTAGATATTTTAGAGAAAAGTTAGAAGTTTGTTGTAACCATTTTTTGGCTGGAAACCAGAGGCATGACTTGTATATAAAAAGCCTCTATGAGCTAGGCATTTATATGCTCATTGCATATCAATACAACAAAGAAGCTTCCTTCTCTCTTCTTTCATTGTCTAAATTCAGTTTTGCAATCACGACATGCATATCAGAGCAGATTTTCAAGATCCTGAATCTCAAATCCTAGATTTCTTCATTTCTCGATCAATTGATTTGCTCCATCAATTGATCTATCGTTAAATCATTCAATATTATAAGTTTTCGATTTTCTTTTTCAATGAATTGATTTGTAGCATAAATTGATCTCTCCATGCATTATGATTCAGGATTTTACGATTTCTACTTGATTTCTATTGTACAATTTCTACTTGATTTCTATTTTTTCTTTGATTTCTTGTATGAAATCATATGTTATAGCAATAATTAGAGGCAAAAAAATCCAGATTAAGGCTTCATATCCTTTATTCTTACACCCTTCATATCAACCAGGGCAAAGTCTTGTGATAAACATCTTTAGTGGTGATGATTTTGAGAACTGGAGGAGACCTATACCAATAGCACTCTCAAAAAATATATAATTTAGCCTTCATTGATAGATCCTACAATAAACCAGATACAACCTTTACTCCCTTATTGGTAGCAATGTAATGACATAGTCCTTTCATGGCTATTGAATTCACTACATAAAAAAAATAAAGATAGTGTACTGTTTTGTAACACTACTAGTGAAAAGTGAAAGGAGTTGAATGAAAAATATGTTCAATCCAACAAGCCCAGATAATTTCAAGCACAAAAGGAAGTATCATGCATTTCACAACGAGATCTTGATATACCAAGTTACTTCAATAAGGCCAAGAAGGTTTGGAATGAATACAATGCAACAGGTACCACACTAAGGTGCAATTATAGCAAATGTAAGTGCAATGTCAATGTAAGGTTGTAGAACCATGATCAATAATAGAAGCTAATTCAATTTCTCATAGGCCTAAATGAAAGCTACACTTCAGTTAAGAGGAGTATAATCATGATACCACCATTACCAACCTTGAGTCAGATATACTCTCTTCTAGTAAAAAAGAAAGACAAAGGCAACTAAAGGCAAGAAATCATTTTTAGATTGAAGGTGCTGCTTTCTCTACTAGAACAAGTTAGGGTGCAGTCACAAATGTCATGAGAAATTTTTTAGCTAAGAGACAGGAAGGTAAAAGGTCACAGTTGTTTTGTAACCATTGTAAAAGAAGTGGACACATAATAGACAAATACAATAAGTTTTAAATGCTATAAGTTACATGGATACCCTAACAATCAAGGAGGAAGAGGTAGAAACTTCAGAAGGGCCAACAGTGCTTGGGGAGAGCATGGAGTTTACGCTAAGCCAACTTCAAATCCCTTGTTGTCGTGACTTAATCAAGAGCAATCTAAACAGCTTTGACTAGAAGAGGAGAATAGAAACAGACAACAGTAGAAGCTACAACATCTATAACTCTGAATGTAGTATATTCTTTTCATGTGATGAATCAAGGGACTTGGATTTTGGATAGTGGGGCAAACGAGTATATGAGTTCAGAACAAGAATTCTTGCATGACTTGTCCTTGCTAGATTGTCCTATTTTGGTAAATTTACCCAATGGAATGCAAGTGAGAGTTATACATAAAGGAAAGTTGTGGATAAAAAATGGTGTGGTTCTGAATGATGTTTTGCTAGTCCCAAATTTCAAGTTTAACTTGCTTTCTATTAAGAGGTTATGCGAGCAGTTGCAAAGCACAACTAAGTTTATAGAAAATCTATACATATTATGAGTCCCTTCTCCAAGAAGGACAATGGCAATTGGTAAAGGTCATGAAGGCTTATATAACTTGAACAAAGGAGTATTTAAGAAGCTGGAATTTGGAAAGCAATTCTTAGCCAGCCATAGAGATTCTCATGATATGCAAGCTCATACTTGTAATAATGCTTCTAGTTCAATTCAGTTTAGTGTCCGACATAAAATACTTGAACATATGTCTTGCAATAAAATAAGAATTGTACTTAATCTTGGTTTGTTCAATAACAAATTAAAGAATTTTGTTTGTGAGATCTATCATAAGGCAGAACAACACAAATGACCTTTTCCTACTAGTAGAACTACTAGCAGCTGTGCATTTGAGTTGATTCATGTGGACACTTGGGGTCCCTATCATACCAAAACAACAAAGACATTAGAAGAGTAGAGTGTTTAGGTTGAAAGAGCTAGACACTGTCCACCTTTAAAACCTAGAAGATCAACTAGATCACATAGAATACCTAGTTACTTGCAGGACTATGTACCCTACAACATGAGTAAGTAGGAGGAGGCTTTCTACCCCTCGACCCTCACTAATTGTGTAGTCCAAACAAAGAACCATTGGGGGGAGTAGGTTATGATTGTAGAGGAGCTGATAATGGAGCCACAAAGCTATTCAGAGGTATCATAACCCTTAGGCTAGAAAGCAGCCATAAACAAGGAAATACAAGCCTTGATTGATAATAAGACTTGCGAGGTGGTGCCTTACCTGCTAGCTACATGGAAGAAACCAATTGACTGCAAATGGGATTATGAAACCAAACACAAAGGTGATGGAAGTCTAGAAAAGCTTAAGGCTAGGTTAGTGGTAAGGGGCTTCACTCAAAAAGAAGGGATAGATTATGTGGAAATCTTTTCTCTTGTTGTCAAAGCGACAACCATAAGATCCTTAATTGTTGTTACAATTAAGAAGAACTAGAAGTCACTCCAACTTGATGTAAATATTGCTTTTCCTAATGGTGATTTACATGAAGAAATTTAGATGAAGGACCCTCAAGGCTTTTACCCATAATTTCCAATGCAATTTGTAGGATAAAGAAATCACTTTATGGATTGAAGCAAGCATTCAGGCAGTGGTATGCTAAGTTCACTAAAATCCTCTTTGCTAGAGGATACAAACATTCTAGTAATCATTACTTCTTATTCTATAAGAAGACTAAAGGCTCCAACATTTTCCTAGGAGTGTATGTGGATGACATTTTCCAATTTAGGGGTAAGACTGCTACATCAGACCCCACCTATTGGATTTCTATGTGCATGACATCTCCTGGCTAGAGATGATGAAGATGAGATACAAAATCTCAAATGCTACTTAGATGGCACTTTTAAGATTGAAGACTTAGGAGAAGAGCATTTTTTCCTATGGAATAAATACTTTACATACTATAGAAGGAATGACTTTAACACAGAGAAAATTTGCTAGAGAACTTCTTAAAGAATTTGGAAAAAGGGAAGCTATACCAGTAATTTGTCCTCTAGATCTTTTTTATCACCCAACACTTTGCAAGAAGATTGTTAGGAAGCTTAATTTTCTAACCAAAACATGAGTAGATCTAGCTTTTCTAATTCAACACTTCAACCAGTTTATGCAACAACCAAGGATAGCTGATTTCCAAGCAGTTATGCATATTCTGAGATACCCAAAGTGTTAGCTAGACCTAGGAAGTTTCTTTAACAAAAATTCTCAGTAAACTTTGGAGCCACACTGTGATTCTAACTGGGCATCATGCTTACATTCAAGAAGACTAGTCAGTGGCTATGTTATCTTCTTTGGAAGCAACATGATGTATTAGAAGTCCAAGAAACAAGGCATTATATCTCTTTTCTATATTAAGACAGAATATAGGAGCTTAAGATGGACTGTAGCTAAGCTATCTTGGCTCTATAGATTACTCCATGAATTCAGCATTAAAGACATCACCTTTACACCAATTAAATTTGATAGTCAGGTTGTCATCTATATTGCAAAGAACTTGGTGTTCCATAAAAGGACAAAGCATATAGAACTTGATTGTCATTTTGCCAGAGAAAAGTTGTTGCTGGTTTGATATCCCTTAGCCATGTCAGTGTAAGGAACACCTTGTAGACATACTAATCAAACCTCTACCAAGTGCCATCCATTATGAGCTAATTGACAAATTAGGAGTTTAGAGAACTACCACTCTAGGAGGGGGTGTTGGGAATATAGTTGCTTGAGTTGTTTTTCTAGAATCTTTATGAGATAAGTTAGACAAAAATTATAAGTTTGTCAGAACCATTTTTTGGAAGGAAAGCAGGGGCATGACTTGCATAAATAAAGCTCCTTTATGAGTTATGCAGTTATATGCTCATTGCATGTGAATTCAACAAAGAAGTTCTTATCTCTCTTCTTTCTCTCTCTACATTTAGCTCTGCAATCATAACATAAAGAAAACACTAAGAGAAAAGTTAAAACTTGATGCTTCCTCATCCTTTCTCACGACGACTAAGCCACTAACTTTCTCTCTACCCATTAATTATCAACCAAGAAGGCCATTGTTCATCATCAAATATGCCTTTTAAAATTTCAATTATAAGGTTTGAATCTTCCAGCCATTGAAGCCATTGCGATAATCGTCTTTGATGGCTGAAATCTTCAAAATATTTCATTAGGAAATTTAGAAAGGTCTCATCTTCAGAGATACTAATTTTTGAGCTCAATTCCACTCGAATGATTAAATCTGAGGCCCTAGATGAAGTGAAAAAGTTTACAATTCATAAATCATGGTCCAGTTCAATTGGTTAGACTATAGATTCAATTTAAGGGAAGAAGGTTTTCAGCCATATGTTTATAACAATTGGATTTGAGATGAACTGAGATGAAAAACGACTCGATATATGTATATATATGAACATATACATATACATACACACATAAATACATACACATACATATATATGTACGTACGCATGTATGCATGTATGTATGCATCTACATATATACGTAGGTACCTATATATGCACATATATACATACATACATACAAACATACATACATACATATACACACACACACACGTACAAATCTCTATCCATATGTGTGTGTGCGTATCAATATGAATCTATGTATGTATGTCTATACAAATATAGATATACATATATATATATATTTGTATATATATATACATATGAATATATATGTATATGTATATATATATATGTATATAAATATGTATATATATATATGTAAGTATGAATGTATGTACGTGTGTGTCTGTGTGTACACACACGCACGCACGCACACGCGCACACACACACACGCACACACAGGCGCACACGCGCACACGCGCGCACACAAACACACACACGCACGCACGCACACACACACACACACACATATATTTATATATGTGTGCGTGTGTGCGCGTGTGTGTCCATACATAAATATATATATATATATATATATATATATATGTATATATATATACATATATATAAGTGTGTGTGTGTGTGTACATATATACATACATATATGCATATATATATATATATATATATAT
>JACYFF010010365.1:42679223-42699133 GCA_017589665.1 Selenicereus undatus | reverse complement strand
AAGCAAAAAGTAAAGCTACCAATAGCATACCACCTACTGCTACTAAATCCCAATGGCATATAAAATGTGTTGCTAGAACCTAGCAGCATAAAAATACTGTTGTCGAGACCTAGCATTATAATTAGCTTGCTGCTACATCCCAACAAGTGCCCAATCACTGTAGTTCTTCCAAAAGGAGAGAAAATAAGAGGGCATGCATGTAAGAGGTGAGCATATAACTCGCTATTCCTATTCAGGGTTCATATAATCTAATGTCACCAATAATGAAAAAAATCCTATGATAGCAGGAAAAAAATGATGATGAAAAACAAAAGTGTCAAAAACTAGAATAATATGTTTGATTAATTTCTTTAAGTATCAATTCCAAGGGATCAAATAAAAATAAAAACATAATTTTTAAACGTCTAACATCATAGGGCTTATTGCAAATACTGCAAACGAAGAACCGAAAAAAAAAACATTATGTCAGTCAACCACAATACTTCAGAGTCGGTAACACCATCACGCGCATGGTAGCACGGGTCCCAGCTCTCTGCAACAGGTCTCTATAAGAACCCTTTCCTTCAAGGATGGGATGTAATCCTTGCTCATTATTATGCTTGCTAGTTTTGGAGGCATAAGCACTTAAACCAAAGAGCCCGAGCCATCAAGAGGAATGGATGCTCTTCTGATTCAAACTTGGCAAATGGAATGCTGATGATAAAGTACGAGGGTTGTTCTATCGTTGACCACACTGACTAGCAAACAAGGAAAATATAGATGAACTTAACCAACCCTAGTATTATTTGTTTTAATTTCCTATTAGACGTCTAAAAACCATGGATTCTCGGCCAAGGAACCGACAACTAAATTTCCTCTCGATTAGAAAACGATTTCATCCCTCAATTAAGGAGGACAAGTTAAAGGGACTTGCTAAATTTCGAATGAGTATATCATCTGTAGCGTAGTTAGATATTATCTTTGGAGAATGGCAATGCAAAAGTGTTTTTAGAGCTAAACATGTAATGAAAAATGAACAAAACCTCCAGGAATCTCATTGAAAACAAAGGAAGAAAAAGGGAGACACCATGAAACTACAATAGCAATAGACAATCGCAACTAAAGATGTGATCGTGCGACCCAGCTACCTCGCTCAAGCCAAGGATGGTCTCTCCGAAGACAATAGAGATGATTCCTCTTCCTTTAAGAAGTTGGGTAGTGATGCATGCCAAGGAAGTTAAACCCTCTAAACTAATAAACAAATAACAGTTTATTAGACAAATGAAATATGCCACCTAAGGATGGTCTCACCCATGTTTTTCTTCCTTTAAGAAGTTGGGGAATGATGCATGCCCAGGAAGCTATGCCCTTTGAACTAATAAATAAATAATAGTTGATCAGACATAAGAAATATGCCATCTAGGCATCCTAATATGCTCAAACCATTTGGAAATATGGATTGACCATCTATAGCCACCTTGGTTTCTTTGTTAGTAAGGAGGAGCAACTTGTAAAGGTTCTTCCGATAGCCACCAGACTTGTATAGATGACACTTCTCGGGAGGAAACCCTAGGATTACTCCAAATTCCTGCATGGGGGGATCAAGTTTGCTTCACTTAATTGGAAAGCACGGGGGTCTCTCCTCCAAAATTCTTGAGTAATAGTTAGGAAATTAACATCCAAGGCCAACGCATGAAGAGAAAGTAGGCATATAAAATTGTGAGGCACAATTTTTCTTACGCCTTTCACTACCATGTGTTTTGTCCAAGAGTCTAGAATCTTATCAAAATAGGCCATTAGCAATTAGAGTGGAAGCTTATGGATGTTGGATGCTATAAAAGTCTACATGTTGGATTTTGGACTTTGATTCTTCTCTTGAAATATATATCATGTGCCAGCTTATATACATGATAGACTGTATTTTAGATTTCTCGTCCTGCTTTGAACGTGCCACATATTCCATGCACACTTTGGTGTGATACTATTATCATAATTTAATTATGCTTATAATGCAATTTGAGACTTTTGTTACATTATTGATACTTTTTACATGAGTATAAGATATTCAGTACATGTTTTTGCTTGATGATTTGTTTTGGCTCGAATGACCTTCTTTAAGGAGAGATAATGTGGTGCATGACATGAGATCTTTCATATATGTTATTATGTAATTCACTCTTTACATTCATATGGATAAGCATATGTGATTCACTATTTCCTCGTATGTCATAGTTTCTTAGTGTTTGTTCTATCCATATGACATTGAAATGAATTATTTTTGGCATGAATTATGAGGGAGGCTCTTGCTTATTACAAACAAGAGTGCTAAGTAAATGCAGGAGATCAAAGCCTACATATGCTACAAAACTAGCATATCGAAGCTTAATTTGGAAATGACTTTTGGAAGCATAAATTGACACAATTTCAAAGGATTTGAAATTTTGGGTTAGAATGATACATTGCATATTAGCCCAAAAGTGGTAGCTGTTGACGAATCTCCTTACGCTCACTAGAATCTTTCTCTATTTCTATATGTTTTGATGGCATAATGGATTATTTGCTCTAAAATAGTGACATTTGTCAAATGCGAGAATATGATTATGTCATCCTATGCTTTTATGTCAACTATAACATGATTTCATTACATGCTCTCATGCAATTATGTTTATAAATGTTATACTAAGGGGGAGCTATTTATGCCAATGTCGTGTTTATGCTATGCTTATGGTTTCTCTTAACCAAATGGTCTTTTTTATGAACTCTAAAAAGGGGGAAAAAATATTATGGTAAGCTTACTATGTGTTTGTGGTTTTAACTTTCATAAAAAAGGGGAGATCGCTAAGTTGGTTATCTTTGATGTATTTTGATGAAAGCCAAAAAAGTAATTATGTATGACTTGAATGTATTTATATGTTCAAAGTGTATTTGATATGTGTTTTATGTACACGGATATTTTATATATTCTTAATATACAAGTTATCACTTCTCAATATATTTGACCATGTGACATTGATTTTGTCTAGTCTGACCACCTTTGAAAAGTGTAGCTCCTATTTGAGTCAAAGTCTTTGAAACATATTTGGCTATGTGATACATATCTTGTCTAGTACGGCCCACTTTGATAAGTGCAGTTTTAGTTTAAGTCAAAGTCTTTGAGTATTATGTCAAAGTTTGTTGATCTGACTTTGAAATACATTTTTGAATGATAGAGTGTTTGTATATGTGATTAAACATGCTAAGTAAGCTTTGTTATGTCATTGCTGACAATGCATTTGTGCACTTAAAGTATCAGGTTCATAAGCTTTGATGATATTTTGTCAGAGTCAAGAAACCTAACTTTGGAGTATGTGTCCAATCGATTGCATGATCTTGAGCATTAATAAACTTTCTTAAAATGCTAGAAACACTCTGGAAATATTGTTTGAATGCTTAGAATAATTATTATGGTTAAGATTGCTAAATCATTATCTAAAGCATGATCTATTAAATTTGGAAAGTACCTTTTCTAAATTTTGATATCCTATTATATGTACATGCTTGATTTATTCCTTTTGGATGAGATATCTAGTATAGACTGATTTATTAATTGATATAGTTGCGTAAATGATATCTACTCATTTATAGTAAGTATCTTTGGAAGATCTTAGAAAATATTATTTGATTGCTTTGGAAAGGTATTTTGCAAAAATATTATCTTGATGTTACTTGCCAAAGCAAGGTAAGCTACAAGCGAGGATCTCGTCCATATTTATTTATGATAGTTGCAACAAATTTCAGATTTAGCAAAAGTCTTTGAGATAGACTTTGGAATACTTATTTGTTGGATTTCATAATCTTTATGAGTAATTTATAGTTGATTAATTTGCTGAGATACTATCTTGAGCTTTTGACATGCTTGCCTTTAATTATTCATTTTCGGAAGATTACCAAATTCCTTCCCAAAACATGATCAATCTTATTTGGAAAGGATTTTCATAAGATCTTATGATTGATTTCAGTCAATATCTTTAGAGGTATTATGAGCTTGATTATTGACATACTGCAATTGAAGTTCAAAATGGATTGACTTTGTATGCATGCCCAAGTTAATATGTAATATATTATGTAATATACATATTACTGGATATAAAATATATTGTACACACACATATATATGATTACAATTTAATAACTTACGAAGTTATTATAGAAAGAGTTAAACTCTTTAACATTACGAAGTTATTAATAAATCCTAATATGTGACACAATAAATTAAACACCATAAACAAATTCCAATGGGCGACGTTATCTCGTATTGTGTTGAATTTTTGTTCATAGATCATAATCAATTGGAATTTATGTTCAAGGATCTTTATCAACATGTCCTATAGATATAAAAAGTAAGTCAACTTAAGGATAACATCAAAATAAATAAGTGATGTATTTTAATACCAACCCTGATCCGCATTTTCTTCTTATTCTCATTTACATATAAGGATCTCTTGATGGACATGAGATAAGTGTTGAAACTATTGGAAATGCAACAGTTTACATGGTTGCATATAGGAAAGGCAACCATTGGATCCAATTAGAGGACAGAGAATGGGGGTTGCAGCCTGGCAGGTATGGAGTTAGTCGGGTTTCATGTGAGTTACCCTCGAGATGGGATTAAAGATACTACCATTGGGTTTGATCAGTTCCAGTTTGCTCTTTGAAGCATGTGGCATTCTCAAGATATGAGCGACACAAAGAAGCATTTCCACACCATTTGCGTGTACATCACCGAGGCAGCACGATTTTTCATGTAATATCAAATGCACTCTTTCGTCTTGCCCCTTATGTGAATGTGACCATGTCTTCGAACAAGGTGAACTTACACATAAAATGAAGATTATGATTACGAGTTGGTCTTGGATCAACAATTGTTATATGATGTACGTAGAGATTGAGAAGTGGACTTTTCCACAAATACTTTAAGAGCAGATAGGAATTAGGACCCCCAAAAATACTAGAGTGCATGGTAGCATTGCTTTGGTATAAAAAGGAGTATGCCTGCTTTCAGAAATTTGCCAACAAGTGTTGCCTCAATGTATATTCACGGTGAGTTGTTTCCTTAAGGAAAGATGTTTTTGTTGGTGATTGTTGAATTAGAAAATCCTACCCTTTTCCTATGCCCAGTAGTGAGCCTCTCTCTTTCTTCCCTTCCCACAGCTTGACAGCTGGTAGCATTGGTTTGGTATAAAAAATAGTATATCTGCTTTCAAAAATTTACCAACAGGTGTTTGCTCAATCTGATATTCATGGAGAGTTGTTTTCCTTAGGGAAAGATGTTGTTTCTGTTGGTGCTTGTTAAATCAGAAAATACTACCCTCTTCCCATCCCCAGCAATGTGCCTCTCTTTTTCTCCCCCTCCCACAGCTTAACACCACTACTAAGGCACTCATAAATCATAGCTAAAACAAAAAAGCATCATTCATTTATGTTGGTGGTTTTTGAGGGGTGGAAAATAAACTTAAAGAAAAGAAAACCTCAAGCACCCGATTGTCAGTCGTAGTACCTTGAGGGTCAGTCCACAGGGAAGATGTTTAGATTATGGTCATTAAAAACGAAATAATTAAACTAATTAATTACACTAAATGATATTGTTTAAGACAATCTAATAACCTAATTCAACTAAACGATCATCAACCTTTCAATTGAACAAAGTAAGCGATCTAAATTAATTGACTTACACGAATTAAACCTAAACACTCAACTAAACGAAACAAAAGCGTGTAAATGAACTAAACTTAGCATTCCACTAAAATGAATCAAGCAACCTTATTATTATCAAACTACCAAATCTGAAACAATTATTTGAAACCCCTAAAATCAGAAACCAGAACAATTTAATTACTAGAACAGGGCAAAATCAAAGCACTGAGTCCAAATTACTAATAAGCTGAAATCAACTACCAATTTTCAGGACAACCTAACCAAAACAAGATAAAGGGCAGCAACATCATTCAATATTACTTGAACCAAAACGAAATCAATTGTCCAACAGTAGCGAAAGCAGGGAAAGGGGAAGAACCGAACAGAGCACAAAACAGGGGAGGTGTATTTGACAGAACCGAAAGCAAAACAACCACCATCCATTATTATCAACCAGCAACTAAAAACTAAAACAACCTAAACAGCTGAACGAAAGCAAAGAAGCATAGCCATAAACCAAACTCAGAAAGCAACATTCTAATTCGAACCAACCTGAAGTAGCAAGCAAAAGAACTAAAACAGAACATCAAACTAAAACAGCAGCAGGGGAAGGGGAATTCAGCAAAATCAAATAGATTGAAAGCATGCACAAAACGCAGAATTGAAAGCTGTAGTAGGGAAATCGAAAGCAAACCGGAACCATGCCCAAATCGAAGCCATTGTCCCAAAAACGAAGCCCATCAGAGAACGCGAACAGGGGTGGGGGATTTGAATGAACTCGAATTAGCCCAAATTTCTTGCACTTACAACTCCAATTTAGCAAAACTAAGCCTAATTACGTGAGATTAAAAACTGAAAACAGATCGAAATGCCTAACCCTAACCAAAATTTCTGAAGTTCGAACATGAAATCGAAACTAAACCTAACCCTAGAATTCGAGTAACTAGAATGAAAACAATTCAAATTAAAACTAAATCTAAACCTTAAATTAAACCTAACCTAAACCTAAAATTACCTAAAAACTACTCCTAAATTACCTAACCTCCGCTTCAATGGTGTCTTCCTCCTTTTATACCCGAGGCCTCGATCTTCAGCCTTTGATTGGGATGGTGTCGTGGATGGTGACGATGAAGCCAGCGAAGGTGTAGACGTGGAGTTTGCAGCGTGAAATACAGTGGTGGGTTGGGGTTGGACGAAGTGGTGAAACTGTGGGTGGGGTTTCGGGGTTTTGGTGGGCTGAGGGGGTTTCTGGGTTTGGGGATTCTGTGGGTTGGGTGGTTTTGGGATGATGTGCTAGAAGAGAGAGAGATGACGAGGTAGAGAGAGAGAAGCGAGATGGATGGGCATGGAGGTGAGGAAGGCAGTAGGTGAACTCGAGTTTCTGGGGGTTCAAGATAGTACAACGGGAGGAGGAAGAGAGAGAAGAAGAAGGGGATGGGGGTTAACTTAAAAGGATGAACCGGGTTTTGGTGAACCGGGCCCGTCCGGTTTTATGCTGGACCGGTTCGGTCCTATTTTTGGGCTGGTTCAGGGTAGTTTGGCCCGGTTTTTGACAATTCAAGGTCGGTTCTTCAATTCTCGACATTTTTTCCATTTTTTCACCATTTTTGGCCCCTTTTTCACATTTATTAAAAATCAGCAAAATAAAATAAAATCAATTAAAAAACCTTAAAAATATTATTAAAACGAGCATAACCCAGGTGTAAAAGTACCTTAAAAATAGCACATTTTTAGCTCAAACAATTTATTAATAGCAGAGCTACAGACACCATAGTAGAGATCAACTGCCAGAAATTCACCTACTTAGGAATCTACAACCAACCACCACTGATTTCTACGCCTCTAATTCAAGATTGCTCCCCCACCCTCAACTCTAGCTATCGTTGCGCTCTCACCAGCGGTAATAGGCTAGTTACTCTCTCTCTCTCTTTCTCTCTCTCTCTCTCTCTCTCTCTCTCTCTCTCTCTCCCCTTATTTGAAAGAATAGTTTGGAGATTTTAATTTTTGGATTTTCTCTATTGTTAGGGAATTGAAGCAGTGGCATACCTATTTACCTGTAAAAGAATCAAGCAAATAAAAAGGAGGAACACGAGTAAAAAAGGAAACAAAACTTGAAAACCCTTTTGGTCAATGGCTCTCGAAATTATGTCAATTCGAGTGATACAAAGTGGGTAATATTATCTTCCATATCTCATTATATGCATCCTTTGGGGTATCATTGTTTTCCTCTAGTTTGAAGTAGTTTCACTTGTTTGATTCAATATCTCAACCTCCCTCCAATTTAGTCGAAGATATGCAACTATTGTTAATAAGTATAATGAAATATGTTTTCCTGTTGGATTACTAGATGATCTAGAATCTAGATCATTTAGGACGATCATTGGTTTCTAGTCAAATTGATATCTGGTTATGTTGAGAGGGAACCCAGAGTTGTACCTAGGAATATGCGATATTGCATTGTCATTTGTTATGCTGGGCATAAAGTCACATACTGTTGTTTCTACATTCTGAGCAATGCAATTTTAAATTAGTTTTCACTTTTCTCTAATAATAAGATAGAGTGCACTACCACAGTTTTTCCTTTTTATTTTTGTCCCTAAAAAATTGATTTACCTTTTTTGTGTGTATTAGATTCCTATATCTAAGCTTGAAAGAAAGATGGATGACGTCTACTTTTGTGTTGGCTCTTTCGGGGGCTACACTAATTTCATTTAGAGGCTAAAAGAAATGCACAACAAACTCAAAGAACGAAGTGACAATTTTGAGGTTGTTTTGATCTATTTGGATGAAGATGATGAAGTACGATTTAATTAAGAGGAGCCTCCATGCCATGGTTGGCCTTCCCATTCAAGGATAAGAAGATTGAGAAGCTTGGTTGTTACTTTGAGCTAATACCCAAGCCAAGGCTAGCCATAAGTGGGCCAGATAACAAGAAAACACTAAATATTGATATGGCAAAACTCACAGATGAGCATGGTATCCAAGCGTATCCTTTCACCCTTGAGAAGGTTGCTGACCTTGTTGAGATTAAGAAAGCTAAACTTGAGTCAATAGCCCTTGAATGCATTATGTTTTTAAGGGGAAATGATTAAATCATTGATAAAACTAGCTCCACGACAATGATTTGTTTCCTAATCCGCACCCCACATTTCCCAAGGATGTCCTCCTTCGGGATTGCTTAGTGGACTGAAATAATTTTCGTTGCTTTCTTAGGTGTTTATGTCTGAGCTTTTGGAAAATACACGTTCACTTTTTTTTTTATGTCATTGACGCCCTCCTTGCCATGGTTTTACTCCTAAACTTATTGAAAGATACAATATAAAGTTAAGGCCAAAGAGAATGCATTTGATGTCATATGTATTTCTGGTGATCATGATCAAGCTTTATTTGGGAGATTACTATTTAGACATGCCATGGTTAGCCCTTCCATTTGGAGATGAGAGGAAGGTTTTCTTATCTTATAGGTTTAAACTAACGGCAATCTTGTGTTTTGTAGCTATTGGACTTGATAGTAACACTATCACAACTACAATCAAGAGCTTATAGGATTTTATGGGGCAAGTTCTTTTCCCTTTGCATGCTACAAATAGATGGCCTGAAAGACTAAAACTCCAACTCCATTAAAATGAACTAGTAAGATATGAAAAAATAGATACTTTTGTGACGCATATGATAAGAAAGGGTCTAACTGGTCCTTTCATTGCAAGGAATGTGATTTGATCTATATCAAAGTATGCCTTGATGAATGATGATAAGCAAAAGGTGAACGTAGCAAAGTCGAGGCCACTAATGAGGTTAGCAAAGTTGCGAAAAAAAATTATGAGAGGAAGCGTGAGGCAAAAAAAGGTTATATTTGTGAAATTTACCTACCTAAAAATTGATGACCACCCACAACAGGGTCCTAACTCTCTAATTCAAGAGTTCTCCCTTACCCTTAACTCTGGCAACCGATGGCTCCTCCTTAGCGCTAATGAGGCTGGTGAGTCTCTTTCTCTCTCTATGTACACCTATTTGAAAGAACGGCTCAGAGATTTCAATTTTTGGGTTTTCTCTATTGTTAGAGAACATTAAGCACTACATACCCATTTATGTTGGAAACAATTAATCAATTGGTATAGGAGAAAGACGAACCAAAGAGAAACCAAAGCTTGAAAACCCTTTTGGTCAATGGCTCTTGGGAGTATGTCATTTCATTTTATAAAAAATAGGTATACCTCCTATGTCTCATTGTATGCATCCGATAAGGCATCCTTGCTTTCATCGAGGTTAGGAGGAGTTGCACATGTTTGATTCAATATCTAAACATCACTCTAATTTAGTTGCAGATAACAATTGTTAACATATACTATGAAATGTGTTTTACTGTTGGATTGCTAGATGATCTAGAGTATAGATCATCTAGAATGATAGTTGCTTGCTCATTAAATTGATACCCAATTATGTTAAGAGAAAACTCTGAGTTGTACCCAGGAATATGCGATATTGCACTGCCACTTGTTCTCCTAGACATAATGTCACATGTTGTTTCAGCATTTTGAACAACACAGTTTTGTTTTGGTTTACGTGTTTATTTAATAACGTGATGGATTTGTTTTGTCATGGTTTTGCTTGTAATCATTATTCTTAAAAATTTAATTTGCCTCTTGTGCGTAGTACCAAATCCCTATATCATAGCTAGAAGAAAAAATGGTAGGCTTGAACCTACTTATGTGGGTGCTCTTGTGAGTTATGCAATGATTTCACCCAAAAACTAAAAGAAATTTACTAAAAACTCAAAGAATGAGGTGAGAATTTTTAGGTTTTGTTTATCTATTTAGACGGGATGATGAAGTATGATTTAACTAAGTAGGATCCCACTTGTCATGGTTGGCCTTTCCATTCAAGGACAAGAAGATTGACAAGCTTGCTTGTTACTTGCAATTAAAGATTCATTCCAAGGTTGGTCATAATCAGAATAGTTGGTGGTTGAACTTGCTGAATCCTAATGTGGCATAACCCCCAAAAGAGCATGGTATTCAAGCATATCCCTCCATCCCTAAAAAGGTGGCTGAACTTGCTGAGATTGAGAAAGCCAAACTTGAGTCAGAAACCCTCAAATACCTCATGGTTTCAAGAGAAAGGATTATGCCATTAATATAGCTGGCTCTAAGGTAATAAGGTGTTCCCTAATCCTTACCCCCTTATTTGCCAATGATTTTCTCATTTAGGATTGCTCATTGAACTAAAATACTTTTCCATTGTTTCTCAGGTTCATGTGTATAGGCTTGTTGGAAAATACATGCTTATTTAGTTTTTAGCCCATTGATGCCTCTATTCTATGTTTCTACATGTACACATATTGAAATGTATAATATAAAATTAAGGTCACAGAGAGTGTATTTGGTGTCATAATTGTATCAAGTAATTATGATCAAGCTTTATTTGATAACTACTATTCAGACATGCCATGATTAGCCCCCCTATTTGGAGATGAGAGGATGACTTGCTTATCTCGCATGTCTAAGTAATGCGAGCCCTATGTCTTATAGCTATTGGCTATCACAACTAAAATTAGATGGCTCATACCAGTTTTACAAGTAGATTCTTTTCCCTTCGGGGAAGAACACATACATGAGTTAAAAGATTAGATTGAGGAAATGGCAAAAGGATGGCATGAGTAACCGAAGCTTAAGCTAGATGAACATGAGCTAGTAAATTAAGATGTAGAGAAATCGATATTTTTGTGATGGATATGATAAACCAGGGTTCGATTGGTCCTTTTACTGCTAGGAGTATGACTTTAATCTGCATCTCGAGTGTGCTTTGAAGAATGATGAAAAGGAAAAGACAAAGCTAGCAAAATTGAGGCCACAGATAAGGAGGGCAAGGGTGAGGTAAAAGACAATGAGAGGATGGCCAAGGAAAGAAGCCTATCTTTGTTAAGTTTACCTACCTAGGAGTCAGCAGCCATTCGCCACTAGATTCTACCCCTCTAATCCAAGACTTCTCTCTCACCCTTAAATGTGGCAACCATTGTGTCCTTGTCAGCGTCAATGGGGTTGGTTGTTTCCCATAGCCCCCCATATGAAGGAACATTTTATAGATTTCAATTGGTGGGTTTTCTCTATTAGGAAGCATGAAGAAGTGGCGTACTCTTTTATGCAGGAAAGAATGAAATAGTTGAAGGAGTAGGAGGAAGAGGAGAAAAGAGAAACCAAAGATGTAAACCCTTTTGCTCAGTGGCTCTCGAGATTATATATGTCATTTTTTGTGATGGAAAACAAGTAAAATATGTTGCATGTCTCATTTTATACATTTTGTGAGTTATCCTTATTTTCTTCAAGGTTTGAAGGAGTAGCACCTATTTGATTGAATGTCTCAACCTAACTCCTATTTAATGGAAGAAAGGCAACTTTTATTAATAGTTACCATGAAAGATGATTTACTGTTGGATTTATAGATATCTATAATCTACATCATTTAGGGCTTGCTCATTAAGTTGATATCCAGTTATGTTGAGAGATAACTCAAACTTGTACCTAGGAATATGTAATATTGCACCGTAATTTGCTGTGCAATCATGAAAAATTTCAAACTCCATGAGGACTTCCACAATGTGTGGGATGTACTTTAGCTCAGGGAACCTATACTAGGGTGCATCTACTCCTTATTTTATGAAAATGTCATTAACGGTATAGAGGTGAGGGGGAATATTGCATTAATTAATCCCCTTATCTTGATAATGATTTCTATGTTTTTCCTCTTGATCTTTAGTTGAAGCTCTTAAGGAGTAGGCTAGTTGCCTTAGTTGAAAGGGTGAGCTAAAGGGCGCACCTTAGGAGACGCAATGAACATTCTTGACCTTTTCGCTTGATGGATTCTGGGTATATAACCCATATTCCTCGTCATAGCATTTATGCTCTAGTTTAAGAAGGAACTGAAGTTAAATATAACTTCATCTTTTGAGTCGATAACTGGATATCCATCGACTACAAAGCCCCAAATTTCTACGTCATCATTATCATGCTCAACCTCTAGAGTGAGACCTCTCTTTTCGACGATAGTGATCATTTGATCAACACGACCCCACCCCTTTTAACTATCTTCTAATGAAGGATTGACAGTATCGAATTTTGATCATGTAGTCATAAGCAGCCAAGCAAGAGGTTAAAGATAGCCTTAATGTCTATGGCCGTAAAGGCTACCTTTCTTTCGATTCCCCCAACAGCTGTGTTAAGAGTGACAACCCTAAAAAGGTTCTTCAAGCACTGTCGTAGGCTCAAAGGCATTAGGTTGGAGGAGTCATGATCACTTTATTTATGCCCAGTTTCTTAGCTGTTCTTGCAAGCATATGTTAATTGATGACCTATTATCTGCTAAGATCTTAAGTGTGTGCTTGTTTCTGCATGTTATGACAAGATATGCAACATTGTTTGGTTTTACCCTTTCAAAGGGAAGATCTATATCATTAAAAGTTATAGTCAAGGGGACCTTTTGGTCATAAAGAAACTAACCAGCTCTTTGGGGGTGGTTTGTACTGGGAGGGCCTGTCAATGGTTAATAGAGGAAGCTAAAGGCTTCCATATGGTAATGCTGGCCTTAGTCTTTTTCAACATGGAAAGGATAAGATCCTCTGATGATTCATAAGTTGTCATTAGACTTGGTTGTTCCCTTCTTGAAGCAAGTGTGGGGGTTTGTAGTATCTCCCTTTGTGGGTGAGATGTTGGATTTCTTCCTTTCTACCCCGTTTGACATAAACAGTTTCAATAGGGATAATGGGACTCATCCAAGTGTCTTTTTGGTCATCGTCCTATATTCCATTAACTTCGTCCTAAATGAGGGATAAAGGTTTAATTTCTCTTTCGTGGTAAAGACCGCGAGTAAGGAACTTAATGGGCAAGCCTTATGGTTAGGCTGAATCGCATTTAGGATGGGTAGGGTTCTATCATCTATTAGATCTTGTATGACATGTATTAATGTCAAATATTTATCAGTGGAATGCCCTTTGTCATGGTGATAGATGCAGTGAGCATTGATGTCATATTTCTCACCTCTTTTTCCCTTGAGTACATCGAGTGTGGACCCAATGGGCTTCAGAAGCCCTTCACTTTCAAGTTGTTTTATGGATTTCGTTGCTCTCATTTCAAGTGGGGTGAAGACCTTATAGGGGCAGCTAGGTCAAGAAGATTCTGCAATATTGACCTCATTTATTGCTTTGATATTAGAGACTGTAGCAGCCCTTTTATTGTTAAAGGAACTCTTATTACCTTGATGGGCATTCTTTGGGACCTTTTTGCGTCTCTTCTTCCAGTAACAACATGACATCATGTAGTTGTATGAACTTGTTCAAGTGTTGAAACCATAGATGTGATATGTTCTTTCTGCTCAGGACGGCTTAGCATCAAGGATGCCTTTTCCCTCCACTGAGCTAGAAAGTTTGGGAAACTATCTTTTTCTACTTGCTATAATAAGTTCAAGTACCAGAGTATGGTAGGTAACTTTGTACTTTTGGACTATTGTTATAGGAATTTTTAGTCATACTTTCCCAAAAGATGACCTTGTGTGGGTCAAAGGAATAAAACCAACTAATCACAACTTCTCCTAAAGTGAGATGGAATAGTTGAGGGATAAGAGCCTTATCTACTCCTGTTAGGCACATAATCTTAATGAAATTCCTCAAATGAAAGGATAGGTTACCTAGGCTCGTGAATTCTAAGTTTTCAGGAAGGGAAAACTTGTCAGGCAATTTCCTTTTGACATTGGGGTATGAAGGATTGGGTATATAAAGTGATTCCTAAATAATGAAGAGCTTTTCAATAGCTGCTCCAACTTGCTAATCTTTTTATCCATTGGTCCTTCCCTGTGGATTGAATGAATAAAGTGCACATCATCCGCTCTTTCATTTTAAGCATCCTATTCATGCCTCTATTTGGCAAGGTCACTTATGAGTTTTTATTACTCATTAAATTTAGCCTCAAGTTGGGTTTCCATTTGGGCTATTAGTCAGCCATGCATGTTGTAATATGCTTGGTAGCATCACCATCCTCCTTGTGGTGGTTGTTGACGGCATTTGCTACCATGCAATTGAATCTCATTAATGGAGATCTTCCTAAACGACCCAAATGGTCCCTTCTCCAAGGGCTTATTTTGCCTTCATAAGTTACAAAATTTGAGATTTCAAATGAAAACGGAAATCTTTTTCTAGAAAAAAAAATTGCAACTATATTTTGATTTTGGAAAAGCAAGAGGGAAGAAGGGAAAGAAAACTTAAACCAGCTAAAAGATAGCAACTCCTTAATGGTAATAATGGAGCAATCTTGACCATTTTTTACTTTCTTGACTAATCATAAAAATATGATTCATCAAGTATATTTTGTGCACTTCGCTGTAAATTAGAGTCATTGATGAAGGAACGCCACCTTCATACAACCAACCATGTTTTTTCTTCGTTTTTGGGTTTGGTAGAACCAAGGATACGACGGGATCATTTGGTATATGGGTCTAGTACAATATGGGTTTCAACAAAATCCATAACTTTTATGAGCCCTACAGGAGTGGCAATCCAGTAGGATCATAGGCTTGATGGTTCTAACAAGAACATGATCTTTAACAAGTGTCGATGAACTTGGAATTCCAGAGGATTCAATTATTTTCTACTCCCAGAAGGCTCAGGATTCCAAAGAGTTTGACTTATTTTGAATCCTGAAGGATTCAATTTTGCTTAGGCGTTCGACATGACTTAATCTTGGAGTTGATTCAAAAGGTTTGCTGTTCCAATGACTTAATCTTGGAGAAGCAATTACTCATTGTCATATGTTGCAACATAACGGGGAAAATGGTAAACGTGGAAAATTATATGGTAGATAGTCATCATGCTAGAAAAGGCTAGCCCTTCCTTTATAGGTAACATGCTAGGGCTGGTGTCCACTTTACCAATCCACCGAATTTAAAAACATTCCAAGTAACTTGGTTTTTTTTTTCTTTTTTTTTTGTGTGATGGAGATTGGCGTCCGCAGGGCATGGTGCATGAATCTTTTTTTAACTCAATTTTGTATCTTCTTTAATCGTACTTATAAGGAATCTAATTGCTAAAGTCCCTACTTTAATTTAAACTGTTAGAATTTTGACCAATCTTGTTTTGTGATAGGCTCTCTTTGAATTTCTGAGAGCTAGTTTGATAAATATTAAATTTATTAAAATTTCAAGTTCAACATATTCTTTGAGCAAATACCAAATTCCGCTTAG
The DNA here is from genome assembly GCA_017589665.1 of Selenicereus undatus. Taxonomy (NCBI): domain Eukaryota; kingdom Viridiplantae; phylum Streptophyta; class Magnoliopsida; order Caryophyllales; family Cactaceae; genus Selenicereus; species Selenicereus undatus. The sequence continues at coordinate 42,683,257 of JACYFF010010365.1, read as the reverse complement.
TAGATAAGGCAATTTTCATGGATGTTTTCCATGTTTGATAATTGTTTAAGCCATTGAGCTATTTTCCAAGATATAGTGTTCGGACCATCTGACGTATCTATAAAAAGGGCATTTTGAAGATTAAAATGTTTGATTTTACGATTTGTAGGGATTTTGCTTCATCTTGATCAAATAACTATCTAATTTGGTGTCTGAGATGGAGAAAAATATAAATGGATGATCTAACAGAGCACATAATATAAATCAAAAGTAGTCAACTGGATTAATTTGAGGATAAAAATCGATTAATCAAAGAAAAAGGAAAAATGTTTTGTTAATTTTTCAGGCTTGATCAATTATTTCCACAATGTTTAATCTAAATAAGATTTCATTTTCAGGGCTTTATTCAATTATTTTGATAAAAAATGTTATTTTTTTTAATTTGCTTATAGGGAAGTGAAACTAATGTTAATACAAAAAAACCACATCACGTATGGAACATATTCTGCTCTATGGGATTGAATTTATCTTATTATAATTTAATTAACTTGCTTAAAGGTTTATTTTGATTAGTTATGTTATTTCAATATTATTTTTTATCATCCAAAGTAATAATTGTAGAATTTTTTTTTGTATAATGTTAAAATATAATTTGTTTAGTGATGTCATAAAATTCATTTTATAAATATTAGTGATGCACGTAATTTAGTTTCGTGAAATATTTTTCACAATTCAAACATTAGATACCAACAATTATCCACACATATCTAAAAATTATACTATACAACTTTTTAATAATCCAACAACTCCTTACATCTATCTTTACATCTTTTTGTAGTTTCTTATAGTTCCTCGCATCTTTTTACAACTTTTCACGTCTTATTATAGTTTCTTTACAGTTCTTACAATTTCTTAGAACTCATTATATTTTCTTACATCTTATAGCTGAATCTTATCGTGGAAAAAAAAGTACTAAGCGTGCTTTCATAGAGCGAGTTGGTGAGGCCATTCCGGTTCATATGATTGCTGACAAATTCTTGTGTCCTATTTGAGTGCATAGAATAATGCTAAGTTTGGGTATTTTGGAAGGATGGTGTGTAGTTTTCCAATGTTGCCTGGTGGTGCGACGTGGAATGTCTCCATGGAATGTTCTTCATTCTCTCACAGTTTATGCATGGCATTATATAATCAACTGATCTAGGCCACTTGTTCACGTGAGGCTAAATGTGAAAGCTGGTATGTAAGCATTACTAGTCCTAATACATGGAAAACTAGAAAGCTCTCAATAAAGGATTGGATATGGGGAAAAACTGTCATCATGTGGCTTCCATGGAAACTGTATACGCCTTTTGTGGGGAAGGAATCAAGATAGATGCATGTCTCTTTGGAAAAAGTCCCCTAGTTAGGATGTTTTGGTTTGCCTTTAATTCCTTATGAGTATCTATTGAAAGTTGGCTATTTGCATTTGCTAGATGATAGGTAAGGATTTAATAATATTTTTCTCAAAGTTCAAACATTCTCATTGGCTTCAATGCCATCTTTTCGTTATTGCATTTTAGGTAATTTTTGCATAGATGTAAACAACCTTATAATGTAAATAAGTTTATAATTGTGTTTTCATTATTTTTTTTGGTTGTAAGAGAGTATTGTAAACAACAACTACCTTATAATTATGATTACCACAAACTATATATGTAATTATGATTGCATTATAAAGTTAATTGCATTACATTACAAGCTAACATCACATTAGAGTATTTGGAAAAACGGTAGTCACATATTGTTTTCAACATATACGACCTTCCTAGCACGGTTGCTGGAGGAAATAACAATTATATAGTTGATTAGATTTTGACACATAAATGCGCACATAGGCAGATCAAATGGTTAACCATGTTCAGGTTTTGATTGCTTATTCTGGAAATAAAGTAATGATTATGACTAAAAATATCCGGGTTCTCTATCTGAAGGTGCATTGGTGATGAAACGGCTTCTAGATTGCGGGGATTAGCTAAGAAGTAGTCTGGGTACAACTTTTGTCCAAGTGTATCTGCTTCTCCCCACATATGTTCTTCTGTGTTGGTTGAAGCTCTTATAGTCAAACGTGTATTAAATTTCGACGTTAAGATAGGATGGCTATAGCAGTTAGAATTACTAACGAAGCATTGTTGTTTTAGTAGATCAATAACATTCTTTTCCTATGGATATAGAAAATTGTAACACCCAAGTATAGTTAATAGTGAAACTTAAAGGCTTTGAAATGACTGCTTATATTATCAAAAGTATACTTTCCTTTTTGAAGAGCCTACTCTTATGAACTCTACAGTTAAGAGTGTTTGATGTTTACAAGTCTGACGACGAGTGATCTCCTGCAAATTTTCTAGCTAGCATATGAGCAAGCATGAAGCACACCGGAAAGAATTGTGGGGATTTGTGGGGCCAGTCAAAAATCCGGGAAGTGATCCTTAGTAACTCTCCGCAGCCTAGGGAGGGGCTGAGGCATTACAGTTGATAACATAGTTAACTTGTAACTGTGAGTTGCACAGTGGGTGAGAGAGTCCTGAACAGTCACTTAGGGGCAAAAAGATACTAAGAATGGACCGCCAGTCAAGGTAACTCATAAGCCTATCGGTTAGTAAGGCACAACAAGGACATTGTACTCCTCAAGAGGGGGTGATGGGAACACCCTAGGTATGGTTGAAAGTGAAGTTTAAAGGATCTGAAGTGATGACTACTTATACCACCAAAGACACACCTTTCTTTTTGTGGGAGCCCACTCTTAACTCCACTATTAAGCATGATTAATGTGCAGAAGCCTAGGGAAGGGTAACCTCTTGGGAAGTTTCTCACCTAACATGTGAGCAATGACGAAGCACACTGAAAAAATTTGTGGTGATTTATGGGCTCAATTAACAATCATTGAACCATTTCTAATAATTATCTGTGTTTTGGGGAGGGGTCAAGGTGTTGAAAAAATGCACTACAAATTCAACATCTGGTGGCTTTTTTTTAAAATTTTATTTTGTCATAATACGATGGTCCTTCTATCCAAGGGACACCCGTATGTGGACTAGCTATTCAAACAAGATGACAGCATAATTAGGTCTTTGCTGTTTTGAATAAACTTTTACTAAGGTGTGGCAAAAAGAAGAGGGGGGGGGGGCTAAACTCCGTCGATGATACGTTAAAAGGAAACATTTTTTTTGTTCGTGAAAAAAGAAAACATATATGGATAGATCACACCGAGAAGCATTTGCTTCAACAGTACAGAGTTTGGAGGTTCATCATCCTTGTTGAACCCTTCCTTATAATATGTGAGAAGTTTTGATGATAATAAACATAAATGAAAACATAATGCACATACTTGAGTGTTGCACAAAACAGGTCTCCAAACAGGTTGGTGATCAGGTCCTCAGAGCAGCAAATGAAATGAAAAGTCAAAGCACAAGAAAAGGTGTCCAAACAGGGTGATGCAAGTGATTGGAGCAGTGAAACATCTTTGAAATTTTTTTTATTTTGCAAAAAGACCCCAATACTATCTTAGAACAGGTCTGCAAACAGGGTGTCCAGACTGTTTGGTGTTGCGCCGGTAAAAACGTTTTTCAAATTTTTCTTTCAAATTTTGAATCGGTATTTTCAGGGGTTTTGTTAAAACTGATTTTCAGCTAGCCGTTAGTCAACTAAGCTATTTTTAGCTTGGGTATTGACTAACCTAGATTTTCTTTACTTGTTTTTCAATTGAAATAACCAACCTCTATTTTTAGTAAATGGTTAAATGGAGCAGCAAGTTGACTGAGAGAGAAAATTGTGACTGACCTAAAAGTCATGCCCCACTAGCCATTAGTTGCTGAGAATATGCCTAAAGATTCTCCTCCATTTTCTCCACTAAAATCATTCATTTTATCTATTTATCCAAAACGTGGACAAGGAGCTGTACACCGGTTTTTCAAGAGAGAATTTTCAGAATTAAGTTTGGCGATTTTTTAAGAAAATCGAGCCTAGTGAGCAAAAAGATCAAGCTTTCCAAAATTGGCACAATAGGGAATATTGTATCT
>JACYFF010010365.1:42618937-42666437 GCA_017589665.1 Selenicereus undatus | reverse complement strand
TTCCTGTGTTGGGTCCACGTAATTCTTGGGTGTTCTTGTTTTGTTCTTGTTATCTTTGTTTCACTTCTGATTATCTGTTGCATCCTATTGCTTCCACAAATTAAAGTCGCTCAATTTTCTAACAATTTTCTAACAAGTGGTGTCAGACCATCAGGTTTAGGATGTCTTCAATTATGAAGGTTGATATTCAGAAGTTTGATAACGAGATGAGTTTTAAGCTCTGGAAGATGCAGATGAGAGCAGTTCTCATCTAGAATAGGTTGTGGAAGGTTCTACAACGACCTCACAAGAAACCCGAAAAGATGACTGATGAACAATGGGCAGCGGAGCTGAAGAAGAGGCGTGGATTGTTGGTAAACAAGGAATGGGAGGAACTGGAGTTGAAGGTAGTTTCAGCTATTCAGTTGTGCCTAGCGCCACATGTCTTGCAAGAGGTGCTTGATAGGGCAATTGCGGTGGATCTTTGGACTTGGCTGGTTTTACATGACGAAGAGTCTCGCCAACAAGATCCGTTTGAAGGAAAGGCTGTACAATTTCCGTATGGCTAAAGCTACTCCTGTGCAAAAGCACTTGAATGATTTTAATTCTATTATTGTTGATTTGGAGAGCTTGGATGTGAAAATTGAGGATGAAGATAAGGTTATTTTGCTTGTTGTGAATTACCCCCACCTATAAACACTTTAAGGAGATTATGCTATATAGTAATTCTAATACTATATTGTTTGAGGATGTCAAGTCTAATTTGTTGTCTAAGGAGAAATTTGACCATGATATTCATGCTGATCCGGCTAAAGGATTCGTTGTTAGGGGTAGAACAATTGGGAAAAAGGGAAACAGTAATAAGAAAAAGAACCATTCTAAGTATAGGAATCCTCATTCAAATAAGACCTATAATTTCTGTGGTAAATTGGGTCATATTCAGGCTAACTGCTGGAAGTTGAAAAATAAGAAAGGGAAAGAGGAAAAGGAGGATCATGGTAAGAAAATTGTTATAGCTGATTGTGTTGTAGAGTCAGAGTCTGATGGTGATGTGTTGCTTGCTACTATGTCTTTGGCCACCACCTCTGGGAAGGAGTTAGATGATGATTGGGTTTTAGATTCTAGTTGTACGTATCATATGTGTTCTCATAGGGACTAGTTTGCCACTTATGAGCCTATTGATACTGGGGTTGTTCTTATGGGCAACAATGCTGAGTGCAAGGTTGCAGGAATAGGTACTGTACAGATTAAAACCTATGATGGTGTAGTTAGAACCTTGTCTAAGGTTCATCATATTCCTGATATGACTCGCTGTTTGATCTCCTTGGATACTCTTGAGACTAATGGTTGCAGGATTTCTATGGAGAATGGTGTCCTAAAGGTGATAAAGGGTGCCATGATGTTGATGAAGGGATTGCGGTAGGGAAGCCTCTATATCCTGCAGTGAACTACAGTTACAGGAGCAGCTGCAGTTTGTACAACTCCAGCAGATGTTGATGCTATGAGGTTATGGCACATGAGATTGGGCCATATGAGTGAGAAAGGGATGATTATCTGGGTAGCGCTGGTATGGGTAGGCTTGACTTCTGTGACCACTGTGTGTTTGGGAAACAGAAGAGGGTAAGTTTTTTTACAGCGAAGCACCGTACGCAGGGAATCCTTGATTACATTCATTCTGATCTATGGGATCTTTCGAAGGTTCCTTCTCTTGGAGGTAAGCGCTACATGTTGACTTTTGTTGATGATTTCTCATGCAAGGTTTGGGTTTACTTCTTGAGAGAGAAAAATGAGACATTCTCCATGTTTAAGAAGTTCAAGGCTCTGGTTGAGAAACAGACTGTGAGAAAGATCAAGAAGCTTAGGACTGATAATGGTCCTGAGTTTGTTGAGTCAGAGTTCAATGAGTTCTGCACAGTGAATGGGATAGCTAGGCACAAAACTTTGGTTGGAAAACCATAGTAGAATGGAGTTGTATAACGGATAAATAGGACTCTACTGGAGAAAGCTCGCAGTATGCTTTCTAATGTAGGGCTTTGGGATCGCAAAGCTTTCTGGGCTAAGGCTATTTCTACAGCCTATTATTTGGTGAATTGTTCACCACACCCCTCCATTGACTTCCAGATTTCAGAAGAAGTATGGTCAGGTAATCCTGTTAATTATTCAGTTTTGAGAATATTTGGATGTCCTATTTATGCCCATGAGAATAATGGGAAGTTAGCCCCTATGGCTGTTAAATGCATGTTTCTTGGTTATGCATCTGAGTCTAAAGGATACTGCATATGGTGTCCTGAGCCTAAGAAATTTATTCAAAGCCGGTATGTAACTTTCATTGAGACTGCTATGTTATCTTCTGGAAAGAATCCTGTTGTTTTTTCTACTAGTGCAGGTGATTAGGAGGATGCGAGTAGGAGTATGGAGATAGAGGTGGAGACTGTTGTAGCTGAAGGTGGAGCTGCTAATCAGCCTAACAGGAAGGTTCATGTTACTGAACCTGGTACTATCAGTTTTGATCAGTCTTAGGTGGAGGTTGATTATTCTATAGCTTGTGATCGTCCTCGCGGGGAGATCAAGAGACCTACTGGCTACAATGATGATGAGGGATTGATAGCATATGCACTTTCAGTTGCAGAGGAGATTCCTGGAGGTGCGGAACCTTCAACTTATTCTGAAGCAATCTCCTGCTTGAGTTTACCTAATTGGGTCCTAGCTATGCAAAAGGAGATGAAGAGCCTGCATAAGAATCGGACTTGGGAACTTTGCAAGCTACCTGAAGGCCGGAGAGCCTTAACTGCCAAATGGATCTATAAGAGAAAGGAGGGTATTCCTAGAGTTGAAGATGTAAGGTGGAAAGCACGCCTGGTTATTCGTGGGTGCAACCAAAAGGAAGGTATTGATTATAATGAGGTATTTTCTCCTATTGTTAGACTTACCTCTATTAGAGTGCTTATTGCATTTGTTGCTTTATTTGATCTGGATTTGGAGCAGCTTGATGTAAAAACTGCATTCCTTCATGGGGAGTTGGAGGAGGAGATCTATATGAAGCAACCTGAAGGTTTTGTTGTTCTCGGGAAGGAACAACAAGTTTGTAGATTGAAGAAGTACTTGTATGGACTTAAGCAGGCTCCTAGACAGTGGTACAAAAGGTTTGATACCTTTATGATTGGACAGGGTTACACACGCAATCGGTATGACGATTGTGTGTATTTCAGGCAATATTCTGATGGTTCTTTTATTTACTTGCTGTTATATGTTAATGATATGCTGATAGCTTCCAAGGATAAGTCCTTGGTCAGCAAGTTAAAATCTCAACTCAGTGAGGGGTTTGAGATGAATGACTTGGGAGCGACAAAGAATATTTTAGGCATGGAGATTCAGAGGGATCGAAAGGCCAGTAATTTGTACTTATCTCAGGGTCGCTATAACGTGAAAGTACTTGACAGGTTTAATACGGATAACTGTAAAACAGTTTTTACACCTTCTACTGCACATTTTAGATTATCTGCTGAGTGTTGTCCACAATCTGAGGAGGACAATGAGACGATGTCTAATGTCCCTTACTTTAGTGCTGTTGGTAGCTTGATGTAGGCTATGCTGTGCACTAGGCCTGACTTGTCACATGCTATGAGTGTGGTAAGTAGGTATATGCATAATCTTGGCAAGGATCATTGGGAGGCTATGAAGTGGATCCTTTGCTATGTGAAGGGTATTGTTGATAAGGGTTTGGTGTTTGATAGGAACAAAGCTGCTACGTGTGATGTTACAGGTTTTGTTGATTCTAACTATGTTGATGATCTTGACAGGAGGAGGTCCATATCTGGGTATATCTTCATTCTGTGTGCAGGTGCTATCTCTTGGAAAGCGTCGCTTCAGTCTATTGCAACTTTATCTACTACAGAGGCTGAGTATGTTGCTACTACTGAAGGTGTGAAGGAAACTACTTGGTTGAGGGGCCTTGTTACTGAGCTTGGAGTTCCACAGGCTACTACTGTAGTGTTTTCTGATAGTTAGAGTGCGATTCACTTGACTAAGAATGACGCCAATCATTCAAAGACCAAGGACATCAGTGTTAAGTATCACTATGTCAGAGATACAATTGCTGCAGGGGAGATAGTTGTGAGGAAGGTTCATACTTCAGAGAATCCTGCAGATATGCTTACTAAGCCTCTCCTATAGCTAAGTTCGAGCATTGCCTGGACTTAGTTGGTGTTCACAGCATTTGATTGCCCCCTGGGCTCTGCCCTTCGGGGCATCACCCTTTGGGGTGCTTTGGCGGTGTTCGAGAGTTGGTGTTACAAATTGGTCCAAGGTGGAGATTGTTGGGTTGTGGCCCAATTTTACCTCGATGGCCCAATGAAGAAGCAACCGCGACCAAACAAGGCAGTTAGGATTTTGTGGAGTTCGTGCGGCTACGACAATTAGGGTTTGCAGAATTCTCGCTCATCCTAACCCTTTATAAAGGACTCTTCTCTCCCCTTTCAAGAGACCAGTAAGAAATACCTACAGAGTATTCTGTTTCCACTTTCTTAGAGTTGTGAGAAACAGATTATAAGAGAGGCTGTAATCTTGTGCTAGATCAAATAACACATCGTGATTGTGATTGCCCTTGTACTCCTCCTTCTCATAGTGGATTGTTTGGGCTCGTCACTGTCTATGGTTTTTCCTGTATTGGGTTTTCCACGTAATTCTTGGGTGTTCTTGTTTTGTTCTTGTTGTCTTTGTTTCACTTCTGACTATTTGTCTCATCCTATCGCTTTCACAAATTAAAGTCGCTTAATTTCCTACTAACATGTTCAAATATTGATGAGATCTTTATCTTCACAACCAATACGCTATTCATGTATACCCTAAAACTTACCACATCAAATGCAGGATTAGAACTCATCAACATTATGGTTTTTGGCTATCCTTCTTGTTATGAGGTAGCTCCTGATCCTCGTTTTTGGGATTTTATTCAATTGAGGCTTTAGTAACAATGTTCGACCTTCATCAGTTTCAGTGTGCATTATTGAGATAGAATCTAGCTATGATCAACCAACAACCAAATCCTGTTTCTCCACTATTGTTCTTCTTAAACCTAGTTTTCTTATGGCATCCCTTGATTCTGCCCACTAGATGGTGGATTCAAAGACTTTTGGTGGATTCAAAGACTTTGGCATGTCTCATTTCTAATTGCAAGCCTCCCTATTAGTTTATCTATACATGTTTTTTATATCTCCTCTTGCTTTTTCTTATGTTTTTTAATAGTATCACTAATCTGATATGTTTTTGTGTATGATGAACTTAGCAATCATTAAGCTTTTCCATTGATTTCTTTATAAATGAATAAACTAGGATGTAAGAGTTAAGTTTAATGACCGAGATCATGTGGATTACATAGTGATCAAACGAAGGATGGTATCTGTTGGCCGGTAATGGTCACAAACTTAATGGCTATAGTCATGGATTGATTTGGTTGTTACAATAAAGGTTTAATTATGTATTAATCAGCCTTTATGACACATTGATATGCAAGATTACATTCTGTGGCTATGTGCCACTATAAAAGGGTGGGTGATTCATGGGTTGAATTATCCTAAGTAGTAACACATCCCTAGTAATCTAATACTCCCTGTTCTCTCACATAAGCCTAACTATCCAACCAAGGCTCGGTTTTTGAGTGTAAAGCATAGACGATGACTCTAGTAGCACCAGTTCATGGGCATACATCTTGCAGGTGATAAGGTCCGGGCAATTCCGCATCCAGGTATTCTTCAAACTCCATCAGTGGTATTAGAGCCAGCTTGTTAAGATTATAGCCTCGAACATATGGATTATAATCTGTGAGCATGAATATGCCTCGTTTTAAATTCGAAATCATATAATTGTGCATAAACTGAAATCAATAATATAAATCTGGGCTATAATTTAGCATGCTATTTTTGTAAAAATGTCATTTACGCTAATCTATCATAATTGTATGCATAAAGTTTTGGTGTGAAATTTGATAAACAGAAAAGCATAATGTTTATGCTCTAAAATTATACAAATAAAGTTGATAAATTCCATGCTTATGATATAGAATCATATGCTTTATAATAACAATCGTGATGAGATGAATTTCTGTGTGAAATGTATCATCCAAATGCTAGATCATGACATGATAATTTTCTGGTCATGACTGAACCAACCCTACCCATCCCCCCAATGTCATTTTCATCAAGATCGGAGACCTGAAAACAAAATCAAACTCGACCATTGACAACCCCCTCCTCGACTGACTTGAACACAGACAAAAAAAAAGAAGGTAAAGTAGAACGGACTTACCTTTACCCATCAGAATCGCCGGGAGGGGCGACGCGTGTGAGTCACGCACCGCTAACGAAAACGTTTTGTTCGTTCTCTTCCTCCCATCGCCACTAATCTCCTCAGATCTACTCATCCTGGCATAGAACCACGAAAAAGAACAACAAAGAAGCTGCGTGTGGTTCACACGCGCCGCCACAGGGGTGGCGCGTTGCATGAGTGGGTGGCATAAGTCGAATACTCGGCGGCCGATCTACTCGCTGGCGTGGTCAGTTGGTGGATTTGGTCGATGGTTGATGTCGGGATGCGTTTAGATGCTCTGGAAAGGGGGAGGTTCCTCATATGGGTTTTCGGGTGGTGGTTCTTATGGTGGTGGGGACGACGTCACTCAAAAGGAAGGCAACCATGGCTGCTTGGAGACGCGGCGAAGTTGAGGTAGATGGGTGTTTGTCTCGGTTGAGAGCAGAGACTCAGAGAGAGAGAGAGATAGAGCCTTTGAGGGTCAAAAAGAGAGAATCATGGAGGCAGATGATGCCTTTCAAAATCGAAACCATTGCTCAAACCAAGAAGCTTCAAGAGTGAGAAAGGCTTCCAGTTTTAGTGAGAGAGAGAGAGGAGCATAGAAGGCTCCAGAGAAGGGGAGCTAAGAAGGGTTTCATAAATAAAGGGGGGTGGGGAGGCAGTCTCGGGTTATATAAAGGGTTTCATAAATAAAGGATGCATGTTGAATGCATGATCTTGTAATTGTAACGTTAATGTGTTTAATATTCAAATGTTAGTTATCGCATGCTCATCATTACATATAAATTCGTTTTATATGTCGAACAATTTACTATTATGTTAAATAGTTAATGATAATGAAAATATGAATTAGTTTCATAAATATGTACCATTTTCAATATGTGAATAGGCAAATTAGTCTTACATTGATTTCAATAAATATCTGTGATATTTAAATAAATGTTAATTTTTTTAATATTTTAATTGTGGTCCATATGAATATTTTTATGCAAATATTGTTGTAATTACGTTATTTAAATTTTCTAGTTCATGATTATATGAGATGATTATGAGTTTAGCGAAATTTTCGATCATATGACATGAACGATGCAACTTTAATAATTTAATTACTTAAGAAAACATGTGCATTATGTCCATGTTTTAATATGCACTTGTAGATATGACAACTAACAGCGCAATGATTAATGAACTTTCCACTAGTCAGAAGTTAGATGGGTCTAACTATGACATGTGGAAACGGAAGATTCAGCATCTTCTAAATAAGAGGGACCTAATGGAACACTTGACGGTAGCTAAGTTTCCGCCATCTAACACGGATAAAGATGGCAAGTTTATTAATAATTCTTCTGTGCAATATCAAGAGAGCTTACAAGCCTACCAAGACAGGTCCAATAAGGATCCAGGGCACGATTTACTATGTTGTATTTCATGCACGACGATCTTATTGGAGAATTTGAGTTGTGTTCCACAGCTAAGGACATGTGGGACCAACTCAAAATCCGTTTTGGTCAAACATCCGAGACAAGGCTTTGTACCTTGCAGCTCAAATGGATATAGTACCAAATGGATTCCAGTCGTACCATGACTAAGCATTTACGAATTGTGAGTGGGATAATTCGTGATCTCAAGACTGTTGGTAAGGAAATTTCTGAGGGGAACATGTCCTGAATGTGATTCGGGCGCTCCCTGTAGAATCTCAACGTTGGAATCATGTGAAGACTGTCTTGACTCATTCTGAACATATTAAAACCTTTGCTGAGGTCCAAAGCCACCTTGAAAATGTTAGGCAGTTCTCATGTGGCTCTTGTTGCCAAGGGAAATAGGCCCGAAGGCAACAAGAATAACCGAGGCCAACAGGCCAAGAAGGGTTTTTGTCCCCCTCAGAATGGTAGGCCCAACGCTGGGATTGCCAAGAAGTAGAAGGCCAAAGGCAATTGAGGGATCAATATAGCATGTATGAAGTGCTATAATTGTGGAAAGGCTTAGGATTGTCCTGAGCCGAAGAAGGTACCTTCTTCAACTTGTTCTCCTCAATTATATGTATGCTCCCATGCATTAGTTGCTAATTCTTTTCCTAATTGGATTGTAGATATGGGAGCACGCAAGCACATAGTTCAGGACAGAGCTGGGTTTGTGGATTTTCACTGGTACCCGGTGGGTTCACAAACTGTCATGTTGGGTATCGGCAGTGAAGAAGATGTTCTAGGTGTTGGAACGTACCAGCTCATCTTACAAGGAGGAAATAAGTTGCTTCTTTTTGATGCCCTCTACGCACCTGGGGTGCGAGTTTGTCTTTTGTCTTTAGTTTCTTTAATGAAATCAGGTTTTGATTTTAGTTATTGTCTAGATGGTTTGAACATTATGTATGGTGGCAATGTGTTTGATCACGCAACTCTAAAGAATGATTTTCTTGTACTAGATTTGGATAATTGTTATAATAATTCTCCTTCTGCTTTTGTCTCAAGTTTTGATTCTGACTCTGAATCCATTAAATGGCATGCTAGGCTTGGTCATATTAGCCAAGATAGGATAGTAGGCTAGCTAAATAAGGTTTTTCAGACCAACTCACTAAGGTTAAGTTGCCTAGATGTGAGTCGTGTTTAGCTAGCCAGGCGACTGCGAAGCCTTTTGGTAAGGCTTCAAGGGCATCAAGCCCTTTAGACCATATCAACTCTGATATTTATGGACCCATGAATGTGAAAGCACGTCATGGGGCTTTTTATTTTCTCACTTTCATAGATGATTATTCAAGATATGGGTATGTGTACCTATTATCACATCTCTATGAAGCACTTGATGTGTTCAAATGTTTTGTAGGCAAGGTTGAGACCCAATTAGATCGGAGAGTTAAGAGTCTTCGAACTGATCGTAGTCGTGAATACCTCTCACATATGTTCAAAGAATTTTGTGAGGAAATGGATATGCGAAGACAACTCACGATTCCTGGCACTCCACAACAAAATGCTGTGGTAGAGCATAGGAATTGAACATTGCTTGACATGGTAAGGTCTATGATGGCACACGCCAATCTCCCAATTAGTTTTTGGGGGGATGCGCTGCTTACAACGGTTTACATGCTTAACCATGCGCCTAGTAAGAGCGTATCCGCTACCCTATATGAGTTATGGCATGGTATAAAGCCCTCATTGGAACGTTTACGCTGATGCAGTTCGGCTAGTTATGTACATAACCCAACTCACAAACATGGGAAACTTGGTCCAAGGGCCACTAAAATGGTGTTCATCCGATATCCTAAACATTCTAAGGGATATGTTATGTATGGTGAACACCCTAATGGTGCAATGACAGAAGTAGATTCATATATTGTTGAGTTCCTTGAAGATGAGTTCCCTAACATTGGTGTAATCAAACAGGACACAGCGTTGTATGAGTTACCGCCAAATGATTAACTATCTCTCAGTGAGGGGGAGGATTTAAACTCTCACCGTGTCACCGAGGATAGTAATCTTCTGTTGTCTGGAAGAGATAATGAGTTGTTGGTTGCCCACGAGAATCAACCTAAGAATGAGGTTCATCCTCTTCCTCAGTTACATGAACATGATCACGAGGTTAGTCCACTTGTTCAGGATAATGACAATAATTCTCTCTCAGCTGAGGATTCTATACCTCTTAAAGATAGGGGGAGGAATACCTTAGAGGGTCAAACTAGCACAGGTCGTGTGCTCCGCTGGAGTGAGCTTGGAAGAATACCTCGACGATATTTTCAAATCAAAGAGGAGATATTCCTATGCACTCCTTTAAAAATTGAAGAGCATACCTCTTTTCTGGAGGCCATTGATCCACCAAACCTCAGAGAGTGGATGAAAGTCATGAGGGATGACATGGACTCTATGGCAAGAAACAAGGTTTGAAAACTTGTTGATCTTCCTCCCCGACGTAAATCAATAGGAAACAAGTGGGTTTTCAAGATAAAATATCGGGCTGATGGATCGATCGACAATTTTAAGGCCCGTTTGGTGGTGAAGGGGTTTACCCAAATTAAGGGGATAGACTATGAAGAGGCTTTTTCTCATGTTGTAAGAATTGCTTCTATTCGCCTACTTCTGGCCCTGGTTGCCCATTTGGATTTAGAATTATTCCAAATGGACATAAAGACTGCTTTCCTTAATGGAAACCTTAAAGAAGAGATCTACATGGATCAACCTATTGGTTTCGTATCGAAAAGTCAAGAGGACAAAGTTTGACGTTTTAAAAGATCCATTTATGGTCTCAAGCAGTCTTCCAGAGCATAGTATTTCAGATTTCATGAAGCCATTATTTCTTTTAGCTTAAACATGGTTTTCGAAGATCACTGTGTGTATGTCACGAAAACTACAAAGGGGATTATGTTTCTTACTTTTTATGTTGATGACATACTACTGGTTGGAAACAACATGGAGATGATCCAAACCACTAAGCAGTGGTTGTCCTCCGTCTTCGAGATGAAGGACATGGGTGAGGCTAGGTATGTCCTAGGCGTAGAGATAACTTGGAACTGTTCTAAGAAGCTTCTTGGTTTGAGCCAAGAAGCATATATTAACAAAATCTTAGAACGTTTTCGAATACATTACTCTAAACCCGTGGACACTCCAGTTGAGAAGGGTTTAACCTTAAGTCTCGACCAGTGTCTTAAGACAGACAAAGAGAAGGAGAGAATGAACAATGTTCCTTATGCTAGTGTAGTAGGAAGTCTAGTGTATGCCATGTTGTGTACATAGCTAGACATTTGCTTTGCAGTTAGTTTGGTAAGTTGTTACCAAAGCAACCCAGGGCCTGTACACTAGCAAGTCGTTAAAAGAATTTTTAATTACCTGCGTGGTATGAGTAACCTGGTCCTTTGCTACCAAGGTGGAGATCTTAAGCTGAGAGGATATACAGATGCTGATTGGGGTGGTGATCTGGGCGAATCTAGGTCTACCTCAGGAAATGTGTTTACCCTAAGCGGGGGAGCGATATCTTGGTGCAGTAAGAAACAAGACTGCATAGCACTTTCGATTATGGAAGCAGAGTATGTTGCTTGCTGTGTTGCCACTCAAGAGACAATATGGCTAAGGCATTTTCTACAGGATCTTGATCTCACTCCTGGGGTTAATGATCCTGTAGAAATGTTATGTGACAATATTGCTGCTATCCAGTTTGCAAGAGATCCAAAGGTCTATAGGAAGACAAAGCATATTAAGAGGCGTTATCATTTTGTTAGAAGCGCCATAAAAGATAAAGAAGTTGCCATCAAGTATGTATCTACAAGTAGGATGACTGCAGATCCTGTAACTAAGCCTATTCCTAGAGACGCTTTTAAACCTCATGTGATGAGCTTAGGTCTTCGTAGGACTTAGTTTTTGGATGTATGTAAATGTGTGATGGATATGTTATTACTTGTATTAATTATTTATGAAATAAAGAATGATGTTTCTTTTTCAAATGTTGATAAATATACAAGTACGTTATAAGGCACATTGTTATGTCACCCGGCTTTTGATTGGCCTGGTCACACAGGCAATCGCCCTGATGCTTGAGTAGCGGGCAGGATGAGAATAGATCATATTGGCACTAGGTGTACAATATTGATTATTCATACTGAAAGTGTATGAGTGGAAAATATAGTCGCCTTAGTAAGACTAAGATGAGACTCTGGAGAGTCTAGCATGAAATAAGTTTTCATATCGAAACCTTATAGCCGGATCTTGAGTACTGAGATTAACATTGGGTGTGTTGGTCTAACAGCTCAGGTTGGTTTTTTAGGTAAAAGTCAAACCTGTGATTCACATGGCCTAGAAGAGTGACATGCCCAGTTTAGGGGGAGTTATGGCATGGCACACTATCATATTGTGTGTGCTGAAAGTCGACCTATCTGATGAGTGATAAGTGAGTTCCCTTTCCTTATCACTATGTGACCCTCATTGGCAATACTCCTTGACTTAGAGTTATAATATGAAGTCAAAGCTTGATGTTGCTACCTTTATGTGTTATCTATGGGCCAAGATGTATACGGTCCAGCGGAGCACATTAGGAAAGTAGTTATGCTGTGATGAATAATTGTGATTGTCTAAGGAAGAATCATTTCCGCATCACCATATGAAGCCCAGGAGGTTATATTTGGTATATAATCAATTGATATATCAGGCATAAAGGGACAGTGTATGCCATTGGTGATGTAGGAAAGCAATTATGCTGTGATGAATTATTGTGATTGTCTAAGGAAGAATCATTTCATCATCACCATATCAAGCCCGGACGATTATATTTGGTATATAATCAATTGATATATCAAGCATAAAGGGACAGTGTATGCCATTGGTGATGTATTTGAATGATTTAGGGTATTGATGTTTCTTGAAAGTGTTATGTCAGTTAGATGGTGACTTGATGTAGCACTATTGATTTTATTTTTGGTCGTATGCTTAATTCCCGGTATGATATGTGAGGGATGTCATTGGCATGGAGGTATGAGCTTCATGGTCTTTGTGACTGAGGGGAAGCTGTTGGCCAGTAACGGTCACAAACTTAATGGCCGTAATCATGGATTGTTTTGGCTATTACAATAGAGGTTTAATTATGTATTAATCAGCATTTACGACACATTGTTTCGCAAGATTACATTTTGTGGCTATGTGCCACTATAAAATGGTGGGTGATTCATGGGTTGAATTATCCTAAGTAGTAACACATCCCTAGTAATCTAATACTCCCTGTTCTCTCACATAAGTCTAACCATTCGACCAAGGCTTGAGTTTTGAGTGTGAAGCATAGACGGTGACTCTAGTTGCACCAATTTGTGGGCATACATCTTATAGGCGATAAGGTCCGGGTAATTCCGCATCCAGGTATTCTTCAAACTCCATCAGTATCCCTGTTGTCAAAGGTATCTCTTACAAAGTTTGCTATCAAACATAGAGCGATGGGAGTGACAAACAGGCGATAATATCTCTAACACATTTTCAATTGTGTTCAAAGTAAATAATTGACAACATCTTCTAATTCTAAACTTGATTCAATAAACTAATTGCCTTGCATTTGGAGAAGAATGCTTAACCATTTTTCTTGATTTCTTTCATGATAGAAGTTTGATAATTTTGTTCATCCTTCTTGCTTTATTATATCGCAAACATGCTTCGCCTATGGGCCTACATTCCGTAGAGGTACTTCCTTATCTAAATAGTCCTGGTAGTTCTAAGCCATGTATCAAGTTTTTATTGATTACCCTAGTCCATTCACTGATGGGTGCTTGGAGAGGGTTGTCTTTAAAAGAAATCTTTAGGTTATGTAGAACCATATTTACTTTGGACTTGTGGGATTTTCCTTTTTTATTCAATTTTATATTGATTAATGCAGTGATTCCTAATAATTTCTTTGTGCATTGATCCGAAGCATGTGCGTCATGTGTTTTTTTTATTTTAATGAAATGGGAGGGAGTAGAATGTACTAGTGTGGCAACTTAAGAAGCTGGAAGCCAAGTACATAATCTATTGTGTATAAATGTTCTAAAGTTGTGATAGACTATAATATTCACTGTAAAGTCTAGAGCAATTTTGGGTTTCCATTTTTGACATTGGTCCTCAAGTCCTAATAGGTTAAGAAGAAGAAGAAAACACATTTTTTTCTTATTTTGCTATTATTATATGTGTGGTGATATTTCTTTTCATTGCTTGGATGTTACAAATAATAGGCAAGTGCTTGGGAGAGACAAGCTCTGTGAACCCATACATGTGATTGATATGGATGGAGAGAGAAATCTTGGGAGGAGCATTGCACAGTTTAGTGGTTGTAAATTTGGATTATAACTTGTATCTTGTTCAATTTGACTTCGTCAAATAATGCAGCAAACCCCCTTCCCAACCTTTGTTTTTTTACACAAAGCAAACAGAGATAAGCTTTAAGAGGAAGACAAAAATCTTAAAGACATGTGGATTAGTCACTTATGAATTAAAGAAAATATATTTCTTGAAAGATGTTTACCAGGAATGGGAAATGAGTTGGACTCTACATATTTTGAATGCTATGATCCAATCAAGATTCATGGGAGATTCTTCCTGACCTCCCCTCCAAATGCTATGCCTTCTTTTTTAGAGGGCTAGGCGGTTGTGAATAAAAGGATCATAATGATTTCCTCATTTGTTATACTCAATTATCAAAGGAATCCTGTCGCAAATTTTATGCATATGACAGTTATCATGAGACGAATGGTGTTGTGTCAATGTGTTTGATATAGTTGGTCAGTAGTACTATTCCAATGGAGTGATTGAGTTTGAGATAACTCATCAAAAAATAAAAACAAGGCTGAGTTTGTGGACACAAATGTTTTAGTCTCCTTCTAAGGTCATCTACTTACGTACTGCTCGAGGGGCCTGTTTCTAAACTTGTGTTTATGTCCCTCGAATTACTTTGATTAGTAACATTCTCCCAATGGTTGCTCCTTAGGCTAGCTATCTTTTGTCATCATGTATGATTCATCTTGGATATCTTCGGTTCTGTGTAATCGTTACTGGTTGTAATCCTACAAGGTGGAGTAGTCTTGACATGCCATCACATTTCAAGCCTCGTATGCAAGGATGGTTATATGCGGACCATAGAAAGCGTATGTATTGTGCTCTTGTCTTTATCTCCAAGGAGAAAGTGATTTAGACCTGGTGCATTGTTGTCTCCAGTTAAGAATTTTTTTAACTGTTTCATCTTTTTGGTAGACATGCATGTGAAGGCATGTATGAGGTAATACATTCCTTTTGTTAAATATATGTAGACCTAGGTCTTTAGCGTACTTAACCAAGCTTGAAATGATCATACTTACGTTTCAATTTCTATGCATGCACCATTTGAGGTTTTTATATTTACCTTCCCTAAACAATCGTATACTAACTTTCTTTGTCCAAAACATATTTGAATTAATTTTTACCTCTTTTAATTTTCAGAAAGTAACATTTAACATCAAATTGCCGAAATGTCCCTCACCGTTGAAATTTTGAACTCATAAATAAATAAGGGATGAAAGTAAAGAAAAAACAAATGAAAATAAGTGTAAACTAGGAAAATTAAAATTAAGAAATTAAAGCTAAAAACTATTTGTCCATTCCTATGAAAAATATTGTGAAAATTTACATAAATAAATTCAAAATAAATAAATGTAGTGTAACTTATTAAAAAATTTAAACATGAAATACAAAAATTTATAAACTTTGACAAATGCATTTGTGAGGGAGGAAGTGGAACAGGTGCTTATATCTTATTTTCGTCAATTACTAGCTTTCAAACCTACAAAGGAAAGGATTAAGGGCATGTTCTTTTCATTGGTAAATTGGGGTTGGTAAGGGGTTGGTAAAAGGTTGATATTGGTTGAGATGGGTTGAAGTGGTTTGAAGTTAGTATTTTTTGTTGAAGTAGGTTGAAATAAATTAAAGTAGGTTAAAGTAGATTGAAGTTGGTTGAAGTGGGTTGAAGTTGGTCACAATTGTGAGAATAAAATTTTGAAGGAACTGGGTTGTAGTTAGTTGAAGTGGGTTGAAATAGGTCGAAATTGGTAAATTGAAAAAGACCAACGAAAAGATCATGTCCTAAATGTTAGAGTCATTTCTCTATCCTAACAAAGCAAAACACCTCAACGTAGCCCTTTCAACTGATGATGGAAATCAGACACGTTTGTCAATTGATGCCACTGAGAACCCAGTTCTTGGTGGTTTTAGCAACAATTCTATCAAGAAGCATCGCAGATTATTGGTACTAACATTTGTGCGGCAATTTTGGGCTTCTTCAAACAAGGTAAGATGCTTAAACAACTTAAAGCAACTACAAGTACTCTGGTTCTTGCCAAATCAGTCAACTAAAGATAAATGTGTTTCTAAAATGCTTTGTAGTAGACTGAAAATTGTCTGGGCTGAACTTGTCCTACCAAATCAATCTGTTTTCATTAAAGATAGGCTTTCATTACATTATATCATGATTGCAATGGGCCTTATTACGTTCCATAGAAGGGAACACATCTCTCCTTACTGTATCACCAATATTGATATCATAAAGGCGTATGATGTGATATATTAGAGTTATATTACAAATTTATGAAGATAGTAGGCTTTTTGATCAGTTTATGGAATGGGTCAAATCTTGCATTTCATTATTAATATTATGAAGGCATACGATGTAATAAATTAGAGTTTTATCATAAATATGATGAAACACCTAAGGTTTCTGATAAGTTCATGGGATAAGTTGAATCTTTCATTTATTAGCTTCGTTCTCCCTTAGTCATAATAGAAGATCACATGGATATTTCTCAAATGAGAAAGGGTTAAGATAGGAAGATCCAATTTCTCTCGTATAATTTGTCATTAGCATCAATTACTTGTCTGGAACCCTGAAGCTAGCTATTGCAAATGCTCAATTTAGATAACATTTAGGGTGTAAAATCCTGACATTAAATCATCTGTATTTGCTAATGAACTACTCTTATTCTGCAAAGCTAGTCTAAATTCTATCAAATGTGTTAATGGATGCTATGATAATTTTCCAACTGCTCTGGTTTAGAAGTTAATGTGAGTAAATCTTAAATATCTCTTCATAGAGTTGTAAAGGAAACAGAGGTTCAGATTTTAAAGTTGATAGGAATAACTAAAGAATATTTACCAATGAAATATCTTAGGATACCTTTAAGGCTTGGTGGGATGAATGGAACAGATTGTGCAACCTAGGTTCATAAGATTTGTGACAAAATCAGGAGTTGGGGAAAAGGTATAATCTAGCTAGTCAACACTGTGACTGTGAATATCTCTAGCTATTTGGAGTCAATCTTCATTCTGCCGAACACTATTATCTTAGAAGTTGAACAAAGATGTAGATCATATTTATGAGGTGATGAAGAAGGAAAAAGAATGACACATGCAATAGCCTTCGAAGAGTTGTACTAGCCAATAATTATGAAATGTTAGAACATTTAAAATATTTATTGTTGGTTCCGGGATCGCATAGCCACCATAGAAAGAGTAAATAGGGTGATCACAAATATTTGTAAATAAAAACATAATCACATAATGTAACAGCTAATAGCAAACTCAACGACTTTGAACAATAAAGTTAAGGACACTGAGAAAACAAATAAAGGAAGTCGAGTAATAAGAGATATTTCAAAAACTAAAGCATGCGGAGTTTGCTCACGAGGTTCACTCCTCCAACAGGGCTGCATCCCTACTTAAGGACCCTTTTGTAGTATTCAACCACTTGTGGTTAATCTGTTGTGAGATTTACACAATTTGCTAGGTATACCCAAGGGTCTTGACAACAACACCCCTCACTATAAGAAAATCTAGTTTTTGTAGCTTTTGGTTTCGCCACAATATGCTTAAATATTGCTACAATAACCTTTTATGGCAATTTGAAAATATGCTGCAAAGTTGCCACAGATACTGCTTTACAAAAGGTTATTGTGGCAAACTGTCGTTTGCCACTAAATATAAAGTTTTTGTGGTAAAATTTAATATGTCACAATTACCAAATTGCTACAATAGCTCATACTTTGTGACAAATCAAACATTGCTACAACAATATATTTGCTACAAAAACCTGATATTTGTGGCAATATAATTAGCTACAAATTAGCCTTTTGGTGTCTAATTTGAATACATTTAGTGGCAAATCCCATTATGCCACTACAAATATATAATTATTTTATTATACACTTTTGTGCATTCGAATTTCGTTTTAAATTTTATGGATATATGTTATGATGTAATTAACTTTTGCAATTGGTGTTGAAGTTAAATATTATAGATAAATATATTTAATACATAAAAAAAAATAAAGGAAGCTGAAGACAAAACTAGAAAATGACAATTCATTTCATATTTTAGAAGTGGAATCACATAGTATATATTATTCTTCATAAATGTACTTTGTTTACAATTCGTAATGAGTAAAAAATTGAACAATTCCATTAGTACTAAAATTCGAGAAACCTAGATTCTGCTAACTAATTAAGAAAGTGAAGAGAAAAATTAAACGAAGACTTCATGAATGATCAACATCTTGTCCTCTTCACCACGTATGCTCATCCAACATCATTCTTTGAATGGGATGCTTGTATGAAAGGCCAAGTAAATAAAGAAATAAGGCTTAGCACCGGTTCATATTTGCACATAAAAAATATGACAATGTACATTGATATGGTTCTCAAACAAATATGAAAACGGATGGACTTCGTAACTGCCAATACGGTAAAACGCTAGATGTGTTACGTAAATCATCAGAAAATTGACGACATTCAGGAATTGGGTTGATGCGAGTGCAAAGAATGTATATGACACGTACATGATCCGCGCTAGACATGTACGCTGAACAGGACCACACGCGACACGTACACGGTGCTGGGGTAGCCCGCACAACAGGTGCAGCCAGCCTGCTCAATGCAGGTACTACTGCCTGTACAGGGCAACAACCTGCACAGTGTGGGTGCTGTAGCTTGTACAGGGCTGTTGCCTGCATAGGGCATGTAACAGTCCGGGACCCCGTTGGCTGATATTGTCCGCTTTGGCACACCGGCCTCACGGCTTTAAAACGCGTCAACCAGGGTGAGGTATCCAGCCCCTTATAAAGAGGCCTTCGTTCCCCTCACCTGCTGATGTGGGAGACTCCTCTCCCCTTGGGGACCCCGACGCCCTCGTCGGACAAGATAAGGGGCCCATCGACCCGAGGCCTGGCTTTCTGAAGATACATTGATAAACTCATTAAGAGTTGTAACTTGATAAACATGATCTGCTTTCTGAAGATACAGGCAATGGACGTACCTTGAGCCTTTAAAAAGTATCATCTGACTTGATAAAAGTTAGCTGTTTCATAAATATCATCGGACTTGATAACACTTATGCATAATGGGAAAGGATAACTAGGCCTCAACTCTGTTTCATAAATGTCATTAAAAGTATGTGTAGTTAGTAAATGATCCTTACTCGCACAATTGAGTAAGTAAAACTATGCGTAACAGAAATTGAGTAATTAAATGGTATACATAACTCGTATATTTCAATATAACTTCAAAACTGAATTAATGAAAGTAAAATAGTTCACAATGAGATAAATGGTATTACAGAGGAAAAGGCCTTGATGGCGATAATTGAGAGAATGGTTACGACCTTTTCTGAAATAAGTTGCTGATACAAGTTTAAGGCTCGCTGATGTATAGCTTGGTTCAGGATAACAGCGAGTACACTAGACTGGCTTGATAAATACATTTGATACAATCTGAATTGAGTGAGTAATAGAGGTCTGAGGCCAAGAGAGGTATATCTTGGTTTAATGGCACAAACTGCGATAAGTTGGTCTGATATGGTCTGATATGGTCTGATAAGTCACAACATCCCACCTCTCATATTTCATTCATAAATCCATTAGATAAAGAATTCCACCTCAAATGGGTCATTGAACCCATTAGAAGCTATTAAGCTCACCAAGCATGGTATTGTCTTTGTAAAATCCACAACTGAATCAAAGCTCAAAAACAAGCTAAAAGCTCCATAAAAGTCTATGAATATTTATTTCCCCCTATAAATGACTTGGCCCAAAATACACAAAATGAGTGCATGATCAATCTCACTTGATCTTTTTTTATTGCTCTTTATACAATCACTCAAAATGCTTCCAACAATCACCAAACTCAAAATCAGTGTCCTTTGGACCAAGTTAGGGTGTTATATAAGCTTTTATGAACCTCGCAGCACCCCCTTATGGCATAAACCTTTTGTCACCCATTTCAGAAGTATTAAACCTTCTATTATCCATTTCAAAGGCATTAACCATTCTATTATCCTTTTCAGAAGCTTCACACTTTCATTTATCAATTTCAGAAGTATCAGCAAACCATGTGTCATTTATATCAACTAAAATCTTTTCATTATTACCTCAATCATTTTCATTTGGTCTATTTTGCTTCAATTTGTATTATTTCAAGTTCAATAATCCTAACAGATTTATTATTCAAATCATTTTGGTTTAACTTGTCATATATTGAACTAAAATCAGTTCAGTTTGGTTTAACTTGTCTTATATCGAATTATTGGAATTGTAAGAGTCTTTTTAAATAAATCATTTATGTCAGTGAATATGATTTACCCGGTGAGTATGGTTTACTAACTACGCTTACCTATAATTGCATTTCTTTAGCAGAATCGAGGCCTAGTCTATCGTTTCCATTGTGCATAAGTATTATCAAGTGAAATATCATTTTAAAGACTTCAGGTACGTCCATTGCCTGTATCTTTAGAAATCAGAGTGTATTTATCAACGCTATCATGTTTTGGTAAGTACATCAATGAATCAGTTTACACAGTGATTTATCAGTTAATTAGTGGCCCTGTCAGTTATCATCTATAGGGCATTCGCCCTTCAGTTACCCGCGCGACTTCAGGCCAGGTCCTCGATCGGCTTGGCAGGTGTACACCTATCCATAGATCGTAACAGTATCAAGGGGTTCACTATCAGATAATAACTTGCAATGCAGTTTTATATTTATCTCATTCACTGTTTTAACTTAAAATGAATTGCAAAGCGGGCCCAACCAGTGTTTCAATGATCATTTAACAATTCAGGAATGCATGTACTGAGCTTCGGCTCACAGTTCGAAATGTTTTTATGTTTTGTTTTAGGCAAATGCTGAGAGAGTTGCCCTCATGATAACAAATCAGCTGAAGAGAATACGTGAAGCAAGAAAATTCAGATGGATTAGAAGTAATGCAGTATATGCATACCTTAAAGATGTATATTGAATTCTTCTATGGATGAAGATGTAGACTATATAGTGATTTATTTTACTATGGTTTATAAACCCTTCATTGGTTAACACTTGATGTGAGTGTATGGTTAACACTTGATGTGAGTGTATATGTTTGAGGTTATGCTTAGCTATGTTATTTATAGCACTCGTGTTTCAAGCCTTGTCCTTTTGGACGGCGGTAATGCCCCTATCATTGGATTCATCATATGATTTTCCTTATGGGATATGAACAGTGAGACCCCACTGGCTGATATTGTCCGCTTTGGCACACCGGCCTCACGGCTTTAAAACGCGTCAACCAGGGTGAGGTATCCAGCCCCTTATAAAGAGGCCTTCGTTCCCCTCACCTGCCGATGTGGGAGACTCCTCTCCCCTTGGGGACCCCGACGCCCTCGTCGGACAAGATAAGGGGCCCACCGACCGGAGGCCTGGCTCTGATACCAACTGTAACAGTCCGGGACCCCGCTGGCTGATAGTGTCCGCTTTGGCACACCGGCCTCACGGCTTTAAAACGCATCAACCAGGGTGAGGTATCCAGCCCCTTATAAAGAGGCCTTCGTTCCCCTCACCTGCCGATGTGGGAGATACATGATCTGTGCAGGTGAGGGGAACGAAGGCCTCTTTATAAGGGGCTGGATACCTCACCCTGGTTGACGCGTTTTAAAGCCGTGAGGCCGGTGTGCCAAAGCGGACAATATCAGCCAGCGGGGTCCCGGACTGTTACAGTTCCCCTCACCTGCCGATGTGGGAGACTCCTCTCCCCTTGGGGACCCCGACGCCCTCGTCGGACAAGATAAGGGGCCCACCGACCCGAGGCCTGGCTCTGATACCAACTGTAACAGTCCGGGACCCCGCTGGCTGATATTGTCCGCTTTGGCACACCGGTCTCACGGCTTTAAAACCCGTCAACCAGGGTGAGGTATCCAGCCCCTTATAAAGAGGCCTTCGTTCCCCTCACCTGCCGATGTGGGAGGGCAGCACCCTGTACAGTGCAGAGGCACCCTGCACAGTGCGGTTTAGCCTATGTCGAGCATCTAAACGGTGATGCGTGTTCTGCGTTTTCGTGATCCAACCACAAAATTCCACCATTAAAGTCAGATAGCAATGACTTTACAAAGTTTCAATGCAAACCGATTCAGACCCCTCAAAATCATCCCAAGTATTTTCCAAGGCACCATTCAACATAAACTAATTACAAGACCACAACGGCATCACTAAAACATAACAAAGTAAAAAATATAAAAATAATCCTAGTTATCCACAACTATTCACAATCCTAGATATCCACAACTAACATGTAATCACAAAACAAAATATATCATAATACAACCAAGGATGATCATAGCCAACACGACTCAACAAAACCCAAATTGCTCCTCCAGATCGATCACCATACAATCATAAACTAACCTAGAATTGTACAACAAAAGCAATTACATGAAACTGTTTATAGTAACCAATAACTCAAATCTAGCTACAAGCCTTACCTTATAACCACATAGAAGTTGTTTTTGTCAAAACCTAGATTAAAATAGAGAAGGGCTAGGCTAAGATGCAAGCCCCCCCACCCCAAAAAATCTTTTGGCACACTATAGAAGATAAATCAATCATCTGTGAGACAAGAAAAGATCCCTCAACATGCATGGATGACACACTGGCATAGATTCCAAGAAAGAAGTGAAAGAAATTTGAGGCAAATTGATTTGACCAGGTACATTTCAAATCTCCAAATAATCCAAGGCAATATATAAGAAACTCGATCATCAGCCTTTTCCGGGAAAATTCAAAGCCAACATCAACCAAAAAGAAAAGCGCAAATTGAAAAAAACCTACATAGATTCATTTCAGGGGCGACACATAACAACTGGATAACAAGACACATCATATTATAACAATTAAGGGGTTGTACAGGACAACAACCTGTACAGTGGTGCTGCAGCCTGCACAGTCCTAGATATCCATAATTATTCATAATTCTAGATATCCACAACTATTCACAATCCTAGATATCCACAACTAACAAGTAATCACAAAACAAAATATACTATAACACAACCAAAGGTGATCATAGCCAACACGGCTCAACAAAACCCAAATTGCTCCTCAAGATCAACCACCCGTACAATCATAAACTGACCCAAAATTGTACAACAAAAGCAATGCCCATGTACTGTATAAAAATCCAACATATCTTTTATCTACTTGGACTGCGCTCAATGGAAGAAGAAAGACGTTGAGATGATCCACTTGATAGTAGCTATGCATGAGTTACAAACTTATTTAGTTATATTTACACTGTAATGACTAATTTCTTAGAAAATAGAAAACTTTATTGTCCTGTTAACACTAACCTGTGCACTTGAAGGACCTAGTCTTTCCTCTAAACCACGAAGACGGGCTTCATATGACTCATGAATTTGAGATACCCGCCTACTGACTTCAACGTCAATTCTCTCTTGGATGTCAACCTCACTAATGACTTGGTTTTGATACTTAGTAAATGGTATCACACCTTGACCCATGCCCCTTTGATGATTTGATCCTTTATGATATTTTAGGACGTGGGTAAAGGCCTCCTGGGGAGTGAGATTATCCACTCCATATATATCAAGTTCTTTTTTATGTATTTCTTGAAGCTCCTCATATGCTTTCTTTGCAAGCTCAACAGACCACCTCCCATCTTTCTTCATTCTTTGAATATTCTATAAATGTAGATAGTGTGGTTCCTTTTCCCCTTCATTTTCCTATTGAGACTCCACATTTGACTCATTAGTCCTAGCTGCTGGTTTCTGCAACTAAAATCATTTAATAAAATTCAGCTGTTAATTATTTGGCATGAAAGTGGGTTATAAGAATAAATAAATCAACATAGGCCAGTGCGAAGAATGAAGACCGGGAACTTTGCTTTAAACTCAAAGAATAGTTGATATGCAATGCTAGAAGAGGTTATTAACATCTTGTAGAAAGTACTGGCAATTGACTTTGTTCCAACTTTTGCTAGCATTTTATGGGACTGCTGACTTTTAGTATTGATCTCACTAGGACACTACATTAATGGTAAAAACAGAGAAAGGAGTAAACAATCATATTTAGTACATGGTAAAAAGAGATTCTAATTCGTATGCTAGAAAAGAAGAGAGTCGCACACTTACTCTAAACTTATTACTGTCCCAATAATTCACCAACCATTTCCATTGTTCAGGATCCACCTTCTTAGGAGGATGGTATCGACGGTCAGCTACAGTAGCATAGTCATTGTACGCTTTTTGCCTCAAGTCATAATGCCACTTCCTATACCAAACCTTGCAACGATGCTCTATTGCCCTTTCAACATGACAACCTTGAGGCAATTTAAACATATCCTACACATATAATACAAAATATTAATGATAAAATATTGAGAGGGGGGGAGAGATCAAGGTAGTCTGAGGGGAAAAAACCTTCAACTTCCTAAAGAATTTTCTTTTCTTATGTACATGTATATGGTCCCACTTCTCCACATCCAATGGCATGCACTATTTCATCAAGTAGCTAGCCTCACTAATAAATTGAGTGCTATTGCTTCCGACAACACGTTTGAGTCCTGGTGGGAGTTCAATCTCCACTTGTCTTTGATCAGCCTCCCTTTTCCTTTTCTAGTTTAGACATTTTGTTTTCCCATGTCTAGGTGAGGAAGCTAAAGTATAGAATAATATAAGTACGGTGATTACATAGCCTTCTATATTATTGGTTTGAAAAAAAAAATTAATAAAAACCTCTTTTGTCAGATGCATTAGCTTGGTTTTGTTCCTCATTGCTTTGGTGTGTAACACTATCCACATCTGTACCTACATTTAAAAGTCACACTCCATGATTATAATTACAAGAACTAGTTAGCATCTTGCAATCATGTAGCTGCACATGTACATATGCTGCACATAAAAGTTACACTCCATGATTATAAAAACAAAAGAAACAATGTTAGCATCTTGCTGGGATGACCTCAGCTGATGAAGTCATGAGGCTTATTGTGTTACTTTTAAGTAAACTGCTATCATATAGCTGCACATATGGTCAATAATGGAAACCAAGTTACATACTTATCACCAAATAATTTGCTCATACAAAGAATTATCACCAATATAGCAGAAATTACCAGCAAGGATGCAACCCTAAGATGGTATGACACTGTTTGGTAGTTCAATTGTCAATATTGTAGTCTTAGAAGGAATTGGAATGGTCATGCACTCAATAGTGCTCTACTTTCATATTTCCATTCTCTAAAGTATCAAAATACAACTACCATAATCTGATAAATAAGTAAACAAAGGACACAAACCTAAGGTGAAATGAAAGTCTAATATCATATGCAGAGTCCCTATGACATCTGGTTCCAGCTAGTGAGCTGTGGAATCCGTAGTGCTTCGTGCTCATGTATGAAAAGTTTGCATTTTAGAGGGAGACAAGGAAAGAGAAATACATGTGAGTAAGGTGGATGATTGTTGCAAATCACTCCTGAACATAAGAAGTTGGGTACTAACCAGGAAAAACAGTCACAAATCCTCCAATTAAAGCTAAAATTCAATCAACAGAGATCTTATCCTGGGTTACCTCTATCATGGAAGTAATTTGAATCATTCTATCTACGTGAAACAGATGATCTTGCCCTTGGTACTTGTCTGTATGATATAGGCATACGCAAACTGCTTCCTTCGTTGGCACGTATGTCATCATTTAACTCAACATGAACTCTTTCACCTACATACACAATTAAATAAGTAACACAGTAGTTTATTACATAATTAAACAAAGTAATCACATCCAGCTTCACCTGAAGAACACAATAGTTCATTTTCATGTCCAGAACCTGATGTTGTAGGTTTGTGCATTTTACCTAATACAGAGAATAAAAAAATAACAAACAGACGATTCAAATGGTATACAAATCCAATGTGATTTTTCAGTTTGTGTACCAAACACATCTAAGTGTCCCAACCATTACCTGAGTTGGTCTTAGTCACATGCCCTTCAAATGAAGTCTTGCGCACACTATTTCTTGGAGTATCAGAATGAACATCCTCAAATTCTTCATCCAATCTTTCATATTCCATCGCGTTGTACTTATCGTCTTCATCACTATTTTCCTCACTTTGCCTTTGGATAGTTTCATTGGTTCTTCTCATTGACGTTAATGTCCTTTGTATTCCAAGTTCCATAAGTTTCCTTTTATTTTTCTCAATAGTCCTCTGACGTTGCCTTTCATATTCATTGATGCTGTTCTTGGGGTCTCCAGCACCATATGAATTTGAAATCCTTTTAGGTTTTTCCATACTTCATAAAGTGTCCAAAGTGATATACATAATTGATCTACAATAATAACTCAAGTAGAAGTGGTAGATAAAATTACAAAGACAAAATTTTTAATGAATTTCTTAATGAAAATATTTAAGTAGAATAATACTTACCAATGAAATTGAGATTTAAATGATGCATTTGTATTTTCTTAAAGAAGAGCATGTAAAAAAGAAAACTGCAAATAACTAAAGCAAGGATATCTAGCAAACTCAAACTGTATAGAAGAAAGAAAACACAATCTTTGACTGCACTACACCAGCAGCAACTGCTGCTGCAGTGTACGAATGTCTAGATAGACTACGGGAATTTATTTTTAACAGTTGCACTCACCTTTAATTTGCTCCAAAAAACAAAGAAAATAATTGCTATATATATAAAACAAACAAAATAATCACTGAATCAAACACATAAACACTTATTAGACGTGTTTTCCTTGAATTATCCAACTACTAAAAAGGTTCAACAATAATACTATTGTTAGCAATTGACAAGTTTAATTAATGATGTCACTTTAAAGCTGCTCATTCTCAGTTTCATCGGTAAATAATAGCATGTCTTCTTCATCACTTGACTCAGATTCACTCCTATCATCAAGAGCTTGCATTTTGCCTTTCTTCTTATGACGTTGCAACTCTTGTGTCACAATTGCTGCATCCACCACATCTGGATTCACATCAACCCTGACCAAAGACGTTGTGCCATCATTAGCCAGTGGGACATATGCTTCTCCAACTGCTTCACCACCATCCACATTTGATTTAGCTTCCTCATCTTCATCTTTAGAAGGGATATCATAGAAATTAAAAGGATTTGTTTCCATAACCACTCACCAATTTTGATGAATTTGATCCCTTACATAATATACGTATTCAACTTGAGAAGTTAGGACACATGGCTAATTTGTTTTAGAAAACGTTTTACATTTATTGAAGTTATGCCATATGCCTCTCGTTTGATTCCTAGATTTTCAGTGCATACATCGAACTAATCACACTTAAATAGAACAATTTTATGCTGGCTATCACACTCCAATTCAACAACCTCTTGTAATATACCATAGTAGTCTTTTTCTCCGCTTTGCACATCACCTTTAACCACAACACCACAATTTTGGGTGCTAAGGTTTCTAGCTTGTGCTTTTGTATGAAATCTATACCCATTCACGATGTATCCATCATAACAAAGAACTCTCTTTAGAGGACACTGCGCCAAAATTAAGAGTTCATGACTTGCTCTTTCATCTTGTTGATTCCACAACTGGGTAATCTAAAAAAGGGAAAAGAAGAAAAAAGGGTTTAACAACTATCTGTATAAATTAATTGTGTGTATTACATATATAGTTATCGTATTTACTAACTCGATCTTTGAACCACTTGTTAAAATTACATCTTTGTGATGCATCAATACTTTCATACTCCCTATGAGTACAAACAGAATCAATATTTATTATAATGAAAAATTAGACAAAATTATAATATCCATTCACATTCTAAATGTCTTACTCCATGAAAGGTTGTACTTCCTCACAATTTCTTAGCACATAGAGGTGAGCACGATCCCATCGTCATAGGAAAGGACTTTGATATTTGCCTAACCTAATGGCTTCCCCAAATTCATGAAAACCGATAGTCCTTAATGTTGGCCTTCTCCTCCATCCTCATTCCTATCCAGATGATTAAACCTAGTTTCGGCTCTATGCAAATACCTCAAACAAAGTGTTAAACACTCATCGGCAATATATGCTTCTGCCATTGACCCTTCAAGATGAGCTTTATTATGCACATATCCTTTTAATGTATGCATGAGCCTAACCACAAGCCAAAGTTTGTAAATTATAAACTATATGATCCCAAACATTAATATATGCCAGCAAAATAGAAAAAAAATTAAAAATCACAATACCTTTCAAATGGGTACATCCAACGATACTGAAAAAGTCCAGCAAATTTAGCATCTGTAGCTAAGTGGATAGTCAAGTGCACCATGATGTCGAAAAAAGATGGAACAAAGACACGTTCTAATTTGCAAAGAGTAATGACAATGCTTTTCTCTAACCTCTCTAGCACCTCCACCTTTAATGCCTTTGAGCATAAGTGTTTAAAGAATAAAGACAACTCTACAAGAGCCTTATACACATCCTTGTCCAATTTCCGACGGAAGGCAGGTGCTAGTAAGTCTTGCATAAAAACGTGACAATCATGACTTGTTAATGATCCTGTTATTTTCCCCTTACTAACATTTACGCATCGACCTATGTTCGATGAATGTCCATCTAGCACTTTCAAATAAGCTAAAAGTATGCATACATGCTTTCTTTCATTCAAACTTAATTCAAATGCTGCTTCGGGAATTTCGTATTTGTCCCCAACCTTCTTAGGATGTAAGCTCTTTCTAATTCCCCAGTCTACCAAATCCAAACGAGATTTCAAATTATCCTTTGTTTTTTTCGGTATATTCATAATAGTACCTAATATGCTTTCACATATATTTTTCTCAATATGCATAACATCTAAATTATAACAAACCAAGTTCTTACTCCAATATGCTAATTCAAAGAAAATACTTTTCTTTACCCAGTTATAAACTAACTTAGGTTTTGTTCACTTCCTCTTAACCCCCAACCTTCCCAAACTTGATATTTTCAAAGCTGCCAATTTGCTTAAGAACATCAGCCACAGACATATATTTAGGAAGAGGATCCACTTCCAATGAGTTATCAAAAGATTTCTTATCATATCTCCATCTATGATCAAACTCCAAAAACCTACAATGTCCCATGTAACATTGTTTATTCCAATGAGGCAAGTATCTTGACCAAGTATCTTTATTACATATAGGACAAGCTAGACGTCCTTTCACACTCCACCTAGAGAGATTGCCATAGGCTAAAAAATCATTTATTGTCCATAAGAAAGCCGCATGCAAAGTAAAATATTCCGCTTTGAAAGCATCATAAGTATTTACCCCAACTTCCCATAACATGATAAGTTCATCAATCAACGGATGTAGGTACACATCAATATTAGTTCCAGGAGTACTTTTACCAAGAATGATCATATTTAATATAGTATGTGGCTTTTTCATGCACATCCAAGGTGGCAAGTTATAAGGAACTAGAAAAACAGGCCAAATGCTATATGTTGAGTTTATGTTTGCATATGGAGTGAACCTATCACTGCATAAACCCAATCTCACATTTCGAGCATCTGATGCAAAATGAGGAAAAGATGCATCGAATGACTTCCAAGCCTTTGCATCAGTTGGATGCCGTAATATCCCATCATCTGGACGTTTATCCTTGTGCCATCGCATGTGAGATGCTGTTTTAGCAAACATAAATAATCCCTGTAAACTTGGTATAAGAGGAAAGTAACGTAATACCTTATAAGGAACATTCCTTCCCTTTTCCCTTGTTTCACCTTCGTCATCACTATCATCACCCTCTTCCCTCTTATGCTTCCACCTAGGATGATCACATCTAGGACATTTTTTTGCATTTTCATACTCCTTCCAATAAAGTATGCAATCATTTTTGCAAGCTTCAATCTTCACATAACTCAACCCAAGCTCACGAGTATACTTTTTCACTTCATATGCATTCTTTGGATAAGTATCATCAAAATCAAATGCCTTTTTTAAAAGTTCAAATATGATCGTGAGAGATTTGTCGCTCCAACCACAAAGACATTTTATATGAAGTAGATGTACCATAAACTCCAACTTCGAGAATTTCTCCCAACTTGGAGATAGCTCTTTCTTAGCATCTCTAACTAACCCACCAAATTTCTCAAGTAATTCAGGTGACTTGCTTATACCAGGACCTCCCAACCTTTCAAATTCACTCACTTTAGAAAAAGCTCTCGTATTTGTCATATCATGTAACATAGAAAATGTCTCATCTACCGCTTCTCTTGAATCTTCTGGATCTACACACTCTTCTACATCACTTTTATCCTCATTAGCTTCATCGATACGCTCTTCAACAGTTGATTTTTCCCCATGAAACTCCCATGGATTATAATTTCTCAATATTCCATCATGCAGCAAATGAAACACAACTGTTTTCCTACTTTGATGATAAAAATTGTCACAGCTGACACAGGGACATCTAATTTTCCCCTCCTTAGCCACATTGGCAAATGCAAAATGAAGAAATTCATTAGCCCCATTTATATACTCTGGCTTTTGTCTACATCCATAACTCTTTGATTGAATCCAACTTCGATCTCTATTCATCTGTCACTTAAAATATAAACTAATTACTCCTTACATAAAAAGAAATGAGTACATTGAACATTTGATATTATAAGGGTGCCAATATTAGAAAATTAATACAAACTATTAAAAGGTGATCATATATGGATAATTTGTAAACATTGTCCAAAAAAAACAATTATACAAACTAAATTCATATATGCTGACTTATTTGGAACATAATTCATTGCTTATACAATCAACAACTCCTGGCAAAAATAATGGTCTAGTTGGGACAGAATATATTTGTATAAGGTGTTTGCTTGGACTAAGAAACTTAAAGTTTAGATTATTCTCTCACTTGAATCATTTTATTCCTAAAAACAGGCTTGGTATCAATCTTTTCCATTATGTTACACATGTAGAACTCATATTAGTAACACAGTCACACTTACTGAAACTTCAGCACATTTAATTTAGTAAATACAACTTACTGTACCACTCTAACTACTTTCTAAGAGCTTGTTATCCCTAATTCTTCAATCCAAAAGGTATTACAATAAAAAGGCAATAATTAACAAAAAGCAACATTCAATAAACAACATTCAATAAGCACAAACCTGACCCTAATAGCTTCAAACATAGGCCCAAATAAGGCAGCTTGAACCTCAACAGAGGTAAATCTAATTCAAATTAGCAAAACCAATCTTTTGTCTCATATTATCGAAAATGTCTGCAATTTTTGTAACTATGTCAAAATTAAACATTAAGAAAAAAAGTCCAAAGACATCAGCAAGTGTTGATGATCAGAATTAAGATAAACAATTGATGTCAAGCAATTAAGAAGCTAGCTTGAAACTTAAAAAAGAGTTATATTTAATTTTAGAGTAGAAATGTCCAAATTAAATGTTTAATTGAATCACAACACAATTAGAGAGTGAAATATTGAATTTTTACCTTCCAAAAGAGCAAGCCGACGACAAAGAAAAACAAATGATCCCAAGCAGCAGCAGATTCGAAATCGTTCTCGAAACAAATAGGCCTGATCAATCCATTTAGTCAACATCATAATCTTGTTTTTACAGAAAAATTGATGGCAAAAAGGTAGATGTTAAGGAAGCAAGAGATACAAAAATTGCATGAATAGACCTGGCAAATGGGTCATTCGGTTTGGGTACGGATCGGGTCATGTTTGGGTTAAGTGACATTTCAAGTTGCTTTAGTTTAGGTCGAGTCAATTTCGGGTCAGCCAATTTTTGGTCAAATACCCTCATCATGCCAAAACAAGCAACTTTGTAGAAAATTTCGGGTCGGGTATGGTTCGATTTGGGTTTCGGGTTTACTTTCGGGTGAGCATATTTCTGGTGTCGGGTCGGGTATGGGTCCGGGTCGTTCAGTTCGGGTTTCGGATATTGGGTCAGTTTTGCCAGGTCTAGGCATGAATAGGTAATTTCTGGCATATGTAAGGAATTCAAAAGCTTGAACCAAGGTGTCTTCAAGCTTATGATCCTTCGCTGGAGCAAAAGTCACCAAGAATTATAAAGAGTAGCCTGCCCAGCTCATGCTACACCTGCACAACACAGGATGCACCTGCACTGCACTGTTTAGGCAGCACCTGCACTGTCCAAGCTGCACCTGCACAGTTCAGGCTGTACTTGTGCTGTCCCGGATAGTGACGAAGAAAGAAAACACAATGACCCACGATTTAGCTCAATCCAAGATTAGTAAACTGCCATGTAATCAACCAATAGACTGAAGTGCATTAGATACAGTGTTTACAAGAGCACATTCCATAAGGTCAACAAATTCCTTGACTTAAGAAACAACACAAAGGACGTTAGCGTTACAACCTTATTGCCTTACCCTTGACATTGGCCCCAAAATACATGCGCATGCGCCCACACACAAAAGACAACCCCCCCTCCAAAAAAAATAAAAAGAGAGAGGGGGCAAATATGCCACACAAGGTCAGGATTTGGGATTCAGATTAGTAATAAGAACACTGCTCAAGTCATCAACTCACAAATTGCATCTTTCTTCTTATAAATATCTCAGAACTCCTTTTTCTCAACTTACAGGGTTAAAGGCCAATGTGTGTAAATCACAAACTTATATAAACGATGCTTGTCAGCAATCATGATGCTAAAAGGCATATCTTGTCAATTACCAGCTTTCAGCAGGGATAGTCCAAGGATTAAAAATGATTTCCCTTGTCTTTTGAAGAAAATTTGTAAGAGGATTAATAGCCTATCATTTAGACCTTATAAATTGCAAAGGTGAACGTTATCAATACTTTGTTAATATCTATCATGATCTGTTATGATTCTGTGTTAATTTTGGCTCAAAGGGTTATAAAGGACATTTAGCAAGCTTGTAGCGGCTTCACATGGGCCAAGTAAGCATAAATCATGCATTGTTTTAATAATTATTTTGATTATAATATATATATATATATAGACGTCTAATTTACTTTATTTTATATATTTTTCAGGTTAAGAGTTAATAAAGCAAAGAGAAGAAGAGAAGACGTCACAGTTTTGATTTTACACGCTAAGTTATCAAGTCGGTCCAAAAATAATGATTTATGAAAAAATATTATTTCCATAATGATTTATTTGGGCTAGGGTTACAAAATTATTACTCCTAATTGAAGAGAAACTAGAAGACTCGGAGGAGAAAGAGTACAAAGAAGAAAATCCTAGTAGAATATTATTATTAAAAAAAAGCAGCCATCCTTCACGCCTGAGGCTCTCAGAACCCTAGCCTCCTCATCATATAATCGTCTTCATCACCATCATATGCGATATATAATCTCACGCTTAACCTGCTCTTTGAGGCCTAACTCTCTGAATATTCTCACAGCATCATACACGCCCACTGTCACCTCCATTATCATCATCAATCGTCCACATCACCGATCATCACCATCATCAGCATAGACCATCATCATCGTGAATCATTACCATTGAAGCAAAGTAGTATTTCTCTCATTAATTTTTATTTTTATTTTATTTTATCTCTTTTGTGTTTAGTTTCTTATTAAACATGAAAGCTTTGGTTAATTATTGTAATTTAATTTACAATATGTGTAAGTAAATTTTATGTACTTAGGATAATGTACTTGAAACCATGCTAAATTAATTATTTTGAAACAAGTTTTATGCTTTATTGTCTAGTTGATTTTTATTTATGATTCTATAATGATTATTATTTATTGTTTATGATATTCGCGTCAGATTAATTAGAATGCATGCTAATTAGTTTAATACGAATTCATATGATAGTTTAAAAGGTTTTAATACATAAAAGTTATAGTCTTTTAGGCATTAGTATCACCCTAATTGGTCATGGATGGCTCGAACCCATCTCTTTTAATTAGATAATCATTATAGATCTTTGTTAAATCAATTTGCTGGTAAATTAGTTACAAGGCGTTAGATGATGTTTTTCTAATACATAATGCTCTAGTTTGATTAAATTCTTGCGCTGGTGTGAGGGTTATCAAAACCAGTAGAGTTTATATTATGGCTGGACCTAAATAAACTAAAATATAAGGAAAAATGGGAAAGATCCGCTGGTGGGTGTCTTCTAGAGTCTAACTCATGGATAAATCGATTAGTGTGTTGGTGATAAATATTAATTTGCATGGTGGATATAGATTATGCTAAGTATTTTCCAGAAATTTGGCACCGTTGATAATTATTTCTTACTTTTTAGTTAATTTCTCTAGTTGGCCAATTTTTATTCTTCAATTTATAAGCTTTAATATAAATTTCATTTGCGCCCCCCCCCAAAAGAGTAGTCTTTTATGAGTGTCTTGGTAATATTAGATCAGTTAGATTTTGATTTTTAGTGTGGTTATAATTTTTAGATTTAATTTCTATTCTGTTTTGCCATTTATTTACCGATTTGTTATAAATTAGGTTAAAAAATAGTTCCTTTTGTATTTTTTTCATGTTTTAGTCCATTTTAGGGTTTATATAGTATCCTATTCTACCTCTATTTTATTTCGGAATTTTTGGAAATTATTTGTAATTTTTCAGAATTATTTCGTGAATTGGATATGTGCAGGTTTTAATTTTTATAAATCTAAAAATTAAGTTTTTAATTTTTATTTTATGTTTTTAGGGTTTTATTAAGTCCAGGAAATTATATCCTAAAATCTGGGAAATTGTTTTATTTATTTTCGTATTTATATTAGTGTAGTTTATTCTTTCTCTAACTTTATATTTTATTTTCTATTTTAATTTTCTGTGGTTAATTTTCTGTTTTAATTTTTCTGAATTTAATTACAAATAATTTTGGAGTTATAAAGTTATAAACTTGCAGAATATTAATTTGGATTACTTTCTGTAATTTTTGATATTAATTTTCTGCTTGTTATTTTCAGTTTTAATTTTCAGTCTAATATTGTGTTATTATTTCTGTTTTTATTTTTCAGATTGTTTAGGATAGCTATTTACTGTTTTATTTCTAGGATTAAATTTAGAATATTTAGGAGCAATATTAAGTATTTTTTTCATATTTTTACTGATTAAATTTGATTTATTTTAGTAATATAAAGAGAAGTTATAATAAATTAGAGTGGTAAATTTAATTAGAATTAAACTAGCTTATTATCATAATCTTTCCTCATGGGATCGATCCCTACTTTCCTATGCTATAAATATTATTTGTAAATCAAATTAGTGGTTTAACTTGTAGCACTACGACGAGCTTTACAAATTTTGGCGCTGTTGTTAGGGAAAGAAAATAAAATCGTTAGTTTGCGTCTATTCAATTTTACTACTTTTATTGTTTTGTTTTAACTCTAGTATTTTATTTTTGTAGGTTGTTTTAGTTTATGAGATTAAGAAGTGGTCATATGATTGAAGAGGAAAAGCAGCGTACGTTTGAGGTGTCTGAAAGTGAAGTAAGTCATTCTGAATCTATAAGCTCCGAATTGGTAAGTTGTGAAATTTTTTAAGTTGAGATGGCTACTTTACGTGAACTTGCTGCACCTAACTTGGTTGTACAACCCTTATCAATCACATACCCTGCCTTAGACAGGCCTTTAAAACTGAATTCTGGATTTTTGAACTTATTGCCTAAATTTCATGGATTGCCCGGTGAGGGCCCATATAGATTTATTAATGAATTCATTATTACTTGTCCCACCATGCAACCTGAGGGGATTCCTGAGGACCAAATTAGACTGAGGGCATTTCCTTTTGCACTCCAGGGTAGGGCAAAAGACTAGTTATATTATCTTCCCCCTAGAACATTCACTAGTTGGACTCAAGTTCACAAAGCTTTTTTAGAAAAGTTCTTTCCTGCATCTAGGATAGGCTCGATTAGAAAAGAGATTTGTGGAATAAGACAAATGAATGGGGAGTCTTTGTATGAATATTGGGAACGCTTTAATAGGTTGTGTGCTAGTTGTCCTCAACACCAAATCACTAATCAATTATTAATCCAATATTTTTATGGACTTTTACCATCTGGTAGGAGTGTAGTGGATGCTACAAGTGGGGGGTGTTAGTGAACAAAACTCCAGCTGTAGCTAGGGAGTTAATTAACAACATGGCCCAAAATACCCAACAATTTGGGACTAGGGAAAACCAACTTAGGAGAGTTAATGAAATTTCACATGGATCATCTGTCGAGACTCAGTTGTCTCAAATTACTAATATGCTGAACAAGTTAGTTATGGGTTGAGTTCAATCTGCTATTACTTGTAGTATTTACTGTTTAGAAGGTCATATTTCTGATGAATGTCCTAATTTCCAAGGGGGGAATGTTGATGCTATGCTCTCTAACCAATGCCAAAGGAAGTATGACCCATACTCCAACACTTATAATGAGGGATGGAGGGATCATCCTAACCTTAGATATGGACCTAGACCTAATCCCCCTAGCTTTACCCAACCATCTAACCAACCCTCTGCCCAAGATAGGACTAACTTCCTTCTAGAACAGATGATGGAAAAGATGGATAAATAGAAGAAGGAAACAGACCTTAAGCTACAGAACTTAGAGATGACTATGAAGCAGATGCAACAAAGACAAACCGCCTCTGACACCTTAGTTAGCAATCTACAGGCTCAAGTACAACAAAAAATACCATCTCAACCTTACCCGAACCCGAAGGATAGTGTTAATGCTATAACACTTAGGAGTGGGAAAGAGTTAAAAGAGCCTAAATGGAGTTGAGAGGTAGAGTATGACAAAGAAATTGAGGCTAAGGAACCCAAAAATGACCAAACGAAGGAGTCTATCATTGTTTCTAAACATGAACCATCAAAACCAGTTCCACCCTTTCCTAGTAGATTGAGGAATTACAATTCTAAGGTAGAAGAGGCTAACTAGGATATTCTAGATGTATTTAGAAAGGTTGAGATTAACATTCCACTTCTGGATGCACTTAAGCAGGTACCTTGCTAGGCTAAGTTCCTAAAGGAGTTGTGCACCTCAAAGCGCAAAATGAAAGGAAATGAAAAGATAAGTATGGGCGACAATGTTTATGCTGTTCTCCAAAAGAAACTTCCTACTAAATGCAAGGATCTAAGTATGTTCTCAATTTCCCATATAATAGGAAACAAGAAATTTGATAAGGCTATGCTTGACCTAGGTTCTTCCATTAATGTGATGTTAAGATCTCTTTTTAAATAACTAAAAATAGGAGAGTTGAAAAGAGCTAGTTTGGTAATTCACTTAGCTGATAGAAGTTGTGCATACCCTTATGGTGTCATAGAAGATGTCTTAGTTCAAGTAGATAAACTGGTATTTCCTATTGATTTCTTTATTTTGGATATGGGTGATGCTTGTAATGATGTTCCTATATTGTTAGGTAGATCGTTCTTAAAAACAGCTAGGACAAAAATAGAAGTGCACACTGGAACTTTGTCTATGGAATTTGATGGCGATGTAATTAAATTTGAAAATTTTGATGCTATGAAATTTCCATCTGATGAGAATCATATATGTGCACTTGATGTCATTGATGAACTTGATGTCATTGATGAATTGTCCCAAGATGTCCAAGACTTGTCATATAAAGATGAGTTAGAAACTATGTTGACCATGAGTTTAGATGCATTTGACCATATGTCATATGTTTTGCATGATGAGTTGGTGGCTATGATTTAGTCTTTCTGTCTAGTGAGTTCAATTGAGGAGTCTAAGGAAATTTGTTTGACTACTGAACATGAAAAATTGCTACCTCACTTATCTTACCCCCTAAGTTAGATCTTAAACCTTTGCCTGAGAATTTGAAATATGTTTATTTAGGGGATGATGAGACACTGCCTGTGATTATCTCTACAGCACTTGAGCCTGAACAAGAAGAAAAATTGGTTAGGGTGCTTAAAGAACATAGGAAAGCATTTGGATGAACTTTAGCAGACCTCAAAGGACTTAGCCCAACACTTTGTACCCATACGATTACTTTGGAGTAAGAAGCTAAGCCTAGGAGAGACCCTCAACGGAGACTTAACCCACACATGATGGAAGTATTTCAGAAAGAGATCCTTAAGTGGTTAAATGTTAGGGTAATTTATCCTATAGCTGATTCTGATTGGGTGAGCCCTATACATGTGGTACCAAAGAAAGGGGGGACAATCGTAGTTCAGAACAAAGAGGGGGAGCTAGTTCCTATATGAGTTCAAAGTGGCTGGTGAGTCTGTATAGATTATAGAAAACTAAATAAAGCCACCAAGAAAGACCACTTTCCTTTACCTTTCATGGACCAAATGTTAGAGAGGCTAGCTGGTAGGTCTCATTATTGTTTCCTAGATGGTTATTCAGGGTATATCCAGGTCCCAATAGCCCCTGAGGATCAGGAAAAGACCACCTTTACTTGCCCATTTGGCACTTATGCATTTAGGGGAATGCCTTTTGGTTTATGTAATGCACCAGCCACATTTCAAAGATGAATGACGAGCATTTTTTCTGACTTTATCACCAAAGTAATGGAGGTTTTCACGGATGATTTTACTGTTCATGGTGATTCTTCTAATGAGTGCTTGCATTATCTCACTTTAGTGCTTATGCGATGCATTGAAACCAATTTGGTTTTGAATTTTGAAAAGTGTCATTTCATGGGTGAGCATAGTATAGTCTTAGGACATGTTGTTTCTGCTAAGGGATTAGAGGTAGACAAAGCAAACGTTGAAATTATTCAATGTTTTCCTTACCCTCAAATTGTCAGAGAAGTCAGGTCCTTTTTAGGACGTATTGGATTTTATTGTAGATTTATCGAGGACCTTTCTAAAATTGCTTCTCCTTTGTGTGATCTGCTTGCTAAGGATGCTTGTTTTGATTTTAATGAAGATTGTATGAAAGCATTCGATGAATTGAAAATGAAACTGACCACCACTCCTATAGTGCAACCCCCAAACTGGGCCTTACCCTTTGAATTGATGTGCGATGCTAGTAATAAATCTGTAGGGGTAGTTTTAGGTCAAAGAGTAGGAAGAGTACCCCATGTAATATATTATGCTTCTCCAACTCTTGACCATGCACAAAGAAACTACACCACCACTGAGAAAGAGTTGTATGCTATTGTGTTTGCTCTTGAGAAACTTCGTTTTTATTTGCTTGGTGTGAAAGTTATTGTATTTTCTGATCATGCTCCTCTTAAAGCTGTGTTGCAAAAGAATTACTCTAAACCTAGGTTGATTAGATGGGTTTTATTACTCTAAGAGTTTGACATTGAGATAGTAGACAAGATTGGGGCATAAAATTTACTAGCTGACCATTTGAGTAGGTTAGAGAATGGGGAAAAGGGACACCAACTTAGTGACCAGTTCCCAAATGAGACTTTATATGCTGTGACTACTCGTAGTCTCCCTTGGTATGCAGACATAGTCAATTACCTAGTGACCAAGGAATTCCCCACAAACTTGTCTAGAGCAGAGAAGGAGAAAATTAGAGCCAAAGCTAAGTACTACCTATGGGATGAACCATACTTGTGGAAATTTTACAGTGATCAGATCATTAGAAGATGTGTATATGGCAATGAAATTCATTCCATTATTACCTTTTGTCATTCTTCTGAGAGTGGGGGACACTTTGGTCCCAAGAGAACAACTCACAAAGTCTTAGAGTGTGGTCTTTACTAGCCTTCGATCTTCAAAGATGCTTATGAATTCTGCAAGTAATGTGAACCTTGTTAGAAAACAAGTAATCTACCTTGGAAAAATCAAATGTCTTTACATAGCATTTATGTTTGTGAACTTTTTGATGTTTGGGGTGTTGATTTTATGGGACCCTTTCCCCCTTCGTGTGGTTATACTTACATTCTCTTGTTTGAGGATTATGTTTCTAAATGGATTGAAGTTGTGGCTACTAGAACTGATGATGCTAAGACTGTGGTTAAAGATGTCAAATCTATTATTCTACATAGATATGGAGTACCTAAAGCACTCATTAGTGATAGGGGGACACATTTCTGCAACAAAACCTTATGTGCCCTATTAGCTAAGTATCACGTCACTCATAAGGTGTCTACTGGTTATCTCCCCTAAACAAATGGCCAAGCGGAGATTTCAAATAGGGAGATTAAAAGTATTTTAGAGAAAGTGGTCAACCCAGATAGAAAAGATTAGAGCCTTAGGTTAGAGGAAGTTCTTTGGGCCTACCAAACTGCATACAAGACACCTATAGGCATGTCACCTTACCGATTAGTTTTTGGGAAGCCTTGTCGTCTACCTGTTGAATTAGAGCATACATCTTATTGGGTTGTTAAGCAATGCAACCTAGCATATGACTTGACAGGTAAGGAAAGAAAATTGCAGTTGCTGGAATTAGAGGAATTGAAATTAAAGGCCTATGACAATTCTGTTATCTATAAGGGTAAGGCCAAGGCATTCCATGATGCTAAGTTGTCTAGGAAAGAATTTCAAGTTGGTGAAAAAGTTTCTGCTATTCAATTCTAAATTAAGACTCTTTC
Source organism: Selenicereus undatus (assembly GCA_017589665.1). Taxonomy (NCBI): domain Eukaryota; kingdom Viridiplantae; phylum Streptophyta; class Magnoliopsida; order Caryophyllales; family Cactaceae; genus Selenicereus; species Selenicereus undatus. Next base: position 42,625,950 of record JACYFF010010365.1, on the reverse strand, counting down.
CAGGCAAGCTTAACTCTAGATGGCCAGGACCTTTGGTAGTAACCAGTGTCCACCCTCACGGTGCTGTTGAGATTCAAAGCTTATCCATTAGTAAAAATTTCAAAGTAAATGGACATAGGTTGAAACATTTCAGGGATGGAGACTCTGTGAATTTTATTGAAGAAATCACTCTAGAGGATCCATGAGCTTCATGACGGCAAGCTAACGACAGTAAACAAAGCCGCTGGTTGGGAGGCAACCCAACATTTTTCAGGGAAGTTTTTAATTCACTTTCAGCGTCTTCTTTTCTTTTCCTTTATTAATTAGTATGCATTAGGGACAACACATGAATTAAGTGTGTGTGTGGGGGGTGCATCCTGCATTTAGTTCATGCAGTATTTATTTTTGAAACAAAAAACAAGTAAAAATTTTTTTTTCTTATAAATAATGCATGAATATGAGTTTATGCCAGGCTTGCTTGCTTGAAATTTTTTTTTATAGCTATTTGTAGTTTATTCTTCTATGAGTGAAGACTTCTGAGCATGTTAGCTGTCATTCAGAGCAGTTTGAATTGATCCTCGCATATCTCTTTAATAAGTAACTATCATAATTATCCATCTTATTTGGTCATGTTATATAGCCGCTTAGAGGCAATAAAATAACCTAGCCCATTTCCTAAACTATTGAATTAGTAGAATAACTCATTAAAATAGTGACTTTTCTTGTCTTATAAAAGGGGAAAGAAAAAGAGAGAAAAACAAGAAAAAAAAAGTTATATTACCAACATGGGTAGAAATAGGTGGTTCGGCACCTTTTCCCCTCAAGTTTAGGTCTCAAGTTGAGCCTTATGCATGGAGTAACCCATGTTGGGCGAGTCATGCCCCTTTTTGGACTGATTAATGACTCGTACCAAATTAATAGTCAAAAAAATAAAAAATAAAAATAATGATGAGAATAAATTGTTTACTCTAGCAACTCTATTCGAGCGAGGGTTAGACAGGGAGTGTTTAACTTCTAAGACCCTATATGAGCCTCGAATATGTGCGCAATTGGAGTTTGAAAAAAAAAAGAAAAAAAAAAAATTACAAGGCAAGTTTAGAATCAATTTCAATGAGTTATTCCTTTTAGTTCAATTGTCTCTATAGCCATTCTGTACTTCAACTTTTCTATCGTAAACTTTTTAGACCTCTTGATCGGTGTATGCGTGCTTAAAAGAGATGGATGATTATTACTCTTGTAACTAATTAAAGAAATGTTGTGAGGCTGATGACGAAACTCTTTGATGGTAGTTGGATGTTTAGTAGTTATTCACTTGTTGGAAGAAAAACTAATTAATTTTTGAATGAAACTACTTTTAAAGCAAGCCAATGCCTAGTATAAATATCATATTTATGCATGACTTTATAAGAAAGAGGAAATTGTTTTTAGGTCAAGTCCTAAATTTCTTTGCACGAGGACGTCCAAAGTCTAAGTGTTGGGGAATTTGTTAAGTCATCAATCGTGCATTGTTTTAATCATTATTTTTGATTATATCATATTATATATATATTTATAAATATATATATATTCATCTAAGTTACTTTATTTTATATATTTTTCAGGTTAAGAGTTAATAAAACCAAGAGAAGAAGAGAAGACATCGACGTTTTGATTTTACACGCTAAATTATCAAGTCGGTCCAAAAATAATAATTTATGGAAAAATATTATTTCCATAATGATTTATTTGGGTTATGGTTACAAAATTATTAGTCCAAATTGAAGAGAAACTAGAATACTTGGAGGAGAAAGAGTCCAAAGAAGAAAACCTTAGTAGAATATTATTATTAAAAAAAAATCCATCCTTCAGGCCTGATGCTCTCAAGATCCTAGCCTCCTCATCCTATAATCTTCTTCATCACCATCATATGCGATATATAACCTCACGCTTAACCTGCTCTTTGAGGCCTAACTCTCTAAATATTCTCACACCCTCATCTCACAGCATCATACACGCCCACCGTCACCTCCATTATCATCATCGATCGTCCACATCACCAATCATCACCATCATCAGCGTAGACCATCATCAGCGTGAATCATTACCATTGAAGCAAAGTAGTATTTCTCTTATTAATTTTATTTTTATTTTATTTTATCTCTTTTGTGTTTAGTTTATTGTTAAACATGAAAGCTTTCGTTAATTATTGTAATTTAATTTACAATATGTGTGAGTAAATTTTATGTACTTAGTATAATCTACTTGAAACCATGCTAAATTAATTATTTTGAAACAAGTTTTGTGCTTTATTGTCGAGTTGATTTTTATTCATGATTCTATAATTATTAGTATTTATCGTTTATGATATTCGCGTTAGATTAATTAGAGTGCATGCTAATTAGTTTAATACGAATTCATATGATAGTTTAAAAGACTTTAATACGTAAAAGTTATAGTCTTTTAGGCATTAGTATCACCCTAATTGAACATAGATGGCTCAAACCCATCTCTTTTAATTAGATAATCATTATAGATCTTTGTTAAATCAATTTGCTGGTAAATTGGTTACAAGGCGTTAGATGATGTTTTTCTAATACATAATGCTCTAGTTTGATTAAATTCTTGTGTTGGTCTGAGGGTTCTCAAAACTAGTAGAATTTATATTAGGATTGGACCTAAATAAACTAAAATATAAGAAAAAACGGGGAAGATCCGTTGGTGGGTGTGTTCTACTGTCTAATTCATGGATAAATCGATTTGTGTGTTGATGATAAATATTAATTTGCATGGTGGATATAGATTATGCTAAGTATTTTCCAAAAATTTGGTACCATTGATAATTATTTCTTGTTTTTTTGTTAATTTCTCTAGTTTGTCAATTTTTATTCTTCAATTTATAAGCTTTAATATAAATTTTGTTCCCCCCGCCCCCACAAAAGAGTAGTCTTTTAGGAGTGTCTTGGTTATATTAGATCAGTTAGATTTTGATTTTTAGTGTGGTTATACTTTTCAGATTTTGTTTCTATTATGTTTTTCCATTTATTTACCGGTTTGTTAGAAATTTGGTTAAAAATAGTTCATTTTGTATTTTTTAATATTTTAGTCTGTTTTTGGGTTTTTATGGTATCCTTTTATGCCTCTATTTAATTTCTGAATTTTTAGAAATTATTTGATAATTTTTCAGAATTATTTCGTGAATTGGATATGTGCAGCTTTTTATTTTAATAAATCTGAAAATAAAATTTTTAATTTTTATTTTATGTTTTTAGGGCTTTATCAAGTCCAAGAAATTATATCCTAAAATTTGGGCAATTGTTTTATTTATTTTCGTATTTATATTAGTGCAGTTTATTCTTTCTCTAATTTCAAATTTTATTTTCTGTTTTAATTTTCTGTGGTTAATTTTCTGTTTTAATTTTTCTGAATTTAATTACCTATCATTTTTGAGTTATAAAGTTTTAAACTTGCAGAATATTAATTTGGATTACTTTCTATAATTTTTAATATTAATTTTCTGCTTGTTATTTTTAGTTTTAATTTTCAGTCTGATATTGTGTTATTATTTCTGTTTTTATTTTTTAGATGATTTAGGATAGCTATTTACTGTTTTATTTTCAGGATTAAATTTAGAATATTTAGGAGCACTATTAAGTATTTTTTCAAATTTTTACTTATTAAATTTGATTTATTTTAGTAATATAAAGAGAAGTTATAATAAATTAGAGTAGTAAATTTAATTAGAATTAAACTAGCTTATTATCATAATATTTCCTCGTGGGATCGATCCCTACTTTCCTATGCTATAAATGTTATTTATAAATCAAAATAGTGGTTTAATTTGTACCTCTACGATAAGCTCTACAAAGCAACACATTCAACTAGTCAGTCGACACATTCACAGTAGGCCCAGAAAGGATGGTGGCATCAACATCTAGAATTGTAAACTCGGAACATTGCAGCCATTGGCAAGCATATTTGGCCTATAACATCAAGAGCTGAGACTTTGTTGGCAAAAATGGGTGCATGAAATCTACCTGAAATGGCATGATTTATGGACTCACAAGCCTTCCATTAAAAGCAGCCGGTACACCAAAAATCAATGTAACAAATTGAATAATCTTAAAGAATATCCGGACTCGGTTATCTCTATGGTAAAATGGACTTAGGGTGTGAATGGTGTTGACACTGTCAAATCAGGTTATTCTTGGCTTATGGGGAAAGAAGAGAAATTTGAGCACTAGAGAGCTGTCTAGTCCCAAACATAGCACATAGACAAGCTTGTGACTCGTGGTAGAATTTTGACAATTGAGAGGCTGAGGTATCTGGGTCTTACTATTAGTGACTAGCAGCGCATTTTCTATCACAACCTTGGAGAAAATATCTCCCATCTATTTTTAACTGGCGATTCAGTAATAGGAAGATTAATGTTGTCCGCAGTTCGGATAGTTTTCATTATACTGGCACTCTAATGGGGTGTTCGAGCTAGTACTATAAAAAGACCTTTATGATCAAGAGATAGGTAGTTGCAATAATTCCCAGCAAACATACGCAAGTATCTTGACCAATCAGCCTTGACCAATCAACTATTACTAGCAGAATTATCCAATGTGTGTGAATCATCCAAATCACCAAGTACTAATATTGATTTTTAAACCACTCATTCAGCACTGAAACAAAAAGGCAATGAAATAGGGGTTTTCTTACCTTCAATACAGCAGTTCTGGATGACAATAGAATCACTTTAACCCCAATTACTAAGACCTTATGCCCTAGTTAGACAATTGAATACCAATTAGAATTACTCATACAGCTTAGTGCAATTAGAAACTTCGATAAGGATTGGAAAATAAGGTCAGAGATTACATATGCTCGGCGCACCAAATCGTGGAATTTCTTCAGTTCTTGCTTGCAATTCAGGGATGCACAATGAAGGGCTGAGAGATGATTTCGTAGAAAACAAATTCAATTCAGGAACGATGAATGGACGAATTATATAGATGAATTCCACAACTGCCTAATTCAAGGGGACTGAATCGAGTTGAATTCGTATAACTGGGCTGGGTGGTTTCCTGAATTTGTGTTTTTCGATCGAGGTCATGCAAAAAGGAAGTTTTGGGATTGCAGAGAGCTCGCTCACGGTGCCTCTTTCCTAATTTGCTTGCCTGCTCTTCAATTTGTTTCTTTTTCTTCTTTTTTTTCCATGTGCAAATAGGTTTTATTTGATAGAGAGGGAAATATTTTTGGTAATAAAAATATAGCAAAAAGGAAGGAGGGAATTCCTTACGATGGATGAAAATTTCCCTCTAAACGGACCCCATTTTTATAAAAAACGTAAATGCCTTTTGTGGCCATTTTGCCCAATTGCCACAATACACTCAGCCTTTTGTGGAAATATTAGATATGCTACAATTATTTTACTACTTTTAGATTATTGTAGCAAATTTAAAATTGCTACAACTAAATTGCTACCAAAAGTCAATTTTCTTATAGTGCCTTCAAGACCTCTCTTGCAGTGATTTCTCCTAAGTCCTCATTTAGGAAGGATGACACTCCCACTCAACCCTCTTATTTACAAGTAGGATTCCCACAATTTCCTTGCCTCACTAGGAATCTCAACTATGTGTACAAAAATTACAAAGATTTGAAGTTAATCACTCAAGAGTACACTAACACTTAGGATAGGAGTTGAGCTCTTTGTTTTTGTGTGTTACATACCCTCTATCTTTAGTTAAGGTCTCTATTGGTAGGCAATGCGAATGAGACCATTGGAGGATGATGATGACATAGCCATTGGATTCTTTAGAATATTCTATTGGATGCGTCTCTCTAACGGTTACCAACTGGTCTAAGTGCCTTTACCTCTGTTCACTTTTTCGACATCTCCTCCATTAGTTCTTGGCATCTTATACGTTGGAGAGATTGTTCTTCAGCCTTCATTTAATGTCTTATTCATTGCATTCCTTATTTTCCAAGGTAGAAACAACTCTATCAAGCTCAGATGCTGACCCTGGTATGGTTGACTGCGACAGACCCTTTCAAGAAAACTGCTTTTAGTCTTTGTCTGAGTTAGGATACATTTGAATCTGCTTTCCAAGCATCCCTAATGTTACCAGCTATTATATCAGCAAAAAACTAACAAGTAATCATGGTTCTTGCATATTGTACTATAAATAATTTACACGATTACCTGGGTAATTAAATTATAAATAATTTAGTTAATCCTGAGCAGTACAATTTGGTAATTTACAACCTATTAAAGGATAAAATGCCTAGCCAAATTTTCAACATATGATGAATAGATTTTGTACCAAAATTTGTGATACGTTTCCTTCTCATGAATTGTATATTTATGACTAACATAAATTCCCTTGAATAAATATGCAAATTCAGGTGTTAGGAAATCAATCAAAGTGTCATAAAATTCGTTTTAAGCTCAATTCAAGTTACACCATTTTCATGACTCCAACATGGGTCCGTTTCTAACAACTTAGTCAAGCCCCTTGATGTTAAGAGTTCAAAGTGGTTGCAGTCTAGCTTTGAGGCACCCGACAATCAGATACCCGATGATCTTCTTAAGCATGTCACTTGCAAGTAATCAAGCACATACATAGGACTCAAACGATTGCACAATCAAGATCTAATGACCCTTTTCCCTTATGGGAAATGTTCCTTCACATCAAATCCTACATGAAGAAAAAAATCTCATCACATTGAAGTGATTCTTCAATCTCACCTTTTGATCCACGACAACATTTACCAAACAGATAGCATAGGATATAGAGCATACAAATCATATATTACGCTTCCGCATCTATAACGACGAAAGTATGAGATAAACCTATTATGGTTCCTAAGTAGAGCAATTTTTAAGCATAGTGAACTAGCAAATCACATTTCATGCCACACAATGATGGGTAGAGGTAATCATAACCATACGTATGCTAATAAAATATCACAAGAAGATCAATCAGAATATCATAGACCATATATATATATATATATATATATATATATATATATACACACACACACACACACACACACACACACACACA
>JACYFF010010365.1:42562549-42572685 GCA_017589665.1 Selenicereus undatus | reverse complement strand
CACACATGTCGCGACCCCTACGTACATAAACCAAAATATACAATGTCGCCAAAAAGTCCATCTCGACACCACAAATGATGCCGATGGGAATGGAAACAAAGGCACCCCAAAAAAACCCCAAGTGGGGATGGCCCCCCTTATTAGGCCACCATGTGGAGCAACAAGGACACTAACATAACCACGGATGTTGCAGTTGTCAACAACCAGGTGGTTGTACATCGCTTCGCAATGCGTAGGTCATGAGTCAATTGCATGTGTGACTCCTCAGACGATCTCAGTTGCAGGCCAGTCTCCAATAACCTTGCCTTGAGCTTGTTAACTGAATGTTGCAATTTCGAAATGAGAATGGCCTTATTCTCCCTTGCTCTACTCTCTGTAAACCATATGTCATGATGGCAAGTTCTCTGCAGAGGACCCGAAATTGGGCAATTAGAAGTACGTGCCAAATGAAAGGCACAACAGGGCAGGTGTAAGGTTGTGAAATTTTACCTCACGACAAACTGATTGACGTTTGCCAGGTACGTCGGGGTCAACCACATAGCCAGCGGGCAATCCACAACCACAGAGTAGCACGAACTCAGTTGACCCTGCAAAAGTAATCCCGGGTTGTGGAGCATTGCATTTAATAGGGGAAGTGGCATCAGATTGTAGTTAGCCAACCGTAGCAGCCGACTTCATTGTGTGTCATGAAATTGAAGGTCCCCTTTGTGTGGTGGTTGTGGGGGAACATAGATGGGAGAGGGAAATTTAATGCCCACAGACCACAATGGACGCATTTATAGTGACATGGAGCTGTGAGGAGTTGGGAAACAGTGCAAGAAGTTGGCGCCACTCCCTCCCGCCAAAACCATGCAATTATTGTGCGTGACATGCGAAGCAGATAAGGCCACATTATCCCCTTGGCAGAAAGCGTACTTCATTTGTAGTGGGGAATTAATAAGGGGTCCCACCATTATTGAGTACCCCATAACCCTCCTTCCCTATTGAGAAGGGGTTGATTGAGAGAAAGTGGACCACGGTGATTGGGTCCTCCTTTGCACCAAATCCCACATGTGTGACTCATTTTACTTAATGTGGTGGTATTTAATACTAAGTAACGAAGCCTTCTTCCAAGACACTGACTGAGGTGACCATGGTGCAGTTGTCTTTGAAAATACTCGAATTCGTTTTTGTAATTTAGTGAAGTGAGGACACGCAGTCCCCAAGCCCGGACATGCTGTTCATGGTAAGATTGAGGTACCCAACATAAACACGGTGACACATGGAACTTAACAACAGAAGCGAAAGTGTGTTGAAAACAAAAATTGGAACAATTGTTAAGAACGTGAATAATTCAGCTATGGAGGACAACGAGCACAAACAAGCATACAAACGAGCCTGCGCATAACACAAATATTTCATATTATCAAACCCGATGTACAAGGAAAAGCGGTGCGTCCAGTAACATATTTATATAAGTAACATGTTGGGACGACTTAATGAGCAAAAAGTTTGTTATGGTAGTAAGGCCACAATAAATGACCGATTCTTCCGGTACCAACGAACGTTACCATCCCATCTATAACACTGTCCATGCCCGACCTCATGACCACTACCATGGGTGGGCATCAGAACGACCAAGTTGCAATGATCCACACAATCAACAGTATGTTGACAACAACGGAGATGATGAACCTTTCTCTCCACATGCGGAGCTCAGTGTCAAGTGTCATATTGATCGCCCGGTCTTCATCCTACATGAAGTGGTTGTAATTTTACTGAACTCGAATCATGTCACGCACCTGACGGACCTCCTCTGCAAGCTCGTCTATGACGTCCCTTGCTTGCTTTGGGTAGTCAGGGTCAATCACGTTCAGGAACGGGCATGCATGTTCATTCTGCAATTGACGGGATGGGGATTGGGTACGAAAACAAAGGGGGGGTAAGCGTGTATGCTTTGGGATGCCGACAAAACTGGTTGACACAGAAGCAAAAAAACTTGGAAAATTACCTCTTACGGACACGCCATGAAACGACGCATGTAGTTGTCATCCATTTGAAAAATGGAAGCTTCTAACCCACAATAGCAGTAATACTTCTCCCCGATGTCGAAATAACTTCGGGTGGTCCCCGATCGAATTGACCCACGACTATACACCCTTCTCCTTGAGGGGCCTGCCATGTTCTCTCTGGAGGGTGTCTGCAGTTTAGTCAACTGGGGAGTGTAGTATAGAGTGAATGGGGGCTACGTTCTTGCTATTTAAAATGTTGGTTGGGACCTTCCACTGAAGCCATGTAAATGAGTGTTAGTGGGTGACCATAAATGCTTCACCACCAACATACTCCTCACACACTTTAATGGTATGCAAGTAGCGTCTGACCTATGGGGGGAAATGTTAATCAAAGACCGTCCTACGCAAACCCGCACAATGTAGTGGGACCCAGTATACCACACCTTAAATGAAGGTTTACCTAGTTAAACCGAGGAGAGTGAAGTGGTAAACCCATGCGATGGGGTAGGCCCCATAACATTGGGGTGAACATTGTTGAACAAACTAAGGTAGAAGCATCCCCCGCATGGAGGCATAATATATGCGTACCATGCCAGACGTGTTCAAATACCTATGTACACCGAAGGTTTTAATGAGGTATACCAATGTTGGTACGAATTGTGTCCTTGTGGCGTCACCTAGTACGGACACCAAATTAGTGAATTATGTGCTGCAGGAACTTCAATGTACCCATACAGTTGGTGTGAGGTGGTTGGCTGGAGTAGATGGGGTACTCATACATTATAAGTGCGCTTTGAGGAATGGAGCATAGATTGCAAACTTCCATTACTCTGCAGCGGCAAGCAAGTTAGAGGATGCTTGCATTGTAGTTACGAACAACAATGTTGGCACCCACCCACCCTCCCCCGGGTAATGCAGATGTACTCCCTACTATTGGTTGGATGGATGGGCCTACTTTCGACCCCATTGACAACCTAACCCTGCAATCATTTATGGACTGCCCGGTCCGATACTGGATGCACTTTGATGTTGCCACATGACAACGACTGTGCAACTTAAGGTGCATGCTGCCATCTGGCGCACATGTGGCAACGCAAATTCCGCTAGTAGTTGAGTTTTGTTCACAGTGGAGTGAACGCAAGCGGCATACCGCTTGGCACGACGGTAGATCCCTCTTACGAGTACACCATACCGCCGAGGAGGACGGTGTGGTTAAGGGCTTCGACATAGAGCCCATACCAAGACCATTTTTTGCCCCACGTTGGACGTTTGAAATTTCGCAATGCGTGTTGTCATATAATTACTATGGATGGAGTGACGACATGCACCTACATATCCTACCAAAGGGGCATGATGGAGCTCAGATCGACATAATGTCCGCCCCTATGGAAGAGGGGAATGCCATTGTGTACACGGTGAACATGGTAGCAACCAACAACCGTGTCGGCATCCCACCACGCGTTTTAGACTACTCCAGTACCGACATCCGCATTGCGGTTTGGGACTGTAGAGGTATGGCACACGCATCATTCCTGCCGAATCTAAGGGGACTACTTGCAGTCACTAGGGCTGCCGTAATGGTGGTGACAAACATTAGAGTCGGATATGATAACGCAAGGGAGATCCTGCGACGAACGAGAATAGACCACGGGTTCACAGTGCCCATCGGCTTTGTCGATGGTGTGTGTATTTTCTGGGAGTCGTCGAAGGTGTTCTTGGTGCCCCACAAGTTTGAAGACACGCACGCGATGTTTGTGATAAAGGCAAGTGTCGAGAATTTTGTGCACGTAACCTATGCAAACTTCGTTGTCATTGTCTACGATTATACATGCAAACAATGCACTTGTACTACTGTTGTTGTGAATGTGTCTAACCTTATTGTCAATTGTTATAGGGAGTTCAATAATGATGCGAAGTCCACAGGTACATATGTCGCACGGCTCTCGCCATCCAGCAGTCTGCCTTATATCATCAGTACAGGCACTTGTTTGTGTTCCAAATATTGTCTTATGCAGTGTTATGTCTGTCGTCCATTTCACTTCCTATTTGTGCGTTGTTTACTTTAACACATTCTACTTTTATGGCCCCCCTTTTACCTGAATGCAACCTTTGAGCAACTTCACTCACGCACCCATCGCCGTAATTCAGTGTCACTCGCCGCCTTCAAGCTAGTAGTCTAGTTTCGCGTATGCAAACTATGGCTGGCACGCATTACGTTCGACACAACCCCATTCCCCATCCCCATCCTCGCCCCACTCCAACATTACATGACCCATGCGGTTCTTCCGACCAGTACGTGTACCTACTCCTATACAGGGGCCTACCTAGGTGTACATAGGTCGGCTCAGTGGTAAACCAAAATAAGGGGTGTCGTCAAGAGGTGCACAACGCATACCGTATTGATCATTTCCACCAACAACCAAGAGGCCGTGGGGTCCTGCTTGTCATGGTTGGGGTGCCGAACATGTCAGGTCGGGTTATAGTAACATATGCGGGGGGAAGTGCAGTGGGGAGCGGAGATCTGTACGTCAAGCTATCCCATGTCATAAACGACAATGAAAACAAACATATACAAACCCGCCTTCTTTGCCAAATATGGGTTCACCTGAAATTTTCCCACTTCAACAGTAATCTCAGGCCACATTCAAGGTATTTGCTCATGTGGTCATTCGACCACATATTTCCATTGTAATATGAGTTCGACGCACTACGAACGAACCTTTTCTTTTTAACATGATCATCAAAACGCAACTATCGTATTTGATTCATACCAGCCACAAGCACAACACAATTAAAACGTTCACCAAACCCAACATATTGCCTACCCCCCAAATTAAGGTGTACGCCACAATAGTGTAATCTGATGCGCATGCACTTCTTCAATGACGTACTTCACATGTTGTATAAGTGTCACAGGCTTTTGCTACAGCAACACCACATTTCACATTTCCATTGCTTTTCCATCAAATTACAAAACATACCGAACAATTTGTACACAACATTACATATGCCAAATTCCAACCTCCACATTAGCAATCATCAGTGACACACATAACACACATAACATTGTTGCTATGCATAGCAATATGTCTACCCGTGTTTGACACAGTGTCTACCGTGGTACTTAGTGCATGCACAGTGGGTATGTGCCAGCTGGGGGGGGGGGAATCACTCAGCAGGCCTGGGATACACACAATACTGCATCGCTGTGACGCACACCACCTTCAAAGAATGTTGTAAAATGTACTGCAACAAGGTAACCACATTCTTAGTAGGGAGTGGACAGTTGAGCACGTCACAAACGACCGATGCAGAAGCCACTGTACGCGGATTGCGATCATGAGTGCAAGTTTGCAGCTTTAGGGTGTATATATACACTGATGTGTGCCATACGTCTTGTGCCTAAGTATGACATACCGGTTTCGTGCACTCCACCACCACCTGTAAAGACAACAACGTGTCAATAACAAAATATGAAAATAATGTATAGCACATGCGGTGAACCGTAGCTTCACGTCCGAGCCACCAGTGGTGCATACGAACCATTAAAGAGATCCTCAATCTCGACAACATCACCTCATAGCTTACATCGAAAGCTGCTCTAAGATTACGACATGTGCGCCTTGTATGGCCTACTTCACCGCATTTTGAGCACCTCCACAATTTCTTGTCCTGGGTTTGAGACTCTCTTCGCTTCGAAGGCAGCCTTCCTGGATGTCGGCCATTGTTGGGGGGTAATATGCACCGGTTGTAGTCCTCATCCAATTCTTCCCCACCAACCACAAGCCCTGTCTTTCCGTCCACTTTTCCCATGTCGTGCGTTTCCACGGGGTGCATAAGTTTGTTCTATATGACCTCCTGTGTTGCTGTCTTATAAATGGAGTGCACGTAGTCATAAACCCATAGGTTGGCCTTTGCTATCACAACCAGGGCATGACAGCATGGAAGGTTGCGCATCTGCCACTGCTTGCCAGTGTAAGTCTGTTGGCCCAGCTTCACAACTAATCAACGACTATTGGTCAACTTGACATTGCACTCGCCTAACATCAAACTATAACACTCTACAGCTGCAATACAATCCATTTTTTTGTAAGTGTCTGCCAACTTTTGCTCTATCCTCTTCCCCATCCCATTCTTCCACAGAATCTCAGTCGTGTGCTTGTCCATCTTCTTATCGAGCTTCTCTAGGTGGCCACTAACAAGCCAAGGCACAGGCATCAAACGTAAGCGGCACATCCAATTATTCCAACTTTCTATCACATTGTTGTTCATCCAACCCCATCTCTCCTCAGTAAACTTCGATGCAGCCCACTGCTCAGGCTTGTTGTTCTCCACCCAGGTTCCAAGCTCTGCCTTATAGCACCTCAACTCGTCCAATGCGACATTGTACTCCCCCACTGTTGGTGCGTAGGCGACCCTGTACAACATTTCCTTCACTATCTGCTTTGTCACTTACTTGTGGATGCCATGTTTAGCTGCCTCCTTCAAGAAGTTCTCAGTCAAGTGTCGTAGGTAGTAGCTATGGTACTCTTTCTCAAACACTTGTGCCATCGCAAGCATAATTGCCAGGTGCCTGTCTGACATTATGACCGGCTTTAGACCCCCCAAACACTGAGCAACCATTTCCAAGAACCACAACCATTCTTTAATTTTCTCCCTACAGACAATGGCATATGCGAAGTTAAAGAGATGGTTATCCGCATCCAACGCGCATGCCGCCAACATAGTCCCCTGGTAAGGTCCGCTCAGATGGGTTACATCAATAAATAGTACGAGCCTACACCCGAGCTTAAAGCCATTTACATTGGCAGTGTATGCCACAAACATCCTATAAAACCTGCATTCGTTAACCTCACAAACTGCGACTGACCCTAGGTTTGCCCTCATGATTGTCGCACACAACCAAGGGAGCAATTTGTAATGATCCACTGGCTTGCTAAGCACCATCATGCGAACGAACGCCCTCGCCCTCCATGACTGCATGTATGTCACGCAAATCCCCAAAACTCTAGATCCTGCATAATGTCTTTAGCAGAGTAGTCAAGACATAACTGCACCTTACCCTCAATGAGGTGAGCTAGAAGTTCCGCTCTGACAGGACGCCTACCCCAGATACCCTTCTAACATTACTCCCCAACACTATGTACATGCTGCCCTCTAAATTCTTTCAAGGACATCACCTGTGTATTCTTCCCACCTCTAACACATATGTAGAATGGGCAGTTAGCAACGTCACACCGGACCACAATTCTTTGTTTGCAATTCCTCTCAAACTGATAGTTGAAGTGGTTCGCGATCCCATATTTGCATATCATTTGCCTAAATGCTTCCGTAGATTGAAATATCTATCCCTCCCCCCTAATCAACTTCTTCCATATGCTAAGCTTACGATAATAACTTCAGGCTTGCATATCAGAACGTGGCCACACATTATCATTCACATCATTCCCATCAGCACACCCTTTCCTTTTGTTCCCGTCATCACATCGTTTCTCAGCTACTTGCTCGTCACCTGCATCGTCCTCCTTTGTTGCTTCTTTATCACTTGCATCCTTCAACGCCATAGATATCTCATCGCCATCTGACATTTCAATTGTATCCCCTCCTAGTCGCAACCTGCTCGCTGGCAGCTCACTTCCTTCGCTCCCCAATGACCTGTAATTGCTGCACACCAGCAGATTCCCATCAGTTTCCCCACCTGTAAATGGTTCGTGGAGTACAACGATTACATCTTTATCAAAGTCGTATTGTTTTACTCCTGCTTCGTTGTTGCCGCCTTCTTCACCCACTTCCACACCATCATCGCACTTTCACCCACTTTTAGCTATTTGCTTGCTTTCACAACAATCTCGCATTCTGCCTTTGCCAACAGCACCCCTTTGCTGTGCTCACCGAACCGAACCGCCGTTCCCGGCAACATACATATAGCCATGCTTGTCATTACCCTTGAAAATCCCCTTCATATCGCTGTCCCCCTCAACTGCCACCAACATCTCCCTATCATACTTCAAACTGTACCATAATTTTTCCTCCAACATATCATTCCCTGTCATCTCCCTCACCATTTTCATCAGTTCCTCCACCCCCATTCATTCCTTCACCACCATACATTTTCTCGACCTACCCTCATATATAACTTTTTCGTCTCCACTTTTTGCCAACATTCCCCCCCACAAAACGTACATAACTATCTCCTCCCACCTTCTCCAGCTACTGCAACGTTCACATCCATTGCTCATTCATATCCCCACAACTAGCACCTTGTATCCCCTTCCCAATCAAAGGCCAAGGTTGCAACCTATACCCTGTATGTCAAATGAAGCAAACATTTAGTCATGTACCCCATTCGTGCCCAACATTGGCGCCACATTTACATCAGTTCGTCCCACCCACTATCCCCACCATCTTACCCAATAACTTCATTACGCCTACGATGGTATTCCCTCAATACACACATGGTAACTAGTGCTACAGTGTTCACCGGCTACCCCCTGATCTACCCACATCTGTTGCCCTCACCCCTCCCCCAACCAAAAACAAACACCCAACCCGCTACCCAACCCATTTTACCCGCCACAACACTTACGCAAACTTTCACTATCTAACTTCCCCAATCACACCCCACCGACACTACATTCCAATCTTAGCAGATGTACACCGCAACAACACGCCCACCTCCTGCTGCACAGACAGTATTATTGTGGCATACTGTAACGCCCCCAAAATGCTAAAGCCATTAATTAAGGAAAACTGCAGCGGAAGACTTAACAATAGAAGGCGCTACCGCCATCCTGATAAGGACAAGGCTCACTGAAACCATTTAATTTTGCAACTCATATTCATAACCACAAAATCTATTAACTGAACCACATGAAGACCAAACTCCATCATAGTTGAACTTCAATACCATCGACTTAATCATACCATGTGATAACTTGCACTCCACACTATACAAGTATATTGAATATAGATCCAACTTGACCCTGAGATCGATTCCAATATTCATGTTATGCTGAACCCACTATAAGCATCTGACGAGTTCCAAAAGAGCTTGCTAAATGGAGAAACATGTGATACTTCATCACCTAAAATGGAAAACATGAAAACAATTCAAAAATATGAGCAAAAACTCAGTACATGCATTCTTGAAATGTAGAATGAGCATAGAAACACTGTTGATGGGTACCCGTCTTTGTAATTCATTTAGTTGGCAATAACAATGAAAATGAAAGTAATATGAAACTGAATTGCTCATTATTATCTGGATGTGAACCCCTTGCAATGATATGATCTATACATAGGTGTACACCTACCAATCCGATCAAGAGTTGGCCTGAAGCTGCGCGGGTAAATGACGGGCTGGCGCCCTATAGATGATAACTGACAGAGTCACAAGTTAAACGACAAATTACTGTATAAACTGATTCATTGATAAACTCATTAAGAGTTATAACTTGATAAACATGTCCTGCTTTCTGAAGATATATATGGGCAATGGACAAACCTTGAGTCTTTAAAAATGTCATCTGACTTGATACAAGTCAACTGTTTCATAAATGTCATCTGACTTGATACATACGTTCTGACTTGATAACACTTATGCCTAACGGGGAACGATAACTAGGCCTTAGCTTTGTCTCATAAATGTCATTGTAAGTATGTGTAGTTAGTAAATGATCCTTCCTTGGATAATTGAGTAAGTAAAAGTATGTGTAGAGTAATTGAGTAAGTAAAAGCATGTGTAATAGAAATTGAGTAATTAAATGGTATACATAACTTCAAAATTGAATTAACGAAAATAATTGAATTTAATATAAATTAAATAGAAGTAACATAGCCCACAATGAGATAAATGATATTACAAAGGAAAAGGCCTTCACGGTGATAATTGAGAGAGAGTGGTTATGGCATTTTCTAAAATAGGTTACTGATACGGATTTAAGGCTTGCTGATGTATAACTTGGTTCAAGATAACAGCAAGTACACTAGATTGGCTTAATAAATACTTTTGATATAAGCTGAAGTGAGTAAGTAATAAAGGTTTGAGGCCAAGAGAGATATATCTTGGTTCAAAATAACATAAACTGCAATAACTTAATGTGATAAATATGGTTTCTGAGTCACAACTCTCCTCACTTCTCATAT
>JACYFF010010365.1:42481872-42560796 GCA_017589665.1 Selenicereus undatus | reverse complement strand
AATAATAATAATAATAATAATAATAATAATAATAATAATAATAATAACAACAATTTCTTAAATCATAATTATCGAGACCTACTATCAATTCACTCGATATTTAATTAATCAACAAAACTTGAATTAACAACCAATGAAACTTGAATTGAAAAATGGGACCCAAATGAAATATCCCCCAACCGAGATGATTAAATATGACAAATGAAAGTGAAAAATTTAAATGACATAAGATAATTCGATAAATATATAAATTCAATGTAATTGAATTAATAAACATGATTTAGTTAAACAAATAATCATGAGTGATTAAATCCATAAACATGATAAATTAAATGAATGCATATGATTAATTAAATAAATAAACATGATTTAAATAAATAAATATGGGTTAGGGTCGGGTCATTACACATAAATACACACCCACACAATTTACCACCACCTACCACGCCATATGTTCTGTTTACCCAACTACTTCACCCTGTCTACCTATGCCCATGCACCACATCACTGTCACACTATGTCCTCTCATTCTTAGGAGCAGAAGTTAGGGTATTATCTTTATTGTCCTCGTCATACCAGACATTATGCCTGGTTACAATGTATACCCCACCTAAGTCCACTGTCTACCATGGTTGACATATTAACCTTGGTGTGTATTCCAAAATGCATGCTCGTGTGCTCACCCTTGCCCACCCTTCCCAACCCAAAAACCACAGAGATGAAGGAAAAATTCCCCCATTGTTGGGACATTCACACAACACAATGCCACATTCATCACCACCAACACCAACCATTCAAACAAGATATACAAATTTCTTCTTAAACTTCACTTAATTGTAAGCACATACCTTGAATTCACTCCACCATGGGTTCTTGCAAGGACCAAGCCACCCCCTTCCTTTCTTCCTCTTCTAGTTCTGTTCTTCTTCTTCCTCACTACCTCACTCTTGCTCTCTGTCTTCAATTCACCATGCGTTCTTCTAAGCGCATACCTTTAATTCAGCTCCATCGTGCGCTGCTCTTCTTCTTCCTCCCTTTGTTGTGCTTGCTCCTCATCTTCCTCACGCTTTTGCTGCTAAAGAAGCCCCAATCTTGCTCTCTGTCTTCCGTGTTCTGCCTAGAGAAACCACCTTCACATTTCTCTCTCCTCAGTGCTTCACAGACACCTCCACATTTCTCTCTCCTCACTGCTTCACTCTCTCTCTCTTCCTACCTTGACAGTCAAACCCCCCACTTAAACAAGGGCATTCTCGTCTTTTCAACCCCACATATATCTTCCCCAACTTCACTTTCCCTCCAAAACCAACACCAAGTTGTTGGAAAAAATATGAGTTTGTTACCCCCCTTTTGATGTATGCATCCCTTGTAAATTTTCCTTTTTTTAATTTCCCTTCTTTTTTTTCGAAAGCCTTTGATTTCTGTTTTTTTGTTATTTTCCTTTTTATTTTGAGTCCCTTTTTTAGAAGGAAACTTAAACTAATTGTTTCTTTTTTTTTATTCAGGAAGTTATTGAATCGACTACTCCTTAGATCAAAAGTGAGGTCGACTTTTAAGATGAGGAATCGTTTCTCACCATAGATTTGATTCTTCGTAGGAGACTCCCTCATTTAATTTAGGTGAGACCGACTTCAATTTATTCCAGCCATGACTCCACCGATCGTGAAGTGAGGTCGACTTCTAAGACGAGGAATAGTTTCTCCCTGTAAATTTGATTTTTCGTAGGAGACTCCCTCACTTAATCTTTTGTTGTGGACTTTGATTTCTTCTTTCTAGCCGCCTCCTCCAATTAGATTGGGAAATGAGGTCAACTTTTAAGACGAGGAATCGTTCCTCCCCATAGATTCGATTCTTCGCTGGAGACTCTCTCCTTTAATCTAGTTAGGGTCGACTTGGATTTACTCTTTTATGCAATGATTTCTCCCATTAGATTGCGAATTGAGGTCGAATTTTAAGACGAGAAATCGTTTCTCCTCACAGATTCGATTTTTCATAGAAGACTCCATCACTTAATCTAGCTGGGACCGACTTGAATTTTTTCTAGCCACCACTCTACCAATTAGATCACGAAGTGAGGTCAACTTTTTAAGACAATGAATCGTTTCTCCCCGTAGATTCGATTCATCGCATGAGACTCCCCCACTTAATCTTTTGGTGTTGACTTTAATTCCTTCTTTCTAGTCGCGACTTCTTCCATCAGATTTGCGAAGGCATGGCTTCTCCAGTCAGATAGTGAAGGCAAAACTTCTTCGGTAGATAGCTAAGACATTACTCATCCGATAAGACAGCGAAGACATTCAAACAAGGAAGGTGTGCCCCCTCTAATCAGATGCTCAAGGCATGTTCTTCCAATCAGAAAGTGAAGGCTTGACTCATCCATTCAAACAACAAAGGCTTGACTCATACGATCAAAGAGCTAAAGCATTTAGACTCCTCCAATCAGGTAGTAGAGACTTGACTTCTTCTATCAGACAGCAAAGGCGACTCTTCCGATCCGAAAGAGAAAGCTTGGCTCATCCGATTAGACAATGAACGCAACTATCCCGATTAGAAAGCAACAGCTTGGCTCCTTCGATCAGGCAAGCATGACTCGTCCAATCAGACAATAAAGGTGACTCATCCGATTAGACAATGTAGACTTGATCCCTTTGATCATACAAAAGCTTAATTCCTTTGATTAGGCAATGCAGACTTGACCTCTTCGATCAGACAGAGGCTTGACTCGTCTAATCCGACAACAAAAGGTGACTCATCTTATCAGATAGTGTAGACGTGGCCTCTTCTATCAGACAACGAAGTGCGATCAACTTTCAAAGCCAGGAATCGACTTGACATAGGAGGTTTCCTACTTGAAGGAAGATGCCTATACCGCTAATGTGATTAAGGATGCAATCTTGCTATTGCCCCCAACTTGCAGGCTTCAAAAAGTTTGCAACAATTTGGTGGTCATTTAAAGTCTGTCTATATGATTTGAATATGTGCTTAGTGACTTGCGAGTCAACACCTTTGATAAAATGACTAGACAACCTTTTACCTTGATGACTTAGGAGTTCATTTAGTGATGTGGGAGTTAATAATTTTGTTAACATAGGAGTGTTAAACTTTGAAGACTTGAGAGTCATGAAGTTTGATAAGTTGGAGGTTAGAACATTCTTGATTTTGGAGTCTAGAGCTTTGCTGATTTGGTAGTCCTTTAATCTTGATGTCTTGAGAGACTTGAACTTTGATGACTTGACAATCTACTTGGTGACATTGGGAGTTAGTAATATTACTAACTTAGAAGTCCTAAAGAAACAATCTTGAAGTCTTAAAAAAAAATTGACTTGGAAGTCCATGAGATTTGGAGACTTAGAAGTCCGAGAGTTTTATGACTTGGGAGTCTTCGCGATTTCATGACTTAAGAGTCTTGAATTTTGCTAATTTGATAGTCTTTTACTTTGATATCTTTGACTTTGAAGACTTAGGAGTCTGTTACATCGATGATTGAGGATCTGTAAGGTTGACTTGAAAGTCTTTGATAACTTGAGAGCCAACAACTCTATTTGACTTGTGAATCTATAACTTAGATGACTTGAGAATCTTTAAGTATTAATTATTTGAGAGCTTATATCGTTGATGAATTGAGAGTCTACCATATTGATGACTTGAGAGAAATCAAATTTACTTCAAAGTTTGTAATTTTGTTGGCTTGATAGTCTGCAGGCGACTTGGAAGTCTTTGATTTTGATGGCTTGAGCATCCTGTGGGTGACTAGATAGTCTGTGTTGGCTTAAGAGTCTGGAAGTTCGGATTTAGAAATCTTAAGGGTGACTTGAGAGTCGAAATTGTTTTGTGACTTGGGAGTCTTTATGATCACTTGTAAGTCTTTATCAAGCACACAGTTGCGTTGAATTAGAAGTCTTGGAGTTTGTTGACTTGGAGGTTTAATACAAATGACTTGAAAATCTTCTAATGTGACCACCTAGGAGTTTATGAAATATGATGTCGTAGGAGTCTTGATTTTGAATGACTTGATAGGCTTGTACTTTGCTGATTTAGGAGTTTGAAACTTTGATGACTTGATAGTCTGTGAGAGTTTGACGATTTGGGAGTCTACGAAATTCGATGACTTAGGAGTCTTCAAAGTTTGACTTCAAGGTAGAGCTTCTCAACTCAGAATCCTAACAAGTATGACTTAGAAGTCTTAGAGTTTGGACGACTTGAAAGTCTAACATGAGTGACTTGAAAGTCTTCGAGTCTATGCAAGGACTGACTTGAAAGTCTGTAAATTCTTTGATAACTTAGGAGTTTATAGAGGCTAGCTTACAAGTTTGCCCCTAAATGTCAAATTTAGATCACTCTATTCCAAAGCACTTTCCAATATGATCTTAACAGACGATCAGTCAGATTCTTCGGTACCTTCATCTAATATGATTTTTCCTTTTTTTGTTAGTTGTAGGACTTGTTTGTTGAATGCATTGCACTTCTCTATAGGATGACTGATGATCTTGTGATACTTGCAACATTTGGGATCATTAGTTCTTCTAATGTCTTCTGGGCATCTTGACTCTGCAAGTTCTATAAGCCCTTTCTAGAGAAGTTTATCAAGCATTTCTGGCACATCAGATTCAGAGTAAGGGAATTCCTCCTCTTCAAAGCCTCTAAGCATAGAGCTTCTATTTCTTGACGATGTTGTTGATTCATCATCATCGAGTTGTCTTCCATAGTAGGTAATTATGAGCTCCATATCATAAGCTCTTGTTGCCAATTCTTGGAAGGTTTTGGACTTGTTTATTTGTAAAGCATAAAGTATATCTAAATCCATCCCTTGGCCACACTTCTCAATAACCGAAGATTCAGATAAATGGTCTTTACACTTCAAAGAGATAGCAAGCCAATGATTAATGTAATCGATGATTGGCTCATTATTCCATTGCCTTGTGTTAGCCAAATTTGTTATGCTGACTGCACAGCGCGTGCTATAGAAGTGATGCAAGAACTCATTTTCCATTTGCCCCCTGCTATCAATGGACTCAGAGGCAAGGTTTGTATACCAATCAAATGCAATTCCTTTAAGGGGTCGTACGAACTGTTTCACTAACCATTCCACTTCAGTGCCAGCATTACTATAGGTTTCGACGAAGGGTGATGTGCTGCTTGGGATTACCCTTGCCGTCAAATTGGTTGAATTTGGGAGGTTGATAGTCATAAGGCATACGAAATGCATCAATCCTCTTTGTGTAAGGTTTCTTATAAAAGTGAGTTTTATGAGAATCCCCTCCTATATGAGCCATTATCGCATCAGCTATCAAATTTTGAATTTGCTCAGCAGACATCGAGCATAAGGATGATTCCTTCTTTGGTTTGCGGTCATGGTTAGGCTGTTCATTGTGATTAAACTCTTTGTTAGAATCTTCACCGTCTGAACCTTTATTGGACACTTTAGATGTCCACTTGTCCAATTTCTTTGTCAAATCTGCAATCTGCTCATTCAGGCGCTTAACTTGGGCATCCTTTTCTACGTTTTCTTTGGAGAGCTTATCCAGTGTCCCCTTCATGTCTACCAGTTGTTCTTCCAAGTTGATAGTCTTTGTCACCATGACTAGCATGAGGACAGTGTCAAAGGATTCGACTTCAACTTGTGAAAAAATTGAATCCCTTGAAGATGTTGGTGAAGAATCGCTACTACCATATTCATCATCCTCATCACTAAAAGGTTGGAAGGCAGGATTGATGTAGGTTTGTAATTTATCCAATCCACACAGTGGATTCTTCCTTATATTGAAGATAGTAAGAGGTTTTAGCATCAAACTAGGGAGACAAGCAGTTTGATTGACTCTATCAGCAAGCAAATTGGAGCCAATTTTTTTAGTTTTGTGTGTCTGCAAAGTTGGAGCCACGACATGTTGCTTTAAGGTGATGAAGGCGGCGACTTTGGCCATGTTCCTAGTCATCACCTTGGTGCTTTGATTGCCAAATGCAATATTAGCCTTTGCGAATCCTTCAGATGTAGGCTCAATGGTCTTCTTCTTTGAAGATTGAAGAATGGTGTTCTTAGGAGCCATTTCTTCTTTAAAGGAGTGTAGAACTTGTTCACTTGGAGAAAGAGATGAGAGGCAGAGACGTCCCACCAGGCGTGCCAAAAAATTATAAACACAAATTTCGTGCCTAAAATAAATTAGACAAGAAATTGAGAAATGAATTTAATTTTGTATTAATGTAGTATATGTAGGTACAATATGTGAATTTAATACAATGAAGTAGTCCTCTGATTCGATCTCCTAGTGACTTAAGTCTTCTGAGGGCGCGATGTTTGATCTCAGTTAATGCTGAATCAGCTGGAGAACTCTGAAATTGTTCTCGATCTTGATTTACAGCTGGTTGATGGTTGACTTTGAAGCTTGCAAGTTTTGATCCTTCTCGCCTGGTAGTGGATGTCGCTTGCAATATGAGCTTATGAATTCTGCAATGCTGAGTGTGTCGAATGTAGTTTGCCAGATTAATCGATGCGAGGGCGAAGTTGCTTGATCTCGATCGATGAAGCGGATGAAGAACTCTGAAGTAGACTTCAATTTGAGATTGCAGAAGCTGTTGAACTAAGTGACTTTGATCCTTGTTGCTTGGTAGCTGGATGTCATCTGTAGTTTGAGCTTTGGAGCTTGTAGGATGTTGAATGCTAAACTCCTCTTGAGAATGAGGGAGATGACCCCTATTTATAAGCTCTGCGAACTAGGGTTAGAGCTGGGCTTTGGGCCTATGCCCAACAATTATTTCCTTATTTTTAAATAAAGTAAATAATTACTAATTTATGCATCATCGATGACACGTGACAGCTTTTAACCGGATGAATTTTAGCTACATTTAATTTTGACCAAGCAGGTCCACCAAAGTCAACGTAACACATGGCAATTTGTGATTAGTCGATTGTTTTACACCTGACATCATCCGATTTGTTGTAGAATTTTTGCCTTCTATAATAGTAACTTTGGCCTTAATTGTAAAGAGATTGTTTCCGTCGAGCTTAATTTGAAAAATATTTAGTGTCTACCATCCAATTAAAAAAAAAGACAAAAGGAGGTAGAGGACAGTTCAATAAAACAATTCACTTTATTCAGGTATAGTCCAAGCTTTAGTCATACAATAGCAAACATAGACCGCAGGGAAAGTGGTTCTCATCAAGGAAGCACATAATACACTGTTCTGTCCATAATAAGAAAAAAAAATAAGACAAGGCCTTAGTGGTCTAAACTTAAATAAGCATCTGAACTATAACACAAGGACTTCACACTTCAAGGCCTAGACTTAGCAACAATTGATCCAACCCGATAATCAAATCCGAACCCGTCCAAAAATTATCGCTTTGGAACACAATTTTCTCGACCCAAATCCGAAATTAATCGAATCCAAAAATTCTGCAAATTACCGGGTCAAACCTAATCTGAACCCAAACCCGAACCCGCCCGCTCAACCCGAATATTATATTTTAATTTTTTGATTTGTCTTTAATTTATCCTTTCTAAGAATAATGACTATTATGGGTTCTTTTAGAAACACGTTGATCCGTCATATGACGGACTGTTTTGACAGAAAGTTGATCCGTCAGAAATTTTGACGGAAAAGTAAGAACTTTGACGGGGTGTCAGTAATGTATATCTCAATGCAATTTTTGATGAACTATTTCAACAGAAAGTTTATCCATCACAAATTTTGACAAATATTTTGACGAAACATCAAGAATTTTGATGGTACTGACTGAATTATGACGGGTCCGTCATAATCTTGACAAATTGCTTTCATATGAAATTACTTTTTATTTTTCATAAAAGTCATTTATTGACGGGTCCCGTCAATTTTGCAAATAAAAATAAAATTTTTCCTTCAAACCCTCTTATCTAAAAAAGCTGAAAAAAGCTAAAAAAACTCTCCATATCCCACGCCTTCTTTCTCTTTCTCTCTCTTTCTGGCTAAAAAAGTCTTCAAACCCTCCACATCCCTCTCATCCCCAAGTCCCAAGAAACATCCCTTCTTTTCCTTTCTCTCTCATCTAAAAAAATTAGAAGAAAAACCCACTAATTCTTCTCATCTTACTAGCCTCCCTATTCCTCTAAGCCTCATTTCGAGAGTCCCCTCCCAATTCTCAGGCTCTCTTCTTCATCATTTTAATCTTCTTCTCTTCAAATGCCCTAATTCATACTTCCTCCTTAATGTTCTTCTCCTTCATTTTAATCAACGAATTAAAGGAATTGTTCTGTGCAAACTGGGTGCATCGCCGACGAAGCTGCTACTGCAAATGGAGAGGGAAGCAAGCGGGGAGGATGGCTCATCTAATGAAGTGGTCGACGGTCGGCCAAACTACAGTGTCGAGTTCTTGGTTCTGTCAACTTTTCTGTTCTTCTCTCTGTTCAAGTTTGAAATTTTGAAATTTCATACTTGAAATTTCGAAATTTTCGTATGTGAGATTTCAAAACTAAAATATTCGAATTTCAAATCTGAAATTTCAATTTTCAGATTTGACAGCCGAAAATTGAAGCCTAAAATTCGAAGGTTCAAATTTTAACCTTTAGGTTGTAATCTTGGATTATATTTTCTCATATCTGAATTTTTGGTTTGTAATTCTTTTACCTAAAATTGAAGCCTAAAATTCATAGGTTTTAATTTTTTTTTCCTTGGATCATTAGTTCCCCTTCTTCATATTCTCTGACTTGTAATTGTCACTAGCATATGATTTTTTTTTTCCTGGAATGAGTTTGCCAGTACGTGGATATTGTTTCTTTTAATTAGTTCATTATTATTTTTATGGTCTTCGAAAATTTGAAGTTTTAGGTATGAAATTTTGGAATTTTGGATATGAAGTTTAAACGTTAAAATCTAAAAACATTTCAATTGGTTTTGAAATTTCAAAACTTTAAATTTGAAAGTTTGAAATTTCAAATACGAAATTCCAAATTTTCAAATTTGAAATTTGAATACCCAAGCTTAATTTTTTTAATTTTAAAAAAATCCATATTCATGAAAAGGGCCTCCATTGAAATTTTTTAATTTAAAAATATTCATTGTGACAGACATTTGCTTGTTGACGTGCTTTGACATTGCTTAAATTGAAAATGCTAGAATAGAACAAATATGCGAGCTTAGTTATGATAGATTTTTTACGGCTGCCGTCAAAAATTTTGACGGAAATTGCAACTTCTGTCAAAATTTTTGACGAGTTCAGCCAAAAAGTCCGTCAAAAATTTCGCCATAGCATAAAACCCGTTGACTTCACACTTTTAACGAACTTGATAATCAGGTCAAAATTTTCCATCAAAAAAAGTTCTTACGGGATGACAGTCGTTCAAAATTTCCGTCCTAGTGTTATTGACGGGGTGTCAGTCCGTCAGTATGGGCCGTAATGAATAGGGTGGTGATCTAAGTCACAAAATAATCAAAATAAAGAGCGGAAAGATAAATTTGGACAAAACACAAGTATATTTTAACAAGGTTAGCATCAACCAAGCTTAGTCCCCGCCTAGAGTTTCTTAACTGTAAGATTAATCCAATTTTATTAGGAGGGATAGTTACAACCCTAGAGTACACATACTCTAACACACTGTTTGGATTGAGGTAGAAGGGGGGAAGTAAGGGGAAGGTAATGAAGGAGAAGGGAAAGAAAGGGAGGTGACTTATACTCACCTTATTTGGATTTGTTATGAGAGGGGATGGAAGGGAAAGGGGTAGGGCTATTAAAAATCCGCTTTTTCCCTCCTTTCACTCTTATTTTAAGGGAAAATAAAAATAGGGGGAATGGGAGTGAAGGAGGGTGAAATGTTCCCCTCTGTCCCCCTTATCTCCCCCTCATTTACACATTGTTTGGATTAAGATAGGGAGGGAAAATTAAAGGGAAGAAAGCGGAAGAGAAGGAAAAGAAGGTGATTTGTACTCACTTGGTTTGTATATGTTATAAGAGGGCATACAAGGGAAAGGGAAAACTATTAAAAATCTTACCTTCCCCTTCTTTCCCCCTTATTTTTGGGGTAAATAAAATGAGGGAATGAGGGGAAATAAGGGTGAAATGTTCCCCTCAGTTCACCTTCCTTCCCCCTCATTTAATACACCCAAACAAGGGGAATAAGTACTCATTAACCTCCATTCCCCTCCCCTCCCTTTCTCTCTCCTCAATCCAAACATACTTTTAATATTTCCAAACAAGGCGAATGAAAGTTAATTAACCTTCCTTCCCCTCCCCTTCCCTTCTTTCTCCTCAATCCAAACAGACTGTAAATTCCAAATCATAAGTTGACACCCTCAACAAAGTGATGGGGACCATCCAACCAAGCCTCCCATAACCCTTTCCAATGATCCATCCACTGTTATGGAGTCCAAAAAGGTCAAGGAAGTTCATGCCATGGTCAGAAACCACTTGTACAAAGAAGAAGATGAATAGCCCAGTTCATACCGTTTCTGGCCCGATTTTGTTTCTCTGTTGGAGCAAAATAGAGAGGGGGAAATTTCCTCCACGCACCATCCCCTTAAAGCTTAAGATCTCAGATTTCCAACAAGACCTTTTGCAAGGCATTTGGAGTTCATTTGGTCAGTCAACCAAGCCAAAACCGAAGACAGTGCACTGTAGGGCGCAATCCAGCACAGTCCGAAGAAGGGTCTGATTGGTTGACCTACTTAGCTCCAAATTTTGTCAAACTTTAGGGCATGAAAAAGCATCTAAATATTTATCAAATCATGGCACTAAAGTTGAGCTAAATGACCAGCTTGTGCTGCTTTTATCCAGCCAAAGAAGGGAGAAAATCGCTTTACCCGATTTATAGGTATAACCGGCTGCCACCTTGATTTTTGAGTGTACCCTTGTACTACTTGCAGGTTCAAGGCCCTAAGCTGCTGTACTTAGGTTATTTAGATGCTTGAAACCTCAATTTGGAGATTATTAAACTAGTGAGGTGTCAAGGTTAGGCTAAATCACTTGTTTTTATCACTTGGTACTTGCAAGCTAGCTTAGGCTTAGTCATTTAGTCACAAATCAGCTTGTATGCAGCCTTGGCCGAGTGTAAGAGAGGTTTGGGGCTATAAATAACCCCTCTCTTCCTTTTGCAAGGGTCTTTTGTCAAATTGAATACAAACTTTAGCATTGTCTCTTCCAAATTCCTAGTTCTATATCTTAAGCTTGGCAACTTAAGTGGTGTCTAGGTCTCTTTATCTCAATTAGGTGGTGATTCTGTATCCTAATTGATCTATGTTAAGTCAAAAATCATGCACCATTTTTGTAATTATTTTTAGTATATTATATATTTTATTTCGTTTAATTTGATTTGTTTTATATATTTTTCAGGATCAGTGTTAAATTAATAAAGAGAAGGAGAAAGGATGTAGAAGCTCGATTTTATACACATGGCCACAAGGCGGTCCAAGAATAATTATGAAGATAATATTATTTTCATAATTATTATTTTGGGCTAGGATTCAAGAATTATGAAAAAGCTAAAAGACTTGAAGAGGAAGAAAACTAAGGAAGAAGAGGAAGAAACCCTAAAACATAACCCATATTATTATATAACCTATAACCCTCCTCTCCTCTCTTCACACACACATGAGCCCATTCAGCCTTCATCTTCACCTCCACGCATAGCCCTCCACCACACTTCTTCTTCATCAGCCCTCTCTTCCCACCACACGCACAGCAGCCTCATCCATCTTCTTCATCCCCACGCAGCCTTCCCATCCTCTCATCAACAACCCACACTTCTCCTTCACGTAGCAGAACCACGCATCTTCATCAGCCATCCTCCCCATCATCACGTTCTGCCCAGCATCATCATCTAATCACCATCATCAGCATCCCCTTCTCGGCTCCTCACGCACGCAGACATATTCTCCTCCTTCTCCTCCACGCTATAAGCTCCAGCCCCATCCTTTCCCCTCACGGACCATCATCATCATACCATCGTAAATCATCACCATCAAACTTCATCAACAACCCACGCAGCCCACACACCAAAAGTAGGATTTTTTTATTTTATTTTATTATTATGATTATTATTAGTATTATTTTGACTTTGTTTATTTAATTTTGTGTTTAGTTTATTGATTAGACATGAAATATTTAAGTTATAATTGTAATGTTAATTTTTACATGAGTGAGTAATCTTTTTATGCTTAGTATAATCTTCTTGAAGCCATGCTAAATTAATTATTTTGAAACAAGTTTTGTGCTTTAATGCCTAGTTGATTTCGATTCATGATTCTTTAGCGATTAGTGTTTATCGTTTATAAAATTTGTGTTAAATCGATTAGAATGCATGCTAGTTGATTAAATACAACTTCTATTGATAGTTTAGAAGATTATAATACGTAAAAGTTATAATCTTTTAGGCCTATGTATCACCCTAATTAATCATGGATGGCTCAAACCCATCTCTTTTAATTAGGTAATCGCTTTAGATCTTTGTTAAATCGATTTGCTGGTAAATTGGTTACAAAGTGTTAAATGATGTTTTTCTAATTCTTAATGCTCTAATTTGGTTAAATTTTTGCGTTGGTGTAAAAGTTATCAAATTAGTAGGGTTTATATTAGGGCTGGACCTAAGTAAACTAGAATATAAGGAAAAACGGGGAAGAACCGCTGGTGGATATCTTCTACAGTTTAACTCATGAATGAAATTAACTTATGTGTTAATGATAAATATTAATTTGCATGGTGGATTGAGATTATACTAAGTATTCTTCATAAATTTGATAACTTTCGATTATTATTTGTTACTTAGCGTTAATTTGGCTAGTTGTTAATTTTTGTTCTATTTTTATTAGATTCAATATAATTTCAATCAAACCCCCCCCCCCCAAAAGTATAATCTTTAGGAGTGTCTAGGTATTTTTAGATAGCTTAGAGTTTAATTTTTTGGAGTGGTTATAATTTTAGATTGAGTCTTAGTAATTAATTACCGGTTTGTTTGAATTTAGACTAAAAATAGTTATTTTCGTTATTTTTCAGTTTCAATAAATTCCTAGGGTTTATAAAGTGTCCTAGTCTGTTCATATTCAGTTTCGTGATTTTTGGAAATTATTTGATAATTTTTCAGAGTTATTTTTCGAAATTAATATGTGCAGGTTTTCTGTTTATTAATTCTGAATATTTCGATTTGTAATTTTAATTTACGATTATTAAGTATTTTTAGGTCCAGAAATTTGTGTCCTGGGATTAGGGTGATTTTCTTTATTATTTTCGTATTTTTATTTATGCAGAATATTTTATTTCCAATTTAAGATTTAATATTCTGTTTGATTATTCTGCAGTAATTGGCTGATTTAATTTTCCTGAATTAAATCTGAAATTATTCTGAAGATATATGCTTATAAGGTTGCAGAATATTAGTTCAGGTTACTGTTTGATAATTTTAATATTTATTTTCCTGATTATTAGTTGCTGTTTTGAGTTTTTATCAATATTTCAGTTAATATTCTGATTTTATTTTTTCTGGATTAGTTAGGAAATATTTTTACTGTTTTATTTCCAGAATATGATTCAAAATATTTAGGAACATCATTGGGTATTTGTTTTAGATTTTATTCATTAGATTTCAATTGTTTTAGAATTATTAAGAGTAGGTTTAATAAATTGGATTAGTAAAATCACTTAGGATTAAGCTAGCGATTTACAACAATCTTTCCTCGTGGATCGATCCCTACTTCCCTACGCTATAAAAATTATATAATAACCGAAGTGGTGGTTAAATTTGTAGCCCTCGACAGGCTTTACAATCTAAGAAGATTGTCCCAGTGTTCAACAAGAGTGGCTCCATTGGATTATCTCTTGAAGACACTTGTGTTATCCTTTTCTTCCCCTTCTCATTTCTCACAACCGAATCTCCCTCTCACTTCCTCTCTTGACAAGTGCAAGGTGAGATACATCAATTGGTATCCGAGCCTTGGCTACCCTCCTGATCGTGCTTTCACCCTCAAACACATTCCTAAACACTAAGCCAGAAACTTCAAACACTTACCTCCTATTCTATTACAACCATGTCTTCAAGCCTCACCCCGGATCAAGTTGCGGAGACCGCCCTTAAGGAGAAGGATGAATTGGAGGCCAAGGTCAAGTACCTCCAAACTCAACTTGGCCAACTCCTAGAAGACAAAAGAAGGAACTTGAGGAACTCTAGAAGCCCTACGGTGCAAGGACCTCGGATTGATCTCGAAGAAGAAGAAAGCTACCCCCATGAGTCTTCTAGTGAAGCAGGTGAAGTAGGAAGACCATTTCGACCTAGTGGAGGTGGCAATCTTGATTTCAAGGTTGACATACCCGAGTTTGAAGGCCATCTAGACCCCGACTTGTTTCTAGATTGGCTTCGGACGGTTGAGAGAGTCTTCGATTGCAAAGACATCCCGGATGAGAAAAAGGTAAAACTTGTAGCCCTTAAGCTTCGCAAATATGCTTCAATTTGGTGGGCTAACTTAGTGACCAAGAGGGCTAGGAAGGGAAAGGGGAAAGTCCGTACTTGGGCTTAAATGAGGGATAAACCCAAGGCCAAATTCCTACCCACCCACTACCTCCATGATAACTACCTCAAATTCCATAACCTCAAACAAGGAACCAAGAGTATGGAGGAATATACTAGGGAGTTTGAACAACTCCTCTTGAAATGTGATTTAAAGGAAGATGAAACCTAAACCCTCGTGAGGTATTTAAGTGGTTTGGATGATCAAATAGCCCATGTTATTGAGCTACATCCTTACTCCTCCCTTGATGAGCTTAGTTCCCTTGCATACAAAGTCGAGCAACACCGAAAAGCCAAAGGGAAGGGAATTGTGTCCAAACCTCCAACTCGGTCTTACCCTTTTCAAAGACCCCCAAACACAACTCCTAGACCACAAGCCCCACCACCTCCACGGCCAAATCCCCCAAATGCCCAAAACACACCTCAAAGAAACCCTCCCAAACTGGAAGATAGAAGGAGATGTTTTCGGTGCCAAGGACTAGGGCATATTGCATCCGAATGCCCAAACAAGAGGATGGTTGCTTTGGCTAAATTTCAAGCTTCCTTTGAGGAGCTTGAGGGAGAGGACGAAGGAGAGAAAGAGCTAGACTTGAATGAGTCTTTAGAAAAGGTTGAAGAAGGTCTCGATGAAGGAGAACTTTTAGTCATTCGAAGGGCGTTAAGTGGCCTAGCTTCCTAAGATGAGTTTGAGCAAGGAGAATCCATTTTCCATACAAGGTGCACCGTATGTGGCAAGATTTGCTCCCTTATCATTGATGGGGGAAGTTGTGCAAATGTGGCCTCACAATCCATGGTGGACAAGCTCAAGCTCTCGGTGACCCCACACCTAAAGCCATACTCCATTCAATGGCTTAATCAAAGCAAAGGTTTGCAAATCACTTCTCTGTGCCTCTTATCTTTAAGCATTGGGAAGACGTACAAAGATGAACTTTGGTGTGCTATTGTCCCAATTGATGCTTACCATGTCTTGTTGGGTCGACCTTGGCTCTTTGATAGGAGTGTCATGCATGATGGTCGTATGAATACCTATACCTTCACAAAGAACCACAAAAAGATCACCCTCACCCCACTCAAATCATCCACCCCCTCCAAACCCAAAGAAAACCCACAAGTGGATATCTTTTTCACCACTCTCCTAAAGTCCCAAATGCATGAGTTTGAACCTTACAAAGAGTGGATATTGCTAGGCCAAGAACCGGCCTTGGCCACGACCTCTAGCCATCCCATGCTCACCCCCCTTCTACACACCTTCCAACATGTTTTCCCTCAAGAAATACCCCATGGCTTGCCTCCCAAAAGATCCATCCAATATAAGATTGACCTTGTTTCCGGTTCCACCCTCCCAAACAAACTAGCCTATAGGATGAACCCCCAAGTGACTCAAGAAGTCCAACGCCAAATTGATGACCTCCTAGCCAAAGGGTTGATCCGTGAGAGCCTAAGCCCATGTGCCGTCCCGGCTCTACTTGTGCCTAAGAAAGATGGGAGCATGAGAATGTGTGTTGATAGTAGAGCTATCAACATGATCACCATCAATTACCGGTACCCCATTCCAAGGTTGGAGGATTTACTTGATGAACTTCATGGAGTTGGAGCCACTATTTTCTCCAAAATTGATCTTAGAAGTGGCTACTATCAAATTCGGATCTTTGAAAGGGATGAATGGAAAACGGCTTTCAAAACCAAGGGAGGCCTATATGAGTGGTTGGTCATGCCATTTGGTTTGACTAATGCACCTAGCACCTTCATGAGACTTATGAATGAGGTGCTTAGGCCGGTCATAGGCAAGTTTGTTGTTGTATATTTCGATGACATCCTTGTGTATAGCCGGGATTAACAAGAGCATGCCGATCACCTCCACCAAGTCTTAAGTATCTTGGCTCAAGAAGAGCTCTATGGTAATCTTGAGAAGTGTCATTTCTTCACACCCCAAGTCATCTTCTTGGGTTATGTGGTTTCAGCTCAAGGCATCCATGTTGATGAAAACAAGGTCAAAGCTATCCATGAGTGGCCCACTCCCTCTTCCATACATCAAGTTCGAAGCTTCCATGGTTTGGGCTCCTTCTATAGGAGATTTGTGAAGGATTTTAGTTCCATTGTCTCTCCCATGACCAAGGTTATCAAGGGCAAGACCTTTGAGTGGAATGAACAAGCCCATTCGGCATTTGAGGAAATCAAGAGGCGGCTTAGAAGTGCTCCTATCCTAGCACTACCTAGCTTCTCCAAGGTCTTTGAGGTGGATGTGATGCCTCCGGAGTGGGCATAGGGGCTGTTTTGTCTCAAGAGAAGCGGCCTATTGCATTCTTTAGTGAGAAGTTGAATGAAGCCAAGAGGAAGTACTCCACATACAATAAGGAGTTCTATGCCATAGTCCGGGCTTTGGAGCATTGGAGACACTACCTAGTGGGGGCCGAATTCACCTTACATTCGGACCATGAAGCCCTCATGTTCATTCAAGGGCAACAAAAGCTCAACCCCCGCCATGCCAAGTGGGTTGAGTACCTCCAAGCATTCAACTTCATGATACATCACAAGGCCGACAAATTAAACAAGGGAGCGGATGCCCTTTTAAGGAGGTACTTTCTCCTTTCGGTCTTATAATCCAAGGTGCTTGGGTTTGAAATTGTCAAGGGGATGTACACCAATGATGAGGACTTCAAAGGCATCTATGTCAAGTGTGCTACCCACCCCCACGGCCTCTTCCACACCCTAGAAGGGTTCCTCTTCAAGGGATCACGGCTTTGCATGCCCAAGTGTGGGTTTAGGGAGTTGCTAATCCAATAACTTCATGGTGGTGCTCTATCCGGTCACTTTGGGATAGAAAAGACTTGTTCCATGCTCAAGGAGCATTACTATGGGCCGAAAATGGCCAAGGATGTGGAACACTTCATCAAGAGGTGCTTAATTTGTCACATGGCTAAGAGTCATGTACTTCCTCAAGGCCACTACTCCCCTTTGCCCGTGCCCTTAGCTCCATGTGAAGATATTAGTTTGGACTTCATCACGGGTTTGCCACGGATTCAAAGAAGCAAGGATTCCATCATGATGGTGGTGGACCGCTTCTCCAAAATGGCACACTTTGTTCCTTGTCACACCACCCATGATGCCTCCCACATAACCAATCTCTACTTCAAGGAGATTGTGAGACTACATGGCATCCCAAGGAGCATGGTTTCGGATAGGGACACTAAGTTCCTTAGTCATTTTTGGCTCACCCTTTGGAGAAATATGGGGACGCACCTTAAGTTTAGCACCACTTGTCACCCCCAAACTAATGGCCAAACCGAAGTGACTAACCGGACCTTGGGGACCTTACTTAGGGTCCTTGTGAAGAAGAACATCAAGGCTTGGGATGAACTCCTACCTCATGCGGAGTTTGCTTTCAACCGGGCACCAAGTAAAGCCATTCACCTCTCCCCCTTCCAAGTGGTCTATGGGTACAATCCAAAAACTCCCTTGGACCTCACACTTATTCCTACTCCTAGCAAGTTTAGTTGGGAGGCTAAGAAACGAGCCAAAGAAATCAAGGACCTTCATGCTCACGTTCGGGAGAGGATTGAGAAGTCTAATGCCCAAGCCATGCATCAAGCCAACAAGCACAAAAGGGAGGTCCATTTCCAACCAGGGGACTTGGTGTGGATTCACATGAGGAAAGAAAGGTTTCCAAGCAAGCGCAAGTCCAAAATCATGCCAAGGTCGGATGGCCCCTTTGAGATATTGGAGAAGGTCGGACCTAATGCCTGCAAGGTCGACTTGCCTGGTGAGTATGGGGTCTCCGCCACCTTCAATGTGGCTGATCCCAGCCCCTACTTTGAGGAAGATGAAGGAATTCCAAGTTTAAGGTCAAACTCCAACTCACTTTGGGAGGACGATGGGGGCCATCCAACCAAGCCTCCTATAACCCTTTCCAATGATCCATCCACTGTTATGGAGTCCAAAAAGGTCAAGGAAGTTCATTCCATGGTCAGAAACCACTTGTACAAAGAAGAAGATGAATTGCCCAGTTCATACCGTTTCTGGCCCGGTTTTGTTTCTCTATTGGAGCAAAATATAGAGGGGGAAATTTCCTGCACACACCACCCCCTTAAAGCTTAAGATCTCATCTTTCCAACAAGACCTTTTGCAAGGCATTTGGAGTTCATTTGGTTAGTCAACCAAGCCAAAACCGAAGACAGTGCACTGCAGGGCGCAATCCAGCACAGTCTGAAAGAAGGGTCTGATTGGTTGACCTACTTAGCTCCAAATTTTGTCAAACTTTAGGGCATGAAAAAGCATCTAAATATTTATCAAATCGTGGCCCTAAAGTTGAGCTAAAGGACCAGCTTGTGCTACTTTTATCTAGCCAAAGAAGGGAGAAAATCGCTTTACCCGATTTATAGGTATAACCGGCTGCCACCTTGATTTTAGAGTGTACCCTTGTACTACTTGCAGGTTCAAGGGCCTAAGCTGTTGTAATTAGGTTATTTAGATGCTTGACACCTCAATTTGGAGATTATTAAACTAGTGAGGTGTCAAGGTTAGGCTAAATCACTTGTTTTTATCACTTTGTAATTGTAAGCTAGCTTAGGCTTAGTCATTTAGTCACAAATCAGCTTGTATGCAGCCTTGGCCAAGTGTAAGAGAGGTTTGGGGCTATAAATACCCCCTCTCTTACTTTTGCAAGGGTCTTTTGTCAAATTGAATACAAACTTGAGCATTGTCTCTCCCAAATTCCTAGTTCTATATCTTAAGCTTGGCAACTTAAGTGGTGTCTAGGTCTCTTTATCTCAATTAGGTGTTGATTCTGTATCCTAATTAATCTAAGGAGATTGCCCTAATGTTCAACAAGAGTGGCTCCATTGGATTATCTCTTGAAGACACTTGTGTTATCCTTTGCTTCCTCTTCTCATTTCTCACAACCGAATCTCCCTCTCACTTCCTCTCTTGACAAGTGCAAGGTGAGATACATCACAAAGCTTGATAGAGTTGACCCTTCAATTCTATAGTCCCACCCAATTACAACTTTGAATAATACAACTTAATTGAACAATACAACTTAATTGTATGCAGGTGGTTATTGTTGTTTGTGCTCATTCTTGTTGTCTCCTTCAGCTGTCAATTCTTCTCAATTTATAGCAAAATGACGTTGGAGATGTTGAAAAAATATTTGGAAGGTGACCATTGTATCAAGCAAGGAAGGTTGATCTTCAATATTATTTCAAGGCCTTGAAGCCAGTATTTCAATACCTTGAAATCTATAGCTTTGCTCAATGTTTACCCATTGATTTTCAATGGCTACTTGCCTTATTTTGAGCTGAAGATCTTGTCAAGAGGATTATCTGGAAACGAATTTTTAGCAGCACAATATTTCAAATATAATATCAAAATATATTAACAACTCTAGGTAGATCTTAACTTTTTAAAAAAATATTGGCATACAAAGACTCATAATCAAATTTGAATCACAAAATATAGCATCATAAAGATCACATATTCAAATTTGAATTCTAAACTGATGTATCTCACCTTGCACTTTGGGAAGAGGATGGAGTAGAAGAGATCTTGACCATGAAATAAAAACCGAAACCAAGGATAGAACAAGCCCCCTTTCAAGAGATAAACCGAAGTGCCACTCTTGACTAAGAACTTGGGCAATCTCCTTAGATCAAATGGGATACAGAAACACCACCCACTTGAGATAAAGAGACCTAGACACCACTTAAGTTGCCAAACTTAAGATATAGAACTAGGAATTTTGAGAGAGAAACAGCAATGCTCAATGTGTTTGTTAATTTCAGCAAAAGACCCTTACATAAGGGAGTGAGGGGGTATTTATAGACTCATACCTCCCTCTACTCAGCCAAGGGGCAGCAAACAAGCTGAGAAAGCATTAAACACCTAGGCTTAAACTAGGTTACAAGTTCTAAGTGACAAAACAAGTGATGCATCCTACCCTTGACACCTCATTAGCTTAATTGATCTCAAGATGGAGGTGTCAAGCCCTAATACAACCTGGTACAGTAGCTTAGGGGCTTGGGAAAAACAATAATTACACAAGGACACCCACTAATCAAGGTGGCAGCCGGTTCAAGCCTTTACCCGGTCACTAGCATTTTCTTCACTCTTTGGCCGGTTAATAACAGCACAAGGTGGTCCTTCCACTCAACTTTAGGGGCATGATTAGATAAATATTTAGATGCATTTTTATGCCCTAAAGTTTCACAAAAGTTGGAGTTAAGTAGGTCGCCTAAACAGAAGCTTCTTTCAGCCCACGCTGGATTCCAGCCTGCAGTGTATATGCCTCGGTTTTTGTCCCTTTTGACTGACCAAATGGACTCCAAATTTTCTGCATGAGTACTTGTTGGAAAGCTTAGATCCTAAGCTTCAATCTGGTCATGCGTGTAGGAAATTTCGCTCTCAGAATTTTGTTCCAGAAGGCAAACAAGACCGGGCCAGAAACTGTTCGAACTGACCAATTCTTCTTCTTCTTTGTACACTTGATTTCTGACCAAGGCATGGACTTCCTTGACCCTCTTGGGCTCCAAAACAGTAGGAGGGTCAGTGGTGGGTGTCAAAAGAGGTTGACTTGGATGGTCCCCATCATAAACTATCTCAAACATATTATGACACCTTATATAAAATCAATTAAGCAATACTAACATGTCAATATCCACTTTAAAAATACAGCACATTTAAACAATAGTAATTCTAAGGCAGATCTAATTACAATATAATAAACATACCAATGGAGCAACTTCTTTTTATCTTTCATTAAAATATATTAATAAAATACATTGTAAGCTTAAGGAAGCTAACAACAATGATGCATGAGAAGAACCAACAAGAAGAAGTTGTCCAACCCAAACTTTTAAATGCACAAACCTTGAACTTCCAGTGTGTATGGTGAAACTTACATGCTTTGTGTTCAACAATTGACATATGTTTGGAGTACAACATTTTCTTTTTTTGGGGGAGGGGGGGGGGGCTTAGGTAGTGCACTACTTAATCGCAAGCAATAGTCAAGGCAAGAAAACTTAGTGAATGCAGTCAGAATCTTGACCTACTGCAGTCTCTGTCTGTGAAGCTTCCACCCAAATTGCTAGGTTTATAAAAAATTTGGATGTCAATGCCCAATCAATTGATGATTTCGATCAATCAAGCTAACGACACCAAATTAAACAAACAAACAAACAAATAAATAAACAAACGCTCAATTCACAATGCATGTTGGCTTTTGATTTTCAGAATCAAATATTACCTCTGACATCCCTAAACCAAATACTCAATAAACTGAACTAGAAGAAAAGGCGGAAAAACATTTTAGCCACCAACTCCCGCTTAGCAAGAAGCACAAGATCCCTCAATAATGATTTAGAAACTTCTGAGCCATTTCACTATCTTACCAGTTTATTCCACCATAAGATGGTGAATTCAATCACCTTGGAAATGATATGTTTACGCTAAGCATACCACGTGTGCTATGAGTATGAGCCAAGGACATGAATTTCACTCTAAAGCCAAAGTTTTCCATGAAGTGGCCACATTGGCTAAAGTTGAAGTTGAGCTAACTCTTGTTACATGTTTGGTATTTCTCATACTTTACATCGAAAAGACTACGACAACAGTTTTGGAACAGTCTTGAAGCTAGCCACAATTACCACTATAAAACAGAATGACATATACATGTCCAATTTATTATCTTTATTGTAACTTAAATTGTTAATATTTTGTTATTCACACCTAGTATCTGTTTCAATCCTAGAGTTAGTCTTCCCAAATAGTAGTACCAAACATTGTTCGGTGAATCTTTTTAAAAATTCACCCGTAATAACCATAATATGTTATATGGTTGCCGCATGAGCAGACTTTCTTGAAACCTTACTCATTACCACAACTACAACTTGCTTTTAACATCTACACTAGGGGAACAAGCAATGTAGACATTATTGACTATCGAGCTTGTGAGGATAACGTACAATTTATAAAAGGAGGTGCACATCCCCTACGTCATGCCTTAGTATGTCCAATCTGTAAAAGGTAGAGCACATCTAATATGCCATGCGCTATTATCAACATGTACTCTCCAGACATAAGGAGCACAAGAATAAGAAACTCGATAATTGCATGGGGTTCTTAGCATCCAGACCTACGGATCATCAAATATGGACGACACATTGAGATAGCTAAAAAGAAGCCACCGGTAGTGCTCCCACAATTCTCATAATCCGGTCCCTCCAAAAAAACAAAAAAAAAAAAACCCCTAGCATTCCCCCCTTCTTTGTCTAATTTCAGATTGTGATTGGGTCATGTGCCTCTTTCGCAATAGATACCTGGCATTGCAACCGTTCGACCTCTGGCCCAATAAACATCAAACATTATTTTTTTAACAAGCAAGCAAAAACTTGCATTAGAAGGACCCTAAGCAGGTGTCAGACAAATAGGAAAGTATAGTTGAAAACTATGAATATATTGTGCATGGCTTTCTTTACAAAAACATGACTTATGCCACACTAAACAAGGAGTTTATCTCCAAAGAGAAAAATTATGGTCTACTAAAGACACGCCTTCTTCAACCATATTTATACTCATCAAGCATAACTATTCTAAGAAGTCAACAGCCTACACAGGAATTTTTCCATGGAAAATGAAAGGAAATTCATTCATCAACGTCATGAATATGCAGAATAGGTAAAGAGGTTCCAACATTGATAATGGGCAAAAAGCTAAGTTCTTGGAGTGGAAAAAAGGTCAGTTTGTTAAGACATAAACACAATTGCACAAGGAGCTAGATGCTCAAAACGATTACCTTAATGCACAAGGATGATAGCAGCAACTCAGGAAAGAGTTTTGAGCAAAATTTTAACTCATAATCAATTCATTTGGG
Organism: Selenicereus undatus; assembly: GCA_017589665.1. Classification (NCBI taxonomy): domain Eukaryota; kingdom Viridiplantae; phylum Streptophyta; class Magnoliopsida; order Caryophyllales; family Cactaceae; genus Selenicereus; species Selenicereus undatus. The sequence goes on along the minus strand of JACYFF010010365.1, from coordinate 42,537,474 downwards.
AACAGCATTATTGCTGAAACAATAGTGTTTTCCCCAGAGGCGAAGCCAGGAAATCAGGAGAGGGGGGTTGAAATTAATCCGACTTCTTTGAGACGACGGAATGGAATTGATATTTACATCACAAGGTGATGGAGGTGGTGGTTGTGGTTGAGTAACATCGTTTTCAACTTTTTCATTCAATGGCGAGTTTTCGGATTTCGAACTTGAAGGTAACGACGAGTATTCCTTACCTCTCTTTTTGAAATATCTATGCATTTTTGCCTACAATTAAAATTAAACATATAAATCAAACATTTATGAGACCCCTAAACTATAACCAATGATTAATTAGCATACAAGTCACAAGATAAATGACCAAAACCACTACAATTGCATCCAACAATTGAAATCCAACAATTGCATCCAACAATTCAAATAAATAGCAAAACCGTAAAATCAAGCAAAGCAAACCCAAAACCCACCCACGGTGTCTTCTTCAAGCCTCAAACATAAGAATTAAAATCAAAGTATCAAACTAATCTACAAATTCAGATTTAACCTACAATTGAAATAAAACCTACAAATTGAGATTTCAGAACTCATAAATTTGGATAGAGATGTGAGGCCGTGAGGGCCTTGTTGCGCTGCGCAAACAGCAAATCCGTTGGAAGTGGGTGGTAGACGGTGAGTCGGCGACGCGTTGCAAGTGGCAGATGGGCCGGTGGGCGGTGGGGTGAGTTGGGTCTGGGCAGTGGAGTGGCGAAAAATTGAAGGTTGAAGGAGAAAGCTAGCATCACGACCTCAAACGCGAACGGGCACTGGTTTTAAAAACAAAAACAAAGTTGGGAAAAAATATAGGGAGGAAGAGGTTTGAACCCGCGACCTCAAGCACGCCAAGCCAAGGCACTAACGGCTGAGCCATTGCAGATTTGGCTACACCCCTGGTTTTGCCCACCAATTGAGAATTACATAATTTAGATAAACTATGTAACAACTCCCAGCCATACATTTACAATGGTGGGGAATACTAACTTAGCAGTTTAAAAACAACTTTCCAAGACTCTCGCATGCACTTCGTGGTGTGGGGATTTCATAGCTCAATCGGTTAGTAAAAGCTCCTTGTTTAAGGTTTTAGCATAGGGAAGTTTATGCACCTAGGGCTGACCATCATACGAAATTGCTGTCATCAATTAGTGTAAAGCTGTTTGATGGCATCTTCGTTGGATGCAATGCGATTAGGATGTAAGAGGATCAATTACCTAATGGCTAATGCATTTTGGATGGTAAGGTGATGGGATTCCAATTATTACTTTACCATATTTGGTTACAAGTTAATCATCTAGTCCTACTGAATAACTTTATCAAAACCCCCTATCCCTTTTATCTTTACATCGCAGGCTCTTTAAAATGCCACTCAGACTCTCATTTTCTCTCTTCTCTAGTCAAATTTAAATTTCTCGAATTTCCAACCACGGAACCAAACTTTCAGCAAAAGATCGAAGGGTGGCCACTGCACTCATCAGCTCTTGCTTTTGTTTTTCTTGTTGACTCCTAATCAAATTGTAGTCAACTATTAAAAGAGGGGCCAGGAGAGGCTATTGGTGATCGTGACAGGTGAGAGAAAGGAATATGATAAAGACTAGATCTAAGTAATTTTTCAAGAGAGAGGATGGTGGAAGGTTTGTGTTTCGGCTCAGGTCTACTACTTGGCTATCTGATTGGACCACGGGAAGCTTTTGCACAACCGGTTAAGAAACCTGCAAAGGAACTATGCACAGAGGGAATGATTCTGCCTCCAGCAGAGCCTCCAACACTTGAGACAACAAAGGAAAGAACGTATGAAGCAAGAGTACGTTTAGAATTGAGTAGAACGGCCTATTGATGCTTTCAGTAATTCCCAGATCAGTCAGAGTTACTTACTCTACGGGATGATCATAGCTTGCTTATATAGGGGTTTTGCCAAATCCTGAGGTGCAGCTTGCCACTCTCTCATTAGAAGAGTAGGGTCTGTTTTCTAATCAGCTTCCTCCTTCAAGATTATTGCCTTTTACTACGAGATACACAGATATTTATCTCTTCCCCATGGCATTTCTGAAGTCATACTAATTGTGACCATCGCAATTAGGCATGGTATCTCACTGGGCTTCTCTTCGGATGTTAGTCCAAGGCCCAATGGCAGCACCTATCTAAAACAGTCGGTAATGTATTGTACATACACTGATGATTATAGATATGATAGAAACAAGAATAAACTGATAGCGGTGGGGAAAGGAGATATACAAGGCATAAATTTGGACTGATTTTCTTTTTCCATTTTTCCCCTCCCTTTCTTTCAAGGGGAGCATATGACTTTTATACTAGCCAGATAATGGAAACCATTCTTGACATTTTAATAAAAATCTAGTTTACGCATGGTGTACGTAATTAATGCAACTTCGATTACAATGGAATTTTGATTACAAATCTTGTATATAACTAGACGTGGTAATGTAATATCGTCACTATTACATCGTTGTGATTATTGTTCCATCAAACTAAATGGTCAATCAACATCTACAAGCAAAAATCAAATTATAAACCCCCCAAAAAAATCAAGCTACATTGGTTTTCTAAAAAAACTAAACAATGGATCTCTCTTGTTAACGTACACTTTCCTAATTGCAATTTACAACTTATAGTATTCAGAGTAATTGACAGTTAACACTTTAGTACTCTAAGGTATGGGAACTGAATAAAGTAGTCCAAAAATTTGTTAAAATAATATTTAATAACTAAGATCTCAAAAGATGAACAATTTAGTCCTTGTCGTTACAAGAAATTTCAGAAACTATGTATTTACCCCCAAAAATAGGATACTTTTATCAATTTATGACTTTTAGTTACCCTTAGTTTTAGTACAACTATTTTTCGGCTCCTATCTTTTTGAAATAATTCTGGGGTAGCTATATTTTTGGACAATAGATTCTTAGGTCCTTTCTTTTATTATTTTGGCCTGGAACTTTTAAAAATTTTCAACTTTGGCTCAAATAAGATAGTTTTAGTATTTTTGCTGTGTTTTGGACTTTTTCAACAAATATGCCTTTTTTAAACGATTTAACTTCTGATAATTATTTTACGGGCACTAGTCATCACAATCTACTACTTATATCATGAATATTATATTTTTTGTGATTATAGGTCCATCGTGCTTAGCAAAAAAAAAATTTAATTAGAGAGTTTTCACCATTACGTGAACTTATTCTGCACTGGATCCTGATATTCCTCTTACTTCCAGTTTATAGAGATTGCTAATCTCAACCACACTTGCTTTAGATCGTGGACAACATAGATCTGTTTCGTTTCCTACCTCTGACTGTAGTCACTAATGAACCTTTATTTTAAAGGATAGTGAGACTTTAATCAATAAATTATAATATTTAAGAGATGAGGTTTGATTGAACAACGTACCTTATCGGAAAACTTCTTCTATTGAAAGTTTAAAAGTAAAAATATTACAATGGGAGGATTAAAGAGGAACTTAAATAGTTAAGATAATCATAGATGCTTGCTCATAGGGAAATAGAGATACCCCAACTTCTCTTCTACTCAATAATTCTCAAATGACCGTGTCCCTTCTCAACATTCACCCTCTCCTTTTATAGAGGAGATGGAGTATAGAGGATGCCCTAGTAGCTACAGTGCACACATGGATACAAATGGTTTCACATGGCTACAGTACACTAACGTTTGACAAAACAACACATAATTAATGGTGCAACAACTTTTCAAAGCATTTAGTGTTGACAAGACTAGTCATCTATATTGAGATACTGCATGTCTTCATCTGTAATAATATCTTCCGGTTCATCATTATTCAGATAATCATCAAAGTTTTCATCACGTTAAAGATGCTCTAAATTACTTTTTTCGAATAATTCATGGAGATATTTTTTTCCTTTTTCTGATATGAATTTTCCACCTCCAATATCAAAGAGATAATCAAATACATATTCTGAAGCAGCTCATTCTATCTTCATATATTTGTTGAACTATTCTCGTAGTGCATTCATATTTCTCCTTGTTCAATCAATGCCCATATTTGATAATAAATATTATAAAGACCAATGACTCTTGCTACAGTAGGATCATTAAGTATTTCTTGTAGTTTGAAAACCATTCCTATCATTGATAATTGGGGTCGTTTAAATGAACTAATTAAACAAGATAATGGGCTGGTTTGGCTTTTTCATTTTCATACTCAATTATTGCGCAATGTAATTCGTTGTACAAGCTTCTATTGTATGAGATTTTTGTTGGACCATCAGAAAATGTGAGAATCCAATGGATCCTTTTAAACATGCACTGTTAAAATTTAGTTAGTCTTGAGAAGAATGGATACTTCGGATCTAGGATTTCCATAAGGTAAGCTATCATTCCATATTCTCAAGCTTTCATGATGGGATCGTCTGGAAAGATTGAATTTGCAGGGAATCTAACACCACCAACTTTGATTTATTAGGGAGAAAATCATATCACTCCCAACTATCATAGGAATAATTGTGAAAGTGGTCGATGTAAGTTGTATACCGATCGTTGAACCATTTTTCTTAAACATTGGAACTTATTTTTTCTAGAATACGCTTTTGAAGGATAATTTGTCCATCTTTTATTACTAGACCTAAGAATTCGATTTCTTGTTCAGTATAAATGCATTTATTTTTACCAAGGATAATGTCATGATCGATGCATCTTCATGTGACAGCAAGAACATAATCTTTTTGCTGTTCTATTTTTTTGGAAAAGACACGGATATCATCGATGTAAACTAAACAACAGTGATTAAGTTGTTCGAGGATATTATACATTCTTCTTTGGAAAATTTTAGGAGCAGTTTTAAAACCAAATGACATTACTATCCATTCATAATGTCTTTGAGGGGTACTAAAAGCAGTTAAACGAATGCTTTCTTCATCCATTCTTATCTGTCAATATTATCATTAAGCTTTTTATAATTAATTATTATTCTTGTTTTTCCTCTTTTTTCTTCAGCATGACTTCTTACCATAAAAGTGAGACTTGTGTGAGGATTCTTGCTATTTCTAATTAATCTTTTATCTAGAAGTTCTTTCATCTGTTTTCAAATTCTTAGAAGTGTATTTGCACTATTTGTTTGACTCAAATAATAGTGTATGAATTTAGCATAGTAATTTTTACAAATGTCTTATTTTCGTCCCTAAATTTGAAAGGATTATCAGAGTTGAGTTCTTTGCACACTTGCCCTTGTTGTTCCATAATATGCTCTTTAATTGATAACTCTAGTAGTGAGATTATTAGTGTCATCTAATGTTGTGTAGGTATTACCTTCTCATCACGCTGAATGCGTGTAAACTCAATCTTCGAATGAATGTAAGCCTTATTTAACTTATCAATGGGAATTGAGTAACAATTTATTGTGAATATTGTTTGGTTTACGATCTAATAACACATAACAAAGCACAAAGATCAGTATCTTTATCAAAATACTGTAGTGGAGTAATTTGCACTTGGACACTTCCAATATGGATATGCCTATACTTTTTATCTTTTTAATGCTTAATGATATTTTCCAACTTAATGAAATTAACTTCTCCCACATCATGCTCACAGTTTTTTAGTTCTAGATCTCATTCCATCATTTTGCATACGTACTTGCCCTTCAATTAAAAGATGAGTTTTTTATAGATCATATCTTTCTTGATTATGGGAAGGACCAAATCTCCTTTGATATTTTCATTCTCATTATCTACAATAGATTCTTCGCCTTGACGATCTCCAAGACTAATTGAACTACTTTTCATCATATGACTAGTTTCTTAATAATCACTTTCTTCATATTCATTCTCCAATACAATTTGAACAAGTCCCTTGTTTTTCAGAACTAGATATAGTGCTTCTTCTTTGGTAATAAGCTTGTTATTCTTCCTATTTTTGCATTCATTTGAATAATGATCTACTTTTGCACACGTCCAACACTTACAATTGTTTTCCCTGGTAGGACAATAAGCAGCTTTTCTAAAAAAAAAATTCATTCTTTAGAGCTTAGTTTGCTATAGTACTTTCTTTTATATTTATCTCACTTTTGCTTGTTAAAGCTCTTTTTTTGTTTATAAAGTTTTCTCTTTCTTCTCTTCTGAGGTTCATTTCTCCATTGGTGAGAAACCACTAGAAATTGCTTCTTCATTTCTTTTGTTTTTGGAGATCAAGACATTGACCATTGACCCATTTTCTTAAATAAGGGATTCTTCTACCAAAGGCATTAATGACATCTACTTTTCAAGCCATGTGATGTATTTTTCATTAATTATATAATCTACCGGAAATGGCAATTTGTCATAAAACATACCAAAATTGGTTTCATTATGCTCAATTTTGTAATAGTATTGACTAAATTCAGTAATATAATTTTTCAGATATCTCATGTCCCAAAGCTCAATGTTGTGAATCTTCCTTTGCCACTATCTAGTCTTTTCTTCGGAACCAAATTTAGCTCCGATAAATTCAATTTTAAGTTCCTTACACAATTTTTTGAACATAGCAACTGGTGTTTTCATCATTCTTAATACAGTTCATCTAGTATTCAAATTCAAGACACTATTCCTACACCTTTTCCGATTGATAAATATTTCTTCTCTATTATGAGTTTTATCAATATTTAAGATATAATCTGTTTGCCTAATTAAGGTAAGGCTAATTTATTCAAATGATGTGGTTTTATTTCGTTGGAGTGAACCCAAGAGAAAAGTTGGTTGTACCCTCGATTGGAACATATCTAGGTCTCATAAAATAGGTACTTTTTCTAGAAGAATCACAAAATTCTTTAGGTTTATGAATAATATTGTTAACTAGATTGGAGTCCATTTCATCTGTGTTGAGTTTTTCTCCAATCTCATTGATTTCATCGTCAAATATCATTTTATCATATTTTTTTATCTAGTTTCCTTTTAACCTCTTCTAAATGAACAATGTCCAGATCTTCTAGTTTAATCAAGCTCATCTATTGATATATTTCTTCTTTCAATTGAATGTTATTTGTATCTTCATTATTATTAGATAACACATCTTGTTTTTCAACTATTGCTCCCATGATTTTGTTTAACTCTTCTGGATTTTGTTCGTTATCAAAGATATTCTATAATTCCTCAAGATTTGTACCGCTTATACTCCATTTTCTTCTTCTTTTTCTGCCTTTTCAGATGATTTTTTAATTGATTTTTCTCCTATTTCTTTTTGGATTTTGTATATTGCAAAGGAAATGAATTTTTATTTTCCAGATTTTTGAAGGGATATTTATGCTAGAATGAACTATTAAGAGTTAAATCAAATTTTGCATTATATCTAATTTCATTAGTTAAAAAAAGATGGATCAAAGACAATTACTTTTTTATCTCCTTAATTTCAGTCTTAATTTTCACTAATTTTGCTTTTAATTGTAAAAATTTAATTGTAAAACTATATGTGATATATTTTACTGTAGTGCTATTGAAGTGGTTCTTTTTTGTGAATGAACAATACGTGAATAATTAAGAGCATAACAAGTAGATGAGAATTCAAGTTTTAAACACAGTTAATTCTCTTAATTAATTATTAAGTAGCTTAATTATCTTAATTATTATTGGTCACGTAACTCTGATATCAATTGAAAAAAGGCATCAAATAGTACTTATGAGAGAAATACAACTTGCGCAAACGCAAACTTTTTGAAAGGAAGTTTTTAAGCAATGGGATATGCAAATATGAAAAGTTATGGGTATTATATATAAATAAAAAATAATAGAATTGGTCCTGAAAAAGTTTGCATAAAATTTGAGGATTCTTTCTATTACTTACCTCATAAGTCAAAATACCTTATAATTAGTTTTAAAAACAGAGGGTTCTTAAAATAATTTACATAAAACTGAAGGTACCTTTATGTAATTTTTTGTACTTTTATAATTGTATTATATTTTGTTGATTTTTTTAAGAAATTATATGATAATGATAAGTTTGTGCACCTTTTAATAATTATAATCATATTATAATTGTTATTGGAACTTAATTAAAGTTGCCATTGACAACACTTACATGGTGCAAAAGTTCTTAGAATACCAAAATAATAGTTAAATACAAAAAATATCTTTCTTTGGGGTCACAAAAATTTGTAGAATGCCAAAACCTATAATATTTAGAATTTCTTATCAAGTAAAGGACTAAATTATTCATTCATTAAAATACCAAGGCATTAAATTATTATTTTTCATAATCTTTTGGATTGTGCACCAGGCTGCATTTTTTTTTTTAGTCTTTTGGATTGCTTAGTTTAACGACCATATCTTAGGGTAGTAAAGTGTCAATTTATCGGTACAAAAATATTAATAAGCTCATCCTTCTTAAACATGTGAATTCATTCTAACAAATACCTCAATTCAAAATTGGACCCTTACCAAAGAAAAATTTCAGGACGGCATGCTTGGATATCATGAAACGACTTCTCTTTTTAAAGATCACAACAATCATTGAGCTTTCAAACTCCCTAGAGCTTTCACTTGTGATTTTTTAGGTGACTTCTCTCCCATGGAAGTGAACATTATGGGCGTTATGATACAGGGGGGAAATTCTACCTTCGAGCAACTTCAATAATTTTGACTATCTTTTACCTTTTTCATTACAAGCTACTTCCTTAGATATTTTGACAATTGTAACTAAAAGGGATAGATGAACATGTAGTTTCTTATTCCTGGTGGGAAAGGAGGAAGGTTGTTATATATCACATTAAGACCACCTTTGGGAAGAACTGATATATGAATGGAATTAATCCCAAATTACTCTCTCTCCCCCCTCCCCCCTCTCTTTCTCTCTCTTACTCTTGCAATCTCTTGCAATCTCAATGTGCTGCCAAAATTATGATTCTGTAGGTTCATCAAAGCTCCCATTCTCTCTTCAATAGAGTAGCTTCCTTGTAGCTATATCACCGGTATCCGAGCCTTACATTCTTAGGTGAATAGCAGAAATACTAAACCCCCAAATTTGGCGCATCCTCGTTAGATAGTAGCCATGCAAGAAGCTATGGAAACATTAATGTAGGAGCAACAATGCGGGATTTTGTAGCAACTCACTGAGAAAAATCAAAGGATCGAAGCATAACAACAAGTGATGACTCAGTTAATGGCACAACTTTGTCTTCAAAAAGTCAAAAGCCGATAGTCGGGGTGGGGTGGGGAATGAGCTAGGGTTGCGCATCGATATACAATTCAACCCTAAGGTTGAGTTCCCAGCTTTGATGGAACTAATCCTAAGGGTTGGATCAAGAAATGCAGATATTTCACTTTGTGTCGAATCACATGTGATCAAAAGGTAGATTTTGCCACACTCCACTTAAAAGGGCAAGCTGAAGTGTGGCTTGGGAGGTACATTCTAGGAGACGTAATGTTACTTTTGGGAGGAATTTATGGTGGATTGCTCCAGGTTTAGAGACAACTTGGGGAGCAAGGTGGTGGACGATTTCAATCATTTGCATCAAATTGGGTCACCGGATGAATACTTGGCCAAATGTGAGGAGCACAAGGCTTTACTTCCAGTAAGGAATCCCACTGCGTTTGAAGCATAATTCCTTGAGAGTATTATTGGTAGCATGAAACCTGCGATTAAATCATTTATTAGAGCTTTTAGCCCCTATACCCTATGTAATGCCATGGAGTATGCTAGGCTCCAAGAGGAGACTACTCAAGCCTTGAAAATACCCCCTGATAGAACCCTTAAATAGATCTCGCTCAATCATTGAAAACCCTTACTCCCAACACCAAATCTCCAAAACAAAACCCCACATATGGATGGATCAAGCTTTAAGGGCCTCTTGAATAGTCCCACTTGTCAAAGGGCCACTAAGTTCATTCTTGCTGCAGTAAGGGCAGAAAAGATATCTAAGGGATTATGCATTACTATGACCAACCTTTTGAAAGAGGGCACAAATGTGGAAGTAAGGGAACCCAATTGTTCTTGGTGGAGATGCCTGGAGAGGACAAGATTGAGGTGGTCATAGAGAAATTTGATGGGAATTTCAAATTTGATTCAAAAGAGGTTCAACCCAATGAATCTGTGAATGCCATGAGTGGTAGTCTGGGGTTCCACACAATAAGGTTGAATGGACATTATGGGAAGAAAACATTACACATTTTGATTGACTTGAGTAGCACTCACAAATTTTTGGACATAGAGTAAGCCAAGAAGTTGGGTTGCAGGTTGGGACCAATTAGGGAGCAACCAGTTACCATAGCTAATGGGAATCAACTTTCTTGCCAATATATGCAAGAACTTTAGATGGAATCTATAGAGAGTTGGCTTCTGATATATTGTTGACTACTTTATGAGGCTGTGAGGTGGTGTTAGGAATACAATGGCTGGCAACCTTAGGTACCATTAAATGGAACTTCAAATAGCTAAAAATGGAGTTGACCTCTCTGAATACAGTTCATGTTTTGAGAGAACTAAATGCAGGAAAGATAGAGGTCATATCGGAAAGTTAGTTACCTGAAGCACTATTGAATGCTACCTAATTATGAATGCTACAAGTGGTTGCCAGTTTTGTAACAACAATAGCCTCCATAGAAGCTTCAACTCCTGCTCCCATACAAGCTGTTTAGGATAAGGATACTGGTATCTTTCAAAAGCCTAATTTTTACCACCTACTAGGACCCCATTTGACCATAGGATACCCCCTCAAATATAGCACTTCATCAATCAGCATCAGGCCCTATATGTATCCCCTAAAGCACAAAGATGTTATTGAGAAGTTAGTTCATGAAATGCTGGAAAAAGGGGTAATTCAACTAAGTGCAAGCCCATTTGCTTCTGCAGTGGTCCTAGTGGGAAAAAAAGATGGATCCTGGAGGCTGTGTGTTGACCAAAGTGAGTTAAACAAAAACACCAAGAAGGATAAATTCCCAATTCCCAATTCCAATCATAGAATAGTTATTAGATGAACTAGGTGGTTTTACTGTTTACTCCAAGATTGACATGAGGTCTGACTACCACCAGATCAGAATGCAAGAAGATGAGGTGTTCAAAACTGCCTTCAAGACTTATTCAAGGCACTATGAATTTTTGGTTATGCACTTTGGGCTAACTAATGCTCTAGCAACTTTTCAGAGCTTAATGAATCATGTATTTCAAGCATTTTTGAGGAGATTTGTCCTTGTATTCTTTGATGACAACCTTTTTTAAAGTTTTAGCTTAGAAGAGCACATTGAACACTTGAGTGTGGTGCTTCATACCATGAGACAAAACACTCTGTATGCCATGTTCAATGAATGCTCTTTTGGCATGCCCATGGTAGAGTACTTTGGGCACTTTATATCTAGAGCAAGGGTGGAAACTGACCTCCAAAAAATAAATGCTATAGCCATTTAACTGGCCTCAACCAAAATCTCAAAAGGAGGTCTTACTCAATACTATAGACGCTTTATCAAGTGTTATGCTATGATAGGTAGACTGAGCAAATTTGCTTAAAAGGGATGGGTTCATTTAGGGAGAGGAAGCAGAGAAGGCATTTCAAGCCTTTAAATAGGCTATGACAATTGCTCTTGTCCTAACCTTGCCAAACTTTCAAAAAATTTGAGGTGGAAACTGATGCATTAAATATGGGAATTAGAGTTGTGTTACAATAGGATAGACACCCTATTGCTTTCATCAGGAGCAATCTAGGGCCAAAATGGCATAAACTCTCTGTGTATGAAAAAGAGCTCTTGGTTGTGGCCTTTCCTATGCAAAAATGGGAACAATATTTGTTGGCAAGACCCTTTATTATCAGAACTGATCAAAAGAGTTTGAAGCTTTTGTTGGAACAAAAAATATCAACACCTTTTGTTGTCTAAACTTATGGGGGTTGAATATGATATGCACTGTAAGAGTGGCTCTGATAATATAGAGGTAGATGCTTTATCAAGGGTCCAAGGAGCTGAACTACTTATGGCTCTCTCAACCATTTAGTCAGACTTGATGGACCTCATTGGGCAAGCCTGCCAATCTGACTCGGTGTTACAACATATCATTCAACAGAAACAGCATGATCCTACAAAATTTCCTAAGTACCAGCTCTTAAATAGTCAATTGAGAAGGAAAGGAAAGCTAGTGAATGGGGCAGATCTTATCTTAAAAGGAAAATTGTTACATTGGGTTCACTTATCACCTATAAGGGGACACTCAGAATTTCTCATGATTACCTGATGTTCAATCTGTGATTTGGGTTAGCTACAGTAACTCAATTCCCGAATACCATGGCTCGAAGAGAGAGAGAGAGGGGGCAGGCCGGTTCGTGGGTGGCTCAGGGCTGACGTGAGGTCATCGGAGGGCTGCCTGGGGTTCGCTGGACCTCGGGTCTCCGGGAGCCGCCGTCGTCTCTGCTCACCAGCGGCCGGTGCGTGTGAGTTGGCTTTCTTCCTCTTTTTTCTTCAGATTTTCTCTGGTCCTTCAGTTTCTCTCTTGGATGCGGCCTCTGCGGTGGTCGCCGGCTGGCTCTGTGGCCAAATGAGAGCCTTCCACTGGCAGTCTTGTTGCCGGTGAGCTTCCTAGGGCAGCGACAGTGCAACGACCGACTTTTTCTCCAGTTTGGCTCTCTCCTCTTTGGTTTTCTTCCTTCTTGACGCGTCCAGTGCGCCGGCCGGCTCTCTCTGTCGCCGCCGGGGAGGGTCTCGTCGGAAACCGGTCGCCGACGACTTTTTCGATCACCGGAGGGTTGCCGGAGCTTCAGCTTCTTGCGTGTTTCTTTTCGACAGTGTCGTCTGAAGAGTTCTTGGGCCAGGTCTGCTCTTGTTTCATGCTCTGGTTTGCTGGCTGGGGCTTTTTTCTGGTAAGTGCTCCCTGTCTGTTAGCTTGCTTGTTGAGAATAATAGTATGATAGGAGGTTGCTTTGTGGCAATTGAGAGCAAATCCTTTGATTTTTCTATTGTTGGGACAGCAGATGATGTTTTGAAAATTTCTGAGAATGGAAGGGTGCGGAGAACTTCTATTTGGTTGCCTAAGAGTGTTGCTTTATGGTTATTGAAGGCCTGGGGCAGATTTTATAAATCCAAGTCCTCCAATTGGTGTGATCAAGTGCACCATGGCGCTAGTATTTTTCTTTTAGAATATAAGAGAAATAGGGCGGGTAAGTTTCTGCAGTGTTCGGCTATAATCCAGGGCAAGAGATCTTTTGTTATTTTCCCAGCATGCTGGAATGAAAGAGGTTGGGCAAAAATCTTTGAAGCTATTACCGAGATTGTTAATCTCGCTTTCCCCGCCGCTCCAGGAGTAACGAGGAGGCCTCCACACCAACTGACAAGGGCACATGGTGCTGCTTCCCCTTGTCCACCTCTACCTCCGCCGCCACCTCCGAGCTGTTGCCCAAAGTGTGGTTTTATTGGCGAACCAAAACACTTCCTTCCTACGGCCCCAGAAACTACGCCAGCAAGGTTTGGTGAGGAAGCTAATAAGGAGCTTTTGTTATCCAGGCACATGAAAGGGGGCAGGGGAAAGCAAAAGGTCTTTAAAAAGCCTGGTTTGAGAGCTTCCGGAGCGGTCACCACACAAGTTTACGTCTGGCGTAACAGTGTCGGGAATAGAAGCAACAGGTTGGGGTTTAGCAGTGAGGGTTGTAGCGGTTCAAATTGGCCTCCAGACTCTTTGCTGGTGTGTGAGAAAAGCTCTTCCTTGCAAGATGAGGCTAAATGTGTTGATCCTGCGCTGTATGAAGCTAGCATTTATGGTCAGGCTACGAGGAACTGGTTTGCCCCTTTAGCAAGGGATGTTGTACTCTCTCACCAAGTCCACAGGGGTTCTCTTGTTTTGGACTTTCATCCTATACCAATCTCCTTGAACCATTCGAACGAGCTGACTACATCATCTTCTCCGAGCTTGCCGTGGTTATTTGAGGAGAAGGACCAGGCAACCTCATTAGTGGTTAATGCCCCTTCTTCGGTGTTTTCTATGGGTAATCACGCATCACTCTCACCGTATAGTTGGGGGTTGGATTTATGTGGTAGTGTTCCTTGTGATTTGCCTCGGGAAGTGGTTCGTGATGCAATTGCAATGAGCGTGAGCTCTCGCAATAATGCTCCTAATTCCAGGTTTCGGGACACACCTCAAGAGCTTGTCGGACATGGGTGGCCGGTGGTGCCAATGGGTAGTTGCTCAAGAGTAGACGATTCGGTAGCACCGCTTGCCGTTGATTACTCTTGGTTTCAAGGCCATAGCAATTCCTATTCGGTGGAAGACGTATGGGATGGAGTGAATGTTAATTCTGATAAGGTCTCCAAGTGGGTAGCTTCCAAACTTAGAAGCATCGCTGCCTGTATTGGGGTGGCTTTCTCGGGTTATGAGCATGAAGTGATTCAGCTTCTAGCTAGAATCGAGAATAGTAATGTTACGCCCAAGCCAGCTGTGCAGAGAACACCACCTTCTTCTAGGAGGCAGAGGGAAGTCAAGAGACTTGAGTTTGGAGTTAACTATGATAGGTCGAGCTCTTCTACTAGTGGGTTGATGGTACCTTATGTTTAGGTTTATCTCTTGGAATGTGAGAAGGGGCATTAACGACCGGGGCAAGAGAGCCTTGCTTAAAAAATTTTTGAGGGATTGGAAGTGTGATCTCATCTGTATCCAAGAGACGAAACTTGAGGAAGTTGCGCTTCCTGATATTCGTAGCATTTGGGGAAACCAAGCTGTTGGTTTTGCGGTTCTTAAGGCTATTGGGACAGCTGGAGGAATTTTAGTTATGTGGAATAAAAATTCTTTTCATTTGATTTCGTCGCATTGTGGGGAATTCTCAATTACGTGCTTCTTACAGATGAGGGATGACAGCACCACTTGGGCCTTTACGGGTGTATATGGTCCGTATGTTAAGAGGGGACAAATTGCGAATGTGGGATGAACTGCGTCGGGTTCGGGATGGTTGGTTAGGCCCTTGGTGCATAGGAGGGGACTTTAATGAAATTTTGCGCCCTCAAGAAAGAAGTTCGGGTGTTTGTCCTTCTAATGCAATGGTGGAATTCCGGGATTTCATCAATCATGCAGGCTTGTTGGACCTACCCTTGAAGGGTGGAGATTTTACGTGGTCTAGGAGTGGAGATGATTCGGTTTGTTCAAGATTAGACCGTTTTCTCGTGTCGGCAGACTGGGAAGAGCTCTTTCTAGATATGTTTCAAAAGAGGCTTCCAAGGCCAATGTCGGATCACTTCCCTATTTGTCTTGAGCAGACAAGGCTAGAAAGGAGAAGGACTCCCTTCAAATTTGAGAATATGTGGTTGGAATTTGAAGGATTCTCGGACCTTATCAAAGAGTGGTGGGGGGAGGCTCAAGTTTATGGGTATGCCAGCTATATTGTTGCAACTAAGCTCAAGTTTGTTAAAAAGAAGCTTAAGAATTGGAACAGGGAGGTGTTTGGAGACATCAAGACGCAAAAGTATAACCTTTTGGGACTTATAAATACCCTCGATCTAAAAAAGGAGACTTCTGGCCTCAATGCCCTTGAATGTCAGCAACGAAGGGACGCAAAAGAGGATTGGGCTAAAATTACGTTGATGGAGGAGATCTCTTGGAGGCAAAAGTCGAGGGCTTTATGGCTTAAGGTCGGCGATCGTAACACCAAATTCTTCCATAGGGTAGCAAATATGCGCAGGAAGGTTAACTCTATGGTTTTTGTGGTGGTGGATGGGGTTCAATATGATGCACTCCCAACTATGAAGGCTGCAATCTACAACTTCTACAGATCTCTTTTTTCCGAGTCAGAACCGTGGAGGCCTAAAGTCAATTCTTTGACATTGCCCTTGTTATGAGATTCGGAAAAAGAGTTTATTGAGATGCCTTTCAGGGAAGAAGAAGTCACTAAAGCTCTTCTTGATTGCTATGGAGATAAGGCCCCCGGACCGGACGGTATGACCATGGCATTCCTTCAAGGCAATTGGGACACTGTCAGTGGTGATGTGATGAGAATGTTTGCCGAGTTCTTCTCTTCAGGTAGATTCGTGGCCAGCCTTAATGCCACCTTTATTGGCCTTATTCCTAAGAAAGCAAATGTTGAAGATATCAGAGACTTTCGACCAATTAGCATGGTTGGTTGCATTTATAAATTGCTCTCAAAGGTTTTAGCCCGAAGGTTAAGAAGCATCATTGGGAATCTCATTTCAGAGAACCAGAATGCCTTCGTTGGAGGTCGTCAGATCATTGATGCGGTGCTTATAGCAAATGAGCTTATTGATTCTAGGGTTAAGTCAGGGAAGCCGGGTGTGGTCTGTAAGTTGGACATTGAGAAAGCATATGATCATGTGAATTGGGACTTTTTGCTGTATGTAATGAGGAGAATGGGCTTTGGGGAAAAGTGGATCGGGTGGATCCGTCAGTGCATATCCTCTACCTCCTTTGCGGTTCTTGTCAACGGTTCTCCATCGGAGTTCTTTTCGGCATCTAGAGGTCTTCGTCAGGGAGACCCCTTATCCCCCCTTTTGTTTGTGCTGGTTATGAAAGTATTTACAAGGATGATTGATGCGGCATCTAGTGCAGGGCTTATTTCTGGGTTTCAAGTGGGCTGCTCGAGTACGACATCTTTGAGTGTATCTCATCTTCTTTTTACAGATGACACTATTGTTTTTTGTGATAATGATTGTGAGCAGATGGTGAATCTTCGGTGTGTACTCACTTGGTTTCAGGCAGTCTCGGGCCTTAGGGTTAACTTGGCAAAGAGCTCTATCCTACCTATTAGGCACATGGACAATATTCAACTACTGGCTGGTATTTTAGGTTGCAAAGTTGATGCCTTTCCGTCGACCTACCTAGGTCTCTCTCTCGGTGCTAAATTTAAGGAGAAAGCCATTTGGGACCCAAGTATCAAGAAGTTTGCGAAAAGATTGTCGGGATGGAAGTCTTTGTACCTTTCAAAAGGGGGGAGATTAACTCTCGTCAAGAGTGTTCTCTCAAGCATCCCTACTTACTTCCTATCTCTGTTTCCCTTACCTTCTTCGGTGGCCGTTAAGTTAGAAGAAATCCAGAGGAATTTTCTTTGGGGTTCTTTTGGGAGTGACTTCAAGTTTCATCTTGTAAGGTGGAATATTGTGAAGCAACCACTGCTTTTAGGAGGGTTAGGTATATGGGACTTGCGTCTCTTTAACGAGGCACTTCTTGGTAAATGGCTGTGGAGATTTATGACTGAAAAGGGCAATCTATGGAGGAAGGTTGTTACCATCAAGTATGGGGACGGTGGTTTTGGTTGGTTCCCCTCTTCCGCGAGAGGCTCTTATGGGTATAGTCTTTGGAGATTTATCTCCAAAGGTTGGGGGAGATTCTATCCACACTGCTCCTTTGAGGTAGGAGATGGCTCCTCTATCTTTTTTTGGCATGATCGATGGTGCGGCAAGGTTCCTCTCAAAGTCTTGTTCCCTAGGCTTTTTGTTTTGGCAGTGGACAAAAATGCCCCTGTAGCTGATTACCGGGAGCAGGTTCATGGCAATAGTGTGTGGGCACCTGTGTTTGTTCGAGAGGGATTCGTTGATGATGAGTCCTTGGTCAGCTTTTTCAATAAGCTTAATGAGGCCAAAGTAGGAGAATCTTCTGTTGATAGGGTGCGGTGGGATCTAACCAATCAGGGGTGATTCACTATTAGATCTTTTTATTTGAAACTTTTTGCGAGGAAGTTTCCACGACAGGAGATTCATTTTGAAAAAGGTTTCCCTTGCAATCTCATTTGGAAGTCCTTAGCCCCCTTGAAGGTTTCGTTCTTTGTTTGGGAAGCTACGCATGGAAACATACTAACGTGTGACAACTACAAAAAAGGGGAAAAGTTTTGGTGAGTAGATGCTTTATGTGCAAAAGGAGCTGTGAATCT
The DNA here is from genome assembly GCA_017589665.1 of Selenicereus undatus. Lineage (NCBI taxonomy): Eukaryota > Viridiplantae > Streptophyta > Magnoliopsida > Caryophyllales > Cactaceae > Selenicereus > Selenicereus undatus. Next base: position 42,519,656 of record JACYFF010010365.1, on the reverse strand, counting down.
ACGGATCATATACTGCTCTATTGCAAGGTTGCAAGCATGTTGTGGGGTCTTGCTTTCAGTTGCTTGGGCATGTCCTGGGTAGCTCCTGATTCTTTTAGGAACCATCTTTTGACTTGGGAAGGTTCCTTTGGTAGGAGGGTTAAGAAGAAGAAGAAGGAGAAAGTCATGGTCCTACCTCATGTCATCGTTTGGATTATTTGGAGGGAGAGAAATCGACGAGTTTTTGATAACGTTGAAACCCCTCTTCAGCGTTTGAAAGAAAATTTCATCAAAATTCTCTTCTTTTGGATGAATGGGAAGTTTAGCTCTTTCTTTTTTGATTTAGCAGATTGTGTAGATAGTCTATTCTTGGGTTGTAAATAGTTTTTGTACAGTGCTCACTATGCAACTCAAATTTGGTTCTTAATATAATTATATATCCTTTTCATTATCAAAAAAAAACAAGGGGACACTCAGGCAGAGAATGCAACTCTTTAAAAGATCACGTAGCTCTTTTATTAGAAGGGATTAAGTATAAGGCAATGTATGATATGTCAAGCTTGCAAATATGGGTTGATTTCTCCATGGATTTTATAGAAGTGTTGTCAAAATCACATAGAGAAGAATATGTATGGTAGTTGACAAGTTGAGTAGGTATGCACACTTTGTAGCCCTTGCATATCCTTATACAATTGAAGATGTGGCTTAAGCTTACATGGATCATATTTTCAAATTGCATGAGCTACCAAAAAGTATAGTCCGTTACGGGATGCTGTATTCTCGAGCTCATTTTGGCAATCTTTATTTCCAGTTTTGGGAGTGGATATCCTTTTATCTTCTTTTTACCACCCACAAACTACTGGGTAAACTGAAGTTTTAAATAGGTGTCTAGAGACATACCCTAGATGCATGTCTATCCAAGCTCTCAAAGAGTGGTGCAAGTAGTTATCCTTGGTGAGTGGTGGCACACAACCACCTACCATTCTTCTGCTCAAATGACTCCTTTTGATATAGTACATAACAAATCAACCCGTGTTCATTTGCTTTACTTACGAGGGGAAACTAGTCAACCTGCAGTGGACTGAACCATGCAAAAAAGTGATGAAATGATCAGGCTACTCAAACACAATCTGACTAAAATACAACACATGATGGATTGAAACAATTGGCAAATAAGGGGAAGGGGCGGTTCTTCATTGGTGATGGGGTTTGGCTTAAACTCCAATCCTATAGGCAATCTAGTGTGCAGGCACAATGTGAAGTTAAGGCTAAGTATTTCGGCCCTTTTGGGTCAATGGAAATGGGGGCTGCCAGATCAAGCTACTTGGGAATTTGCTGGTGAGTTTGAGATCAAATATCCTTTATTCCAGCCTTGAGGTCAAGGCTTCAAAAGGGGAAGGCTCTCATACAAGGGAAAGTCTACCTTCAAGCATTTTCAATAATTTTGAATATCTTTTACTTTTTTCATTACGCTATTCATTAGATATTTTGACAATTGTAATTAAAAGGGGTAGATGAGCTGGAAGTTTGTTATTCCTGACAGGAAAGGAGGAAGGTTGTTATTCAGTCTATAACACTGCATTGGGGAAGAAGTCAGATAAGAATGGAATTAATCCCCAATTACTCTCTTTTTTCTCTCTCTTACTCCTACAATCCTAATCTGCTCCCAGAACTGTGATTGTGCAGGTTCATCGAAGCTCTCATTCTCTCTTCAATAGAGTAGCTTCCTTGTAGCTGTATCATCTTATAAGTAGAATCAATAAATACAGAAAACTCAAATGATGTAATCTGGAGTATCTTTGCGTTAGTGAGCCTACAGGTCCAAAAACAAGAAAGAGACACTCGGCTCATTGCGACCATCCCGGTGTCATTTTTGCATAAGAGACACCACCTTCATGAGACTAGCACACCGAGTCTGGCAGCTCTTTTGCGAAGTTATCAAAAAATCTACATGTTTCACCTCTTTTGGCAGACTAATTAGACCTCATGAATGCCCACCTTTTGGGCCTTGTTTTCATCATGTGTTTACATCCAACATCTGATATAGATGATTCTTGAATTGTTGGAAGCTTATTAAATGCATGTTCAAATTAGATTAATTATAGTCAAGCTGCATATGTTAAGCAAGAAATATGGCCTTTATAAGGCAAGTATTCTGATTCATGTGCTCGTTCTACTGGCCCCTATCTTCTCCTACTGTATGAGCATAAGTCGTACAATACGTCTAGCTTAGCAAGAACATGAACTTACAAGAAATAAACACCACAGAAAAGAAAGGACGATGTCACACGTAAGAAGATGTATTATGGTAGCAAAAAGAAAAGAAGATAATTATTAAAATTTATCATAGTAAAAGCAAAGGGGAAAACAGAGATACCAAAATCAAATTAAGGTCAAGACAGAAAAAGTTTCATAAACCCATCATACCTTTCACATCAACAGCCTCCCATTTCCTTGACACAATAGCAGAAGCAAAGATTGTAAACATTGGTACAATGCTTTAAGTAGGTGACAGCATTGCTCGTATATTCACAGTCTTGATGAAGTAATGGCTGGTGAAATTAGTAGAATTTGAAGAGGGGACAATATGCATTGCTCTACACTTGGAATCCAATAATGTTGGTGTTTTTTTCTAGTCTAGGGGATGAGTCAATCATCCACTTTGGTGCTCCATTGATCCCTTCCTTGCTTAGGTTGGTTCGGGTTCAGCTTCTGCCGCTGCTTCAGCTGGCAAAATACCAAAATAAATAATTTTTTTTTTTGTACTCTTTCAGACATAAATATTGTTAAGCAGCTAGTGGTTGTACATTTATAGAAAGGCAACAATCAGCTAACCTCACAACCTTTGAGGAAATATAGGGAAGCATCAACGTCTCTTGCATTAGGCAGACAATCCAGTATGAATCATAGCTTAGTGCTGCCAAAGCTATGCTGCAGTTAGAAACTGACAGCAGAATCCTAAAGGCACTTGGATTCTTGAAATGGTTGAAGCTTTTGATATGTGGATACCTTCATGAAGCATTAGAACATAATTCAATCAGCTATTATTGGTGATGAAACCTTAGCTTGTCTTTATAAACTACAACTTTTTGTTACCCTCCAGAACTGAAATGAATATGCTAAATAAGCTTTCCGAATCTCTGACATGTCAAACCTTATATGATCTTGTCTGATCTTGTAAGCTTCACATGACACAGACTCTCGGCCAAAGTTAAACCCTCAGGAGCATCCAGAGTATTACATGAGCTTGAGAGAAGTAAATCTGCAACAGCCATATGGACAGCTATGCAGTCCGACCAATAGCATGAATCTCCCAATCAAATCATGTGCATTGAAGAGATCATTCTATTAGGCCATTGAATGAAGTATGTCTATCTCAAATTCATGGTAATTTTGTGACGCTAATCTCTAAAGAAATATAATATATCGTCTCTTACAAAATCCAGCTGCAGCCTGCGGATTTTAGAATCCCTTTGGATTTTTGAGCCAGTCTAACCTCTTCCCCATCCCTTCTTCCTAAACTAGAATATATGTTTAACAAGGCCACTAGGGGGGTTGCATTGTCAGGTTCCAATATCATAAGCTGCTCAGCTGCAAGCTTTGCAATATCAGGACGCAATTGGGAACAACTTGCGTTAAGAAGAGCTCCCCATGCCCCAGCATGGGGTTCAAATGGCATTGAAAGGATCAGATCAACTGCTTGGTCCAGCAAACCTGCTCGACCAAGGAGATCAATCATGCATGCATAGTGATCTGAACTTGGCTCAATGTGATAGTCTGACCTCATGGATTTGAAAAACTCTTGTCCTTCTGCAACTGAACCTATGTGTGAGCAAGCAGAAAGCACACCAAGGAAGGAGATCTCATTAGGCTTCTGCCCATCCGTCTGCATTCTGTGAAACAAGTTAACTGATTCTTGTCCAAGGCCATGGTAGGCAAATCCCATGATCATTGAGTTAAAAGATACAACATTTGGGGAAGCAATCTTCTTGAAGACATGATATGCATCAGAAATATTTCCACACTTCGAGTACATCGACACTAAAGAATTTTGGACAGACAAATCATGCTCCATATGCATCTTCACCACATGAGAATGAAGTTGCAATCCCTCAAATAAATTGGCTAAACCAGAAGCAGCACTTATTACACTGCTCAAAGTAAGAACATTTGGTCTAAATGATCTTTGGGTCATCCAACTATACCACCAAATTGCTTCGGAGAATTTTTCATTGTTGACCAAGCCAGAAATGATAGCTGTCCAAGCAATATCATCCTTTTGGGGCATCAAGTTGAACAAATTGATGGATTTTGCAACATCCCCTTTTTGAGAAAACCCTCCCATCATTGTTGTCCAAGAAATTATATCCCGTTTCGGCATAATCTGAAAGAGATCATATGCTTCATCCGTTTTGTCAGCTTGAACATACGATGCAATTAATGAATTCCATGATACTATGTCCCTCCCTTTCATGGACTGGAACAGTCTATTAGCAGCTTCAAGACAGCCAAATTTACCATACATACTGATGATAGAGTTGGTCAAAATGACATCACTCTCAAATCCCAGACGTGAAACTAACCCATGCAATTGACACCCTTCTCTGTACCTCTGATTGCTCGCACAAGCTTCAACAATCGAGGTCAAAGTCCTAGGATTAACCCTTACAGCCTCCTGTCTCATAGACAAAAATAAAAGACACCCATCATCAAAATTTCCAGTTTTCATATACCCATTTATCATCACGGTCCAAGAAACCACATTCTTCTGTGGCATCATTTCAAACAACTTTCTAGCAACATCGACAAGTCCGGTTTCACAGAAACCATCAGCCATTAAGGTCCAAGAAACGACGTCTTTTTCCATCATTCCATCAAAAATCCCAACAGCTTTGTCCAGTGCACCTGCCTTTAGGTACCTAGAAATCAAAGCATTCGAGCAAACAGGGTCACGCCAATTTCTTGGCATATCATTATATAATCTCTCTGCCTCTTCAAACATAGCAGCACTGGCATAGCCAGTTATCATGGCTGCATAAGATACTGAATTTCGCTCAGGCATCCTCCTAAACAACTCATGAGCGTCACTAACCCTCAACTGATTCCGCACATAGCCCGTGATCATTGCATTCCAGGACACAATATTCCTTTGAGGCATTTCGTCAAACACCTTCCGTGCTTTAGCGAGCTCACCATTTTCTGCATATGCCGTGAGCAGAGCAGTCCAAGTGACGGTACTTTTAACTCGCACGCGATTGAATATTGACTCTGCTTCTCTGATATTCCCGGTTCTTCCCATTTTGGTAATTTGGGAGTTGCAAAACACGATTGATTGTTCACTGTTTTGGCACTTCCTGAAGCCATTTTCCCTCCCGTGTGGAGTTAAGGGGCTTTGCCAAGCGAAAGTTGAATAAGAAGGAACGAACTTTTGAAGATACAAATGAATCCACCCTCTACGCACAAAGAAGATTGAACTCTGTCTGATTATCATGAGAATAAAGATGCTGCGACGTGTGTGATAATGCCGAAAAAATTGTGGGTCTTACAACCGCTTCCGCACTCAAGAGTTTATTGGAAAGCTCAAATGCTGAACAGTCCACAGGGCACGAATCCAAGCCACCTACGACAGCGTGTTTGGAAACGACATATTAAATTTTACATTGTACCTTGTTCTCCACACCAAAGCGTGACAAATTTGAAAAATATTCAAAGATTTTCAGATTTTAACCATCTAAATTTGGGGCGAAGCTGATAATCTGACATGTATAAATAGTTATCAATACTTTGAATTCGACTTTGAGATGAAATGGGGACGTTGAGTCTAGTTTTTTCTTAATACAAATTATTAAAAATAAATATGGCTAAAGATCAGAATATTGGGGTGACGAGGAATGAATCATGGACTCTCAAGATCATCAAACACACAAGAAAAACATAAAGACAATGGATACTTCTGCTTAGATTTAGTCTCTAACAATCAAGGTGATTGTGTAACTAAAGTTCAAAAATGATATCGTTACTCAATCTCTCTCCTAAAGGCTTAGATCTACCAAGAGAAAATTTTTTTAAAAAAAAGTCTAAATCACTACACTGAACTAGAGGTAAAAATTAAGAGATTTTTAGAGACAAAATGGCCTCTAGCCCTAAAGTTCATTCATTCATCAAATCTCCTTTCACATTAAGAAAAATGGGTCTATAAATACCCAAATTGTGGGAAAAAGCTAATATATTAGGGGGACAAGTGGATCAATGGGAGTCCCACAAAATATTCTAAGAAATAAATCAAAAATCCAAAGGTAATCACAATTGCTATGAGAAGTAGTTTTCAGGAATTCTTCCCTTTTTTCTAGGAAGCCTCTAGAGAGTTGTACTCCACCAACGAGGGTGATGCTCTTGGAATCTTTTCCTTGGTGGGTGTAGATTCATTCATTATAGAAAATATCAAGAACTACAACTGTATTCTCCTCAAATAAAATCAAAACTCGTATTGCTCAAAAACCAAATTTTATGCGCACTTTTCTTAATTTTGATCATTTCTCTCTCAAATGGAATCCTATGCTAATTTTTAGGACATGGGACTAAAATAGACATATTAGGAAATTAAGAAAGCATTGAGTTAGGAACCAAACTTTACCCAAATTCACCAAATTTACCGATAAAAGACGATACTGGTACATTTGAGGATTTTGCTACTTTAGGGAATTGAAATGTATACATCCGCTGGAAATATTTACATATTCTAATATTAGACTCGAGCATCTTTTAAGAGTCATAGATCATTGCTTTTTGAGATCATTTGCTAGGTTAAATATCATGATAAAATGGGCTTAGGTGCTAGAATTGGTGGCAAGTAACTCTTGAATAGTTGAGACCGTTGTTATTTCTTGGCGCCATGCCAAGGGAGTCTCTTTATATATCAACCTCTCTCACTTGAGAAGAATTTGGCCTCAAATCCTTGGGTAATCCATCGACATCAAACTTGCACATTTATTACCGTCTTTGGGTTTGAAAATACTTGTTGCGCTAAAAACTCCACTTCTCTCGAACATATAAGAGTTATTGAAACTCTTAGGGGCCCTTTTCTCAAAGCAATTGAATGCATTAGATCTAGCACTCAGTAGCTTGCTGAAAATCACAGTGTACTTATCACAACTTATATGAAATGAGAGAAGCCTCACATTCAAGAGATAGATGATAATCATCAAGGAGCATCACACCATGATGGGCTTCATTCCAAAATTCATTCAAAGCTGATTGAAGTAAGAGGTATAGGGCTGTCACTTTCTCTCTTGTGTTTGAGTCAACCAAGAGTAATGCAAATATAGGCTTGCTCTTACTGTTAGTTCTCTGACCTTATGCTTCACTCATGTAGATGCTTTTCTCACATCTCTCCCTTGCTTTGTATTTGTGAGATGGAGGTAAAGAAGCAAATGCAAATGCTTACCTTTGTTGTGTTATAGGAATCATATCTATCATAACTCACATAATAGTCAAACAACTATGGTCCACTAAGAAAAATTTGACAAGCACTCAAAGGAAACATCCTGTGCAAACCCTCATCTCTAAATTTGCATATTCAAAATGAAAACAGAGCTTGTTTGGCGATGTTTACCATAATTCCCAAATGGAGCCAATGGAGAGTCTAAAAGTGTGATTGTCAGACAATAGGCAGCATAACCTCCAAGGTTAGTTTTGATTCAACTCCTTTCTTTTCAAGATCCAAAATGATCCCATTTTCTTCATTTGCCTCCTCATGAACCACAGAGGGATCTTCTTCTTTTAAGGGTTCTTTTTTCTTATGAGTTAAAGTGGATCTTCTGATCTTCTCTTCAGTAACAATGAGTTCCTCTTTCAAGGGTTTTCTTCAAAGAGTTGGTCTTAGTAGAATCTAATAGCTATGTAAGACTTGAGCCAACTCCAAGTCATGATTCTAGGCTTGTCTTAAAGAGCTCTTTCCCTCATAAGGCATTTCAACCAATATTGGGCAAAACCTCGAAGCTTTTGAGTGCTATCTTGAAACTCTCTTCATTCAAGTATCCTTCGTCCTGAAAATAGTCTTTAAGTGTTTGAATTCGTCTCAAATAGATGGTAGGATCCAAACTAGTACTTCAAAGCAATGAGGTTCTTTCATGACTTTATTCACTTGTGTCATTTGCGTTTTAAGCTTCCTCACTTAATCTAGAAGTTCAAGGATATCCCTATTCTCCACTGTATGAGGAAATAAGGTGTGAAAAGGGTTTGGGGAAATAAAGTTGAAGAGGAAAGGAAGGCCATGAACCAAGGGGTGGACCACGGGTTCTTCATGGTGGGCACTAGTCGGGTACTTGCAATTTTTGTGAAGGCTTTGTGATGGAGTTTTAGATTTATATTTGGGTTGTGGTTTATCTTTGGACTATTTGGGGGGGGGGTTTGGACTAAGAAGGATTAATCAAGATGGAAAATGAGAATGATTTTGGTGAAACCAAAGTGTGGATTTGAGATGAAGAGTGACAGTTTTGATTCAATAATTAACCAAAAGAGGGGTCTCCTAAAGGCTTAGAGCCACCAAAGAAAAATTTTAAAGGAAGTACTCTAAATTACTACTCTAAACTAGAGATAGAGATTAAAAATTTTTGATAGAGGAGATGGCCTCAAGCCCTTCAATTCATTCATTCATTGATCAAATCTCTCTTTACACTGAGGGGAATGGGTCTATAAATACCAAAAATGAGAAAAATAAGTTAATACATTATTGGGGAAATTAGACCAATGAGAGTTCTACAAACTATCCTAAAAGATAGATTAAAAATCTAAAGATAATGGTAATTACTATGAGCTTTACTTTTCAGGATTTATTCCCCCATCTTCTAGGAAGATTCCAGAGAGTTGTACGCCATAAATGAGAGGTGTTGCAACTTGGAGCTTCTGCCTTTGTGGGTGCAGATTCATTTCATAATGGAAAATGCCAAGGATTATGGTTGCATTCTCCTCAAATGGAGTTAAAACCTATATTGCTCTACAATTGAATGTTATGCACACTCCTCTTAATTTTGACCATTTCTCTCTCAAATCAAATATAATGCCAATTTTTCAGTGCTAGGCCTAAAATAGACATATTATATAATGAAGAAAACTTGGACTTCCATCGATTAGGCAGTATTAGGTAGGGACCAAACTTCACCCAAATTTAGGAAATTTATTGAAAAAAAATCTGCACTAATGCATATGAGGATTTTGCCACTTTAGGAAACTTTTAAATATCTAGTTGAAATACTATGATATCACAACAGTAGACTTGAGCACTTTTCCAAGAAGTTATAGATCATCAATTTTCGAGCCCATTTTGCTAGGTGAATTATCACAATAAAATGAGTCTAAATGTTGGAAATTTGTGTCAAGTAACTCTTGGGTAGATGAGACCATCTTCATTTCTTGGTGCAAGGCCAATTGGGTCACGATATGTATCAAACGTTTATTTGTAAATGTTGGATAGGCGATCAAATCTCTAGAGTTTAGATATTAAGGTAGTATTTGGTTGAGGAAAAACTAATTTTTTTAGAAAATGATTTTCCAATTTTTCGTTGTTTGGCACAATAAAGGATGGAAAACTATTTTCCAAGGAAAATGATTTTCCCTCCAATGGAGGAAAATGATTTCCTTTTTGAGAAGATAGGAAGCTCATTTTCTTCCTTCAACTCTTTGATAATGTGGTTAACTGAAATTTAGGTACAAAATTCGATTTCAACAGTTTAGATTGAAACTTGACTATCTGATAGGAAAGATTAAAATAAACTCAAATCTAAATTTGGAGCTCAACTTTATTTCATTTGGTGGACATTTATCTCCACCACGATAATTTGATCGATATTTTTTTCCACAAACAATTCAGTTGACTCGCCACTAAAACAATTTCAATGGTTTGAATCAAAACTTGATCATTACATATAAAATATTAAAATATGCTCAAATTCAGATTTTGAGCTCGATATACTTCCATTTGGTCAATATTTTTTTCCACAATGACGGTTCAATTGATATTTTTTGTCACTTAAACAATGCAGTCAATATTTTTTACCACTAGAACAATTTCAATAGTTTGGATTGAGACTTGATCATAGAATAGGAAAGATTAAAATGTGCTCAAATCTAAATTTTGAGCGCGACATTCCTTCATTTGGTCAATATTTTTCTTCGATATGACAATTGAATTGATATTTTTTGCCACTTAAATAATTCAGTTGATGTTTTTTGTCACTAAAATAATCTCAACGATTTAGGTCGAAACATGATTATCTAGATAAGAGGAAGTATTAAAAAACTAAAATATAAATTTAAACTCGAGATTGTTTTATTTTATCTCTGCTACAACCATTTAGTCGATTTTTTTCACCATTTAATGAATTCAATTGATGTTTTCCTTTTTCCAAAGGAAAATGATTTATCTTGCACCAAACAAAGAAAAATGTGGCATGAAAATTAATTTTCCTTGGAAAAACGTTTTCCGCAGAAAATGGTTTTCCAAGAAACCATTTTCCTTTCAACGAAACACTATCTAAAATTCAAAAAATCCTACACTCAAATGTAACCTATGGATATATGGAGCTTCTTGGATTCTATATATAATTAGAGAAAGTTGAAATGTTACTATCCTATACACCAGAAGTTTTTTTACTGTAATATACTAATATGCCATGTCATAGATAATATGACCTTGATATAGTTCCCGATGCTTAGCCTTTTATTTTGCAATATCAAGAGAATTTTAAGCATTTGAGTGTTCATAAAAGTTCTACCCGAATGCCTAGAGGTTCTAGTGATTCAACTAATATCTCTTATGTGCAACAACAACTCCTTCCAATGTCCTGCTTTCATGAGATCAGGGAAGATTCACATGTAGGTAGCCCTACAAGCGCTCACATAAATAGGGAGACCGATTTCAAGAGACATCCAAAAAAATATTTCATTAAAAAAAATCTTTATTTAGATGAAAATGTTTGAAATATATTTGAAAATAGGAGCATTATACAAAATATGGGGCACCATTTAGAAAGGGAAAAAAATTTAACAGAACTAGGTGCAACAAGCCGGAACAACTATATCCATAATAACCTTAACAATAATAATATTGAGATCACTAGGAGGGTCACACCCTAAAGCCAAGATACTAGACAACAACAACAATGCTTGCTAACTCACTCAAAATTGGAATATAAATATTTAACTACTTAAAATCTAATAATTTAATTCTTGACCCCCATAAACTCCTATCTTGATTCACGTCCTTCGCAAGTCTCAATTGCCTCATATCCTATCTAATCACCCCATTTCAATTCTTCTTAACTCTACCTCTACCCTCTTAAACTATAGGAGATCAATCCTCTCACAACTCTACACAGCTACATTTATATCTCTTCTTTTGATATGTTTAAACCATCTGAGTGTAGTTTTCCTTATTTTATCATCTTTAAGGGTGACCCATGATTTCTATCTGATAAGTTCATTCATAACCTGTCTGATCTTGTATGTCCACACATCCACTTGATAATCCTCATTCTCAGCTACCATTAATCTTCGGACCCAGTTCTTCTTAGTCGCCTAACATTCTAAGTTGTACCGTAGTCCTAGTCTAACCACTGCACAGTAAACTTTCCCTTTTAACTTTGTTGGAATCTTCTTGTCACACGATACTCAAGATGCATACCTCCATTGTTACAAATCGACATGCAGTGATTGATTTCATAGCTATTTGACAATTGCTTTGTATAATTGAACCCAAGTATTTAAAATTCTTCACCTTTGGTATTGTTTTATCACTGATGGTGACTTCCTCTACCTTCCTTCCTTTTGTTCACTAAACAAACAATCTAAATACTTAGTCTTTGACCTACTCAATCCAAAACCTTTGGGCTCCTAAGCATGTCTTCACCTCTTTATCTTATTCTTAACTCTACTTCTAGTATCATCAATTAGTAGAATATCATCAATGAATAACAAACACAAAGATATCCCATATTGAATGTCTTCCATGAGCTCATCTGTGACAATCATTAAAAAAAAGGGCTTAAAGTCGAACCCTGATGCAATCTAATATCAATATTTCCTTTGTGTCTCCTCCTAGTTTCGTCAACCTCATCTTCGCTGTCTCATACATATCTCTAATAACTTGAATGTACTAATATGATACGCCTTTCTTGTCTAAGCAACTCCAAAGCGTTTCCCTAGGTACCCCATCATAAGCTTCTCCATATCGATAAACACCATATGCCAATCCTTTTTCCTATATCTATAAAATTTCATAAGCCCCCTTATAAGATGTATCCCAAAAAAAGGTTATGCTCTTATGTTATTTTTTAGGACAATAGTTGATCCCAATATATTTGATTAACAAGTCCGAAACAATGCACATGTTCTATAATAATTTAAGTTGTATTTACGCTTGAAAGAATTCCTCATATGAGGAATAAATGCCTTTGTTTCTCTTATTGTTTGAAAGGAATTTTACTTAAAAGGGAAGCTCAATTTTACACCCTTATGTTCTATCTGTTTCCATTTAATACACAAGATAATTTTGAAATCCAAAAAGTAGTATTTGTTGGACATCAAAATTGGGACCCTAATATTGTGGAGCATTATTTTTGACAATCCTGGTTTAAGGGGTTAAAGGGAACAATGTTGTCAACAATGCCTCTATTAAGACAAATTACTAACATCTCATTTGAATAAAAATCATACATCAAATCTCCCCACGTACTAATTCCAATTTCAAGGTCTTTGTTTTAGGTTGACAAACCCTCTAGTTCGTGTTCTCTCTCTCTCTCTCTCTCTCTCTGTCTCTCTCTCTCCTCTCTCACTCCCTCAATTCCTTGATGTTTGACTTTTGCGCTATTCAAAAATGGAATCTTGGTGGGTCATCATTGAATTTTAGAAGTCGACTATGTTTGAAGAACCATCATTACAAGTGCCATCCTAGAAGAAAGGTGAGATAAAAATTTTAGATTCATGCACAAATCATGCTCCATATTTTTAGGGCCATGATTGCAACATGTTCATATAGTTGTCATATTGTTCGATCACCAAAAATAACTAAATAAATGCTTTGAATCACTTAACTTTTACTTGTAATGTAGGTTATTTTCAATTTTGCTAGGTTCTTGTTTAACTTGTAGAAAATAGCAATTTGATAAAATAATGGGCATTAAGAGATAATTGGGCACAATAATTAAGTCATTGGGCCATTATCATGCATTGACCCATGTAGGCATGTGCTTTAAGAACAAAATATGGAAAAAGAATAAAGAAACAATGAGACATGGTCCATGTGAAGTTAGCAACCAACCCACAGTAGTCAATGCCTATCACCAGGAGCAACCCAAGCCACGATCACGTTTTAATCCAACAAAAAGAGACAGAAAGAATGAAGGAATGAACCCAACCCATTCACGTGTTGACCCAACAAAGGCGTTGAAGCCCAACTTGTGTACTCAATGCATGGCCCAACCCAATGAGGCAAGTAAAATCCCACATTTCTAAGTCAATGCACGAACACCCCATGCCTCCCTCAGCCTATGTCCCTTGCCCGACACGTGAATTCAAAGCAGCTGGCCTAGCCCTACTAAAACGGTCCAACCAATGCCTTATCCACTCTTACGTAGCTTATCCACGCCCATTGCTATGCTTGCCTAGTAAGACGAAGTAGTAGAATTTCATGCTTTCTTTCTCCAATTTGCTGATCATATAGGTCGACCCAGCTCAACACTAGATGCTCTACAATTCCAAAGCTAAATAGGAAAGTAAGAAGGGTCCAACAAAGTGTGAAATTGGCAATGGTGGTGGAAATCCTTTCAAATTTTATGTGATCATCACGCACTCTGTTGATGTGAGCTTGGAAATCAAGAAAATTGGCAGCATGAAAAAGGATAGTGCACCACCTTGGCAAATAGGAAATTTTACTGTTAGATTTAATCGCACAAGGACACAAGAGGGGGGGTGACTTGTGTCTACCGACTTTTCTGATTGTTTCAGAACACTCGTGAAAACTGTTTGGACAGAGTGTTTAGAGTGAAGTAGAAACAAAACTAATTGCGGAAATAATAAAGGAGACACAATATTTTTATGTGGAAAACCACCTCTGGCCCAACTGAGGTGTAAAAACCACGACCTACCACTGTAAGATTTCAACACACTTTTCACTAAATGGGCCGAACATGTTACAACTGTAACATTCGTGACTCAGTCACACACGTAACTTGGTCTACCCCAAGACCTTCGTTGCAAACACCACGTAGCTTAGTCTACCCCGAGACCCTCGTTACAACCACGTCCAATGTCTCCCAAGACTTGGACACTCTCTTATCTCACTTATGAAAAAGAGAAAAAGAAAAACTCCTTTCTTGAATGCTTCTAAATAAGCTGAATGTAAGGCATAATACAATCCCTATTATGCCAATATTGAAGACTTGATTTAGCACTCTCTTTGAAGGTTTTATCTCAGAAAATTCAGACGCACAAAGACAATTTTAAAACCCTTAGAAAACCTTGAGAAAAACTAGAGAAGGGGGGGACTTAAATAGTGGGCTTGTGCCGTAGGGTTAGGAAGATTTCCTTCCTTCAATCACTCTAACACTCAACCTCCAAAAATCTTTCCTCTTGATATTCTTCCCTTAAAGGATAAGATAAAATCTTTCAAAAATCTTTCAATAATATCTTTTAAGGAAAAAATCTCTCAACATTATCTTTAAAGAAAAAATCTTCTTAGACTCAACTGACACAGGAAAATTAATCCTAATTATTTCAAGAAAATCGTTAGCAAAAAAATATTCTAAAATCTTAAAATTCGTTTTTTGTCTTTGATTAGAACATCGCAGACCTAACTTCTCATAACTGTTCTAAGGCAGTATTTTGAAGTACTTAAAAACGTTTCAAAGCAAATGCTAAGTCACGACCTTCTAATGGGCATATTAACAAGAATCTAAAAAAGAAAACCAATACTAAGCCTAAGACTCGTCCTGTCAGCTGAACTCCTTGCACATGATTTTGATGTTCCATGCGATGCCCCATGCTCTATGCTTAGAACTATTCTGAGGCAATGTTCTCAGACTTTTGTTATCAGCTGGGCTCCTTGTGCATGTATCGCCTTTGATGCTCTATGCCCATTCGAACTGCTCCAAGTATTTTCGGATCCTGTCTCAACACATAACTCAAGCACATCATATTGGCTGGTCCATTTGGATTGTTATCATTAAAACCTTACACATTAATTGGGTCAACAATTTCCCCCTTTTTGATGGTGACAAACCAAATGACCGTAAGTCATCAATGACAATTAATAGTGAGACAAGGCAAAATACATTAGTGCCAAAACAGTTATGCACCCTCACACTAGAGAGAAAACAAGAGCTAAGAGGTCAACTTAAACTAGGCAAAGTAATCGAAACAAGGTCATACTCATCTTCCCCCTTTTGACATGATCGCAAAGGGTGGGGAGGTCGAAATTTGAAATCCAGTGTGGATGCCAAAGCGGTAATGCAGGAAATAACAGCGATACACTCAAGTATATGGTATAGTAATGATATTGGCCATCCGAGTCACGCATAAACAAATAACACATGCAACAAGCAAAGTTATAACGCATTAACCATCCAAAAACAACCATGAACCGTTAGTAGTCACATACATAACCAAGTGTTTGAAAAACAATGTTGGAAACAGGGGGATGAACAGGTTCAAGTAGAGGAAGGTGGATGAGGGAATTTGGCTGTGAGGGCAAGAAGGGCACTCAGCAGATCCTCGTGACGTTTTGTGTTGAACGCCTTTTCCTCTGTATGTGCTTGCTTTACTTCACCTATCTCCCCTTGCAATGTGATTTGATCCTGCAACAGTGTATCAATGGTAGGAGCGCTGGATGTGGAGGCTTCACTGGGAATAGGTCCAAGAGGTGTTTGGAGTCCCTGTTTTGAAGTTGCACTACTGTCTTTTGTTACTTTGAAACCACACCCAATCAATGTGTTGTTGCCAATCTCATCACTGACTTGAAAGCGTACTCTCTTCTGTAAGGGAATCTCAAGCTTCTCAAACACTGGCGTCAGCAAGAACCCATACCCCATGTCATGATCCTTGGACGTGTTGGTAATTCTCCCACTATGGTTAATCATGATTGCGAGCAAGTTAATTTGCTCACCCCTATCCAACAATTCAGTGTAGCACATGTCCATGGGATCAGCAAGGTTGTATCCCTGACCTCGGGGAACATTCTTAATCACAAACCAAAGCAACAGTCGATGCAATGGCATCATTTCCCCCTTTCTCACAGACCGGGACACAGTCAGATGGGGTTTTTGGGCTAGCTTTTGGGCCAATTCCAGCAGTCGTTCTTCACCTAAGACGTCCTTATCCTCTCGCACATACACATCAAAACCTTCGGAGGACACCCCAAACAACTCACCTAACTTCTTATCATCAAACCGTAGGTCATGATCATTGATTGTGCTTGTCACCACTCCATTGGTGACAACACAGTTCGCATAGAACTCAGCCAAGTCTGGAACTGAACACCCTCTTTTAGTATCTGTGAATAAGCCCAACCACCCCTGGGCCTCTAACTTTTCTAAGAACACTCCAAGCCCCTGCTTCTGAAAGTATGACACCTTTACTACCTTCCGCCAAACCACAGATTTCTAGAGGAAATGCTCATATCTGTCAGCAAGTGTCATGTTCTTCCTAACTTTGTTTTTCCTTGGTTCATCAGATTCTTCAACTAGTTCTGACACTTGTTCTGGGGTAGCCCATTTTTTGGCAGGTTTCTTGGATGGAACTTGTTTGACAGATGTGTTTGGTGGGTGCTTTGGATCATTTATAGGCCGGTTTCTTCTTATTGATAGGGCGTTCAATTCTATCTTCTAGCAGGGGCAGCACAGTGGGAGGAATTGAACTTCGAGTTCGAGGTCGTGATGAAGATGCAGTAATAGGTACATTGAGTGAGGTGGTGGTCTTTCTTTGGCATTTAAAGGGCGGTTTGGTTGTGGTTTGGGACTTGGTTGGAACAGTTCATTTGAACCAAAAAATTAGTTCATCCTCATCACTATCCTCAGCATCTTCAACAACAAATTTATTATCAACATACCCACCATCATAATCCTTTCACTCCCCAACTGATTCGGCCTCATTTCCCCTTAATCTAGACTCGGCCACAACCGGATCATACACCACAATCCCCCAACCTGTAATTAGGTGTACCAAAGGTACCATGTCAGGGTTCAAGTCTACTGATCTTAAGTCCAATCTCTTCAAGAACCCAAAAATAGAGGGAGTAATCGAAAAGGAAGGTGAGGGAGTGTTTTCCATACTAATCTAGACTGTTTGTGGCGATGAAGACGCCGATGATGTTCCCTCAGAACTTATCCCAATTCTGCCCCTTCTTCTTGAAAGTTGGTCTCGTAGTGATCTTGGGTGAGAAGTCTTGAGTTTGGAGGATGCTTGACCGCCACGAGTTCTTGCCATTGTGAGGATTTGAGGTGATTTGGAATTAGGGTTTTGAAGGGGTTTAAGGAAAGTGAGGGAAATCGGGTTCTTGGTAGAGAGAGATTGGTTTGCATGCAACACATCATTACACTAGGTATGGTATAAATTATAGCTTAGGTGTAATGAAAAGGAAATTTCGGTTCCCAACAATCTTTTAATAACGGCACTTGGTCAGCACATGCTACAAACAGTGGTCAAGTCTGTTCCTAGAGCCTGTTCTTACTGTTAAAAGTTCGGTGTCTCAAGACACTAAGGGCAATATCATTAGACCTCAATGAGTGTCAGCATGTTACATTCCATACATATGCCAATAAAAGCATAAAAATTGAATGCATCCATTGGAACAATTTATTTGGCCTAAAAACCTTTAACTAGCCAATCATTGGGGGTTAAACAAGCATGCTCAAGTCCTTTTAATCATACCCAATTCAAGTCTATTCCTCTCAAACTACTCTCTACTCAGTGCCTTGGTAAAGATGTTAGCAATTTTCTTATCAGTGGCATTAAAATTCATTAAAATTAAGCCCTTTTCAACATTGTATCTCAAAAAAAATGATGACGTATGTCAATATGCTTAGTCCTCTTATGTTGGCATGGGTTTTTCGCAATGTTAATTGCACTTGTGTTATCACAAAATATAGGAATGCATCTCGTGTCAACAGAAAAGTCATTGAGTTGTTGCCTTATCCACAACAATTAAGCACAACAAGAAACAACCGCTATATACTCAACTTCTGCTGTGGGCATGGCAACGGAGTGTTGTTTCTTGGTTGTCCAAGAGACCAAACAGGGTCCAAGAAAATGAGCCATACCTGAGGTGCTTTTTCTATCAACCAAGAATCTAGCATAATCAGCATCTGCATACCCAATGAGATCAAAATTACACCCTCGAGGATACCATAAAGCTAAGTCCGAGGTCAATAGGTGTAAATGTTTCCTCATAATCGATCCCCTCTTCTTGGTTGTAACCCTGAACCACCAATCTGGCCTTGTTCCAAGTGACTGTGCCAAACTCATCCAGTTTGTTCTTGAACACTCACTTAGTGCCAATTATCGATCTGTCCTTAGGCCTTGGTTTAAGGTGCCAAACCTTGTTCCTTTCGAACTGATAAAGCTCTTCTTCCATAGCAGTTACCCAATCAAAATCTGGAAGGGCTTCATAAACATTCTTTGGCTCAATGTTAGATAAAAAAGCATAGAAGGCACTTAAGTTTCTGAGTTTGGATCTGGTTTGCACCCCTGTATTAATGTTAGACATGATCTGGTCAAGGGGGTGCGAGCTCTGCTGCTTCTAGGGTCGTGGAATAAATGGATCCACAAATACACTTACCAATCTCTCTTGGGTACTTGGGGAAACAAGTTCTGGAACTATTCTGGTGCTTGTTCCCATATCAGTTCGGGAAGAATTGGGTTGAGTGGGCCGGTTCTGTTCAGGTTCGGCAATGCTTCCCCCCTGACTGGTTTGCTCCCTGCCCACCTTCCAAATTATCAGTTCTAGGACTTGGTTCACCTTCAGGAGCTTTACCTTTGTCAACCATGGAGCTTTGAGTGAGCAAGAGGTCTTTTCTCACAAGACCAAATCCAAAGTCCTCATCCTGTGTATCATGCTCAATCAAGGAGTTAGTCTCATCAAACAATACATCCACACTTTCCTCAACACACAAGGTTCGTTTGTTAAAGACTTTGTAGGCCTTACTGTGTGAGGAGTACCCTAAGAATATGGCTTCATCACTTTTAGGGTAGAACTTTCCCAAGGATTCCTTCCCATTATTGTGCACATAGCATTTGCAACCAAACACCCTCCAGTGCATAATATTGGGTTTTCGTCCCTTGAAAAGTTCATAAGGAGTCTTGTTAAGTATGGGTCTGATCATGCATCTATTAATAATGTAGCACGATGTGTTCAATGCTTCTGCCCAAACGTTTCTAGGAAGACCACTAGCGATTAGCATAGTCCTAGTCATGTCTTCTAGAGTACGATTTTTACGTTATACCACCCCGTTCTATTAGGGTGTTCTGGGGGTAGAAAAATTGTGATCAACACCATGCTCATTACAATATTCAATTAAGCTAGAGTTTTCAAACTCTTTGCCATGATCAGAGCTAAGACTCACCAATGAGTGCCCTACTCTCTTTTCAATTTTCTCAAAAAGAACAAGAAACTTTTCAAATTATTCATCATTTGATGTTAAGAATAGACTCCAAGTGAAACGAGAGTAATCATCTACTATAACAAATGCATACCTCTTCCCTCCTCTTCTTGTGATCCTTATAGGACCACACAAATCAACATGTAGTAGTTCAAGAGGTCGGGAAGTACTAACACATTTCTTTGACTTGAAATAAGTTCTAACTTGCTTTCATCTAGCACAAGCGTCGCACACCTTGTCATCATTGTAGTTGATGGAAGGTAGTCCGATTACTAGGTCCTTGGAAATGAGTTTATTCAAAAGAAAAAGGCTTGCATGTCCTAGCCTCTTGTGCCAAAGCATAATATCATTATCAAGAGCACTCAAACAAGTCAAATGATTTTGGGGAAGTGAAAGAACACACGCTTTATACACATTCTTGTATCGCTCCCCCCTCAACACAACATCACCAGATTTGATATTGGTAATCAAGCATTCATCCGAAGAGAAACCAACGTGATTACCTCTATCACATAGTTGAGACACACTTAGCACATTATGTTGTAAACCGTCTACCAAATACACATTATCAATAGCGTGAAAGAGGGATTTACCTATCTTACCTACATCGACAATTTTCCCAGATTCGCCGTTTCTAAATGCCACTCTCCCTCCATCAAAGGCTGTAAGTGAGAAGAAGTTTGATTTGTCTCATGTCATGTGCCTTGAGCAACCACTATCCAAGAACCATAGTTGATTGTCTCCTCTCACTTTAGCCTGCAAAACAGCTAAGTGTTAGTCTTGGAAAGCCAGATCCACTTGGGTCCCATTTTCTTTGACATAGAGGTTAAGTCATCTTTTCTAATCCACACTTGTTTAACATACAATGAGTTTCTCTTGATGGCCCTTTTTCTCAAAGGACAAGCATAAAAATAATGACCCGTTTTTCAACAGTGAAAACAGATTATATTTTCTTGAAGTCCAACATATTTTTTGTTAACGGGTCTAGTAACACGCCTATTCACCCATCCTAGTCCCTTTCTGTTTCGACTATGGTGAGTATTTAGCTAGTCAAGCGCTTCTGAAGAACTGTTCCAACGCCTGTTCTCAATAAGGTCAGATTTGGCCTTATAAGCTTTTTCAAGCAGCTGGTTGTTTTCACTCACCAGAGATTCACGTCTAAGTTTCAGGTCTAAGGACTCACTTTTCAGCCTAGAGAGATCAGTGTTAAACACTTCTTCTCTTGTGTACATAAGGTCCTTAAGTGTGTCAAAATCTTTACATAGGGTAAGGGCCTCTTCTTATACCTTAAGTTTTTCACATTTGAGGACTTCATTGACATGTTCAAGCTCTAGTTTGTTCCGTTCAAGCATTCGAACATCTTTTTTCAATTCAGAACAAACATCTTTAAGCATGCAATTTTTAGCAGTTATTGTCTCACACTCATTCATTATGGCAAATAATAATTTCACAACTTCAGCTTTGCTAAACCACGTACCGTATCCTTGAGTTGGGACAAGCTTTCGACTGATTCAAGATCCGATTCAGACTCGCTTCTAGCCATGAGGGCTTCTACAGCTTCTTCCTCTTGGGAGTCCTCTTCCTCCTTTGAAGTTTCTCCCCAGGCTGCCATCATTGCCTTAGCGAAACACCTTAAGGAGCTGCTTTGTTGCGGCCTCTTGCCATGGTTTCGGAACTGTTCTGACCCCTGTTCTTCCTTCTATAAGGGGCAATTCTTCACAATGTGATCACGTTTTCCACATCTGAAGCACCCTGAAAACTTATCATGATCACTATTCCCTAACTTCCTGGTACTTCCTTTCTTGAAATTGCCTTCAGCCTTCTTGAAGAATTTCTTGAACTTTCGAGTCACCATGGCTACCTCTTCAAAATCCAGGTCCGAATCACCACTCTCCAAAGCTTTTAGAGCAAGGCCTCGATCTCTCTTTGCTTCTTCCTTCACCTGGGCACTTCTCCTTAACTCATATGTCTGAAGATTCCCAATGAGCTCATCCAATGTGATCTCGTTCATCTTCTTTGCTTCTTGGATGGCTACGACTTTCGTTTCCCACGACTGAGGCAAAAATCGCAGGATCTTTCTTACTAATTCTTCAATGGTGAAGGATTTTCCCAACGATTTTAGCTCGTTGGTGATGTGAGCAAAACGAGTGTACATATCCATTATTGTCTCTTTGTCGCTCATTTTGAACAACTCGTACTTTCTCATCAGGAGCTCGATTCTGGATTGCTTAACTTGGTTAGTTCCTTCATGTGCCACGAGAAGAGCATTCCATATTTCTTTTGCGGACTCACACTCTGAGATCCGAGTATACTCATCTGGTCCAAGGCCAGAGTACATCAACTTCTTAGCCTTAGCGTTTTCCTCCATCTTTTTGAAATCCTCCGAGTTGAACTCCTCTGGCTTTTTAGCAACAGTCTTGCCATCTTCCGTGGTCTTCATTGAAATGTAAGGACCATTCACAATGATCATCCATAGCTCATAGTCATCAGCCTGAATGTAGTTCTCCATATGATTCTTCCACTAGTTGTAGTGTTGTCCATTGAAGTATGGTGGTCGAGTCACATATTGGCCCTCCAAAATTCCTTGTGGAGCATTCATCTTTTCATGATCTCTCAAGGTGTTAACCTAAATATGAGAAATCTGCTATGATACCACTTGTTAGATTTAATCACACAAGGACACAAGAAGAGGGGTGAATTCTGTCTACCGACTTTTCTGATTGTTTCAGAACACTCGTGAAAACTATTTGGACGGAGTGTTTGGAGTGAAGCAGAAACAAAACTAATTGCGGAAATAATAAAGGAGATACAATATTTTTGCGTGGAAAATCACCTCTGGCGTAACTAAGGTGTAAAAATCACAACCTACCATTGTAGGATTTCAACACACTTTTCACTAAACGGGCCGAACATGTTACAACTGTAACATACGTGAGTCAGTCACACACGTAACTTGGTCTACCCCAAGACGTTCGTTACAAACACCACGTAACTTAGTCTACCCCAAGACCCTCGTTACAACCACGTCCAATGTCTCCCAAGACTTGGACACTCTCTTATCTCACTGATGGAAAAGAGAAAAAGAAAAACTCCTTACTTGAATGCTTTTAAACAAGAAGAATGTAAGGTATAATACAATCCCTATTATGCCAATATTGAAGACTCGATTTAGCACTCTCTTTGAAGGTTTTCTCTCAGAAAATTCAGACTCACAAAGACAATTTTAAAACCCTAGGAAAACCTTGAGAAAAACTAGAGAAGAAGGTGACTTAAATAGTGGGCTTGTGCCGTAGGGATAGGAAGATTTCCTTCCTTCAATCACTCTAACACTCAACCTCCTAAAATCTTTCCTCTTGATATTCTTCACTTAAAGGATATGATAAAATCTTTCAAAAATATTTCAATAATATCTTTTAAGTAAAAAATCTCCCAACATTATCTTTAAAGAAAAAATCTTTTTAGACTTAACTGACACCGGAAAATTAATCCTAATTATTTCAAGAAAATTGTTAGTAAAAAAATATTCTAAAATCTTGAAATTCAATTTTTTTCTTTGACGTTAGAACACCGTAGACCTGACTTCTCATAACTATTCTAAGGAAGTGTTCTGAAGTATTTAAAAACATTTCAAAGCAAACACTAAGCCACGACCTTCTAATGGGCATATTAACAAGAATTTAAAAAATAAAACCAATTCTAAGCCTAAGACTCTTGTTATCAGCTGAACTCCTTGCACATGATTTTGTTGTTCCATGCGATGCTCCATGCTCTGTACTCAGAACTGTTATGAGGCAATCTTCTTATACTTTTGTTATCAGCTGGGTTCCTTGTGCATGTATCGCCTTTGATGTTCCACGCTCATTCGAACTACTCCAAGTATTTTCGGATCCTGTCTCAACACACAACTCAAGCACAACATATTGGCTGGTCCATTTGGATTGTTATCATCAAAACCTTACACATTAATTGGGTCAACATTTACAATTAGGAAAGTAGACATATTAGCTTGGGATTTCAAATCTAATGTAACTAGGAAAGTGTATGGGGCTAGCTCTGGCATAAATAGGGGTCTTGGGGGTGCTTTTTAAATCATCACTTCATCTCCCTCTAGGTTCTAGTACTAGTTTCTAGTTATTTTAGAGGTTATTGTCATTATAGGATTTCTTTCGAGTTGAGTTGAATTTCAATTTTTTTAGTTCTAATTTCAATTCAAGTTTTTTAAGTTCTAGTTTTATTTCAAGTTTTCTAGTTCCAGTTTTATTTTAATTTCTCTAGTTCTAGTTTTAATTCAATTTTTGCCGTTTATATTTAGTTTGACTTCAGTCTCTTCAAGATTTATTTCATTCAGAATTTTGATTTTTACCACTCCCTTTGGTTGATGGTGGATTCTGAATTTTCATGATTGACACCCATTGACTATTCAATATTCTTCATTGGCTTTTAAGTGTTTGTCGTAATATCTTCCCAATCTCTTACTTGTTGATTAATTTATTACTTTCTTAAAAGTTGTTATAATTTAATTTATAGGTTTAGTCATGTTTAGAATAGTTTCAAATTTTATGGGTATTCACTAGCTTAATTAGTAAAGTCTTTAAAAGTTGTTGCTAAAGACCTAGGGTCAAATCCCACTTGTATCGCATTTACTCTTCATGCACCAAAACAAGATTAGTCTCAATTTTTATTAGTTGAATGATTCTATTTTGCTCATTTACTACTTTCAATTAATTAATATGGGTTAGTTCTTAATTGTAGTGGCCTAGATTTGATTCCGCCCCTGTGGATTCGACCCTCAAGTACCGCGACTCACAACCATGCACTTACATTACTACTATACATCCTTTCAGGATCATACCACATATGAGCATGTCAGTCAAGCTGGAGAAGAGGTAGTGAAAATTATCTTTAGGTGTTTGCAGTAAACGATCAGGTTAGTAAGCTAAAAGATATGTTGTTGAGGATCTCTTATTCTATGTAATTTGTTGTCAAGGTTGCATCAATTATGTATGTGGCTTTAGTGGTCATAGTGCTGAATGTATCAGTTGAAGGCAAATGCCAAGTGAAGGAGTGAGTTGTACTTGGGATTGATGATGATTTGTGCACATGATTTACCAAGACTCGTGTTTGGAAGTAATGAATGAAATGAATTAATTGCTTTAGGTCAAAAACATTATGCCTTTCCATAAGTTGATCGCCCTTGTCATTTCATTTGAAAATTGGAAACTTTTTGGTTCCATTCGATAAGAAGTTCAAAAGGGGTCAAACTTACTGAAGTTCTGTAAATTTATCATCAGGCTTAACAGTTCTCTGTTGCAAGGACCAAAATAATCCTTTGCATCACAAGAAAACAACTTTCCAAAGAGAAGCTAAGTTGTTCAAGTGCAACCACAAAAGGATAGATGCATATGAAATGACAACAAAGTGAGCAACAAGCCCTAACAATCGTCACACCAACATCTTTGTCCTTGTGAACCTTATAATTATTTAACGTGTACTACCTTTCACGTCCTAGCATTGCAACATTTTGCAGGCAAGGAGTGGTAACTCAGGTTGAGATTCAACTGGTCTAGTTGAGAAATGGGCGGAGATTCCAGTGAGCAAATGACAACATTCTGTTTTGTGGCTGTAATGCTCCCAACATAAATAGGCATAATTATCCGATTAACAATTAATTAAGCATATGGTGCTAGCATAACACTTGCTGAGTAGGGGATCTTACCACGTTTCCTTCTTCAAGAGACAAGGCCAAAGTGCTAAAGATTATATTAGGTGAAACCAATTTGTAACTCATTTCCTTTTTGTTCAACTAAGTACATTGCCCTTGAATAAAAATTTTAAATTCACAACCTGAATTTATTAGAACATTGGTAGAAAAACAATTCTTAAGACATGTCATCATTCAACACATTAATGCCAAACCATTTTAAGCATAGTTTAAATTTGTGAAGATAACTAGAAGGTTTAAAGGAACTTGTACAAATCCTTCACCTTTCCAAAACATTCAGTAAGCTAAAACTTCAACACCTCAATCTAAGTTATGAGCCTTTATATTGGGAGTAGAACTTCAACATTCCAAAATGTAGTCATGTGGTACCATTAGCCAGGGAGATGTTATCAACTGTGAACATGCAATATTGGCCTCTTGTGCTATTTTTATGCTAATTGATGTAGCTCAGTTCTAGAACCCCCCTCCTGACATCTTATCCTAGTGGGTGAATTTGAAATTTATGAAGCATAAAACATATGAAAAATGAGCGTCAAGCCATGTACATTACCCGTGTACAGTAAAAATAATGTTAAATGGGTTAGTAAATATGTACATGCATTTAAATTGATTTTCTAAATCATAAATGATAAATTAAACTTAAACAATTCACTAAAATAAGTCATTTTCATTTTTCTTTATTTTCCTAATTAGTTACCTAGGTTAGGACCCATATACAATGAATCATATGGGCTTATTATTTTTGGAGATCTCCACCTGACTTACAGGTTCGGGTGAAGAACGTGAAAGTCAGCATTGAACAATGAACATAAATGCGCTGCTAGCAACCCATGCTATCTAGGGGTCCAAAAATTAACAAATGTATGAACATAATAATACATAATCAACACAAAGGTGAATGGCCACTCATATGGCCAAAACATGAAAAAGCTGATAAAGATGACTTACAAGTAAATTAAAACTTTTACTTGATAAACATGCAAGCAATAATGTACCTTTGGGGGTTATTTGTGTCTTGTTAACCTCTAACTTTTAGTTCTTTTGTTAAACTTCAGTTTGATCTTTGTACTCATGTAGATTTATTTTTATGGGTTTCCCAACTCTGTACTCATGGAGACTTATCAAATCCTACGACACGATTTTAGAGCACTTGCAAAGTATAATTTTAGTTTCTTTCAAAAACCTTGAGGCTTTTCATTATTTTCTTGTTCTTATTTCCTTTTTCATACAAGAAACAATAGACTGCCCTAAATTTTATCGTCCAAATATGCTTCCAGTTCATAATCCTATTAGATGAGCAACATTGTTTATGTGCTATGTTAATAGTTCACTTTTACTCGGCAAAAGTTCCTTAACTTAAGATAGTCAAACTTGAAGTTATAAGTTAAGATTGATAGCTTACATGAGCTCTATTTTCTCTTTGACTTGAATGACTTCATATTTGTAATCCATCATTAATTTTTTTTCCTACTCATGAATAAAAGCACTTTTTCATCCGTTGTCAATCATAACAAAAGGCAACTAATTTTTAGCTATTGTTTAAGTTGCTTGGCCTGAAACAAATTAAATAGTCCAAAGCACTCATATTAGTCACGGGCTACAATGTCACTCAATCAAGCTTCAATAAAGCACCCTTCCATCACCATCTGATACGATTTAAGAGTTCACTCTTAACCAACTGTGAACATGTTTTGCTTTGTGTTTTTCTTTATCAACGTAATCAGTACAATAGTGCCCATCGCTTCTTCATCAATTATTAACTTCAACTTAAGCTCTAAAGCAATTAAGACTTGTCCATGACCATTCAACACCCGATGCTTACCTACATTCCAAATAATTAGTATTTGTATGGACTCTAGGCTTAAAGACAGTGTGAAGACTTAGCTGGGTACTCTTCAAATAGACACAAACTTCATTATCGATCTCCTATGGCTCCTCCCAAGTGCTAATTTTCTCATAAATAAACATGTAAAGTTTTATTTTTCTCTCTATTGCTCAATTTAGTACCACCATTTTTTTCAAAATCATCAATTCTTGATCTCAATAAATGAATTAAGTTAGCACTTTGATTTGGGCAATTTACTTAACCCATATATACAAACTCAAGCTTCCTTAGATAATTTAACCTTAGCTTTCTCTCTCATAGTTCAATTCTCCAAATAATGAACCTTTCATTTAATTTTAAGCATACCTCCAAATTTAACTCCCTTGTGGCGAACAAAAGACCCAAAAATCAATTTTCATCTCAAGGTCCCAATAGGAATTGCCCAAACATAATGTACATATATCGCAAATTAATTCAATCAGAATGTTTCATAATCCTCCACCAAGCACAATTATACGATCCAACTCTCTCAATTTAAGTAAGTTCAAATATAATTTGCCTAAAATGTTAATGAAAAGATGAAATTATACAATTTTGATATAGTAGAAATAGGTTAAAAGGGGGTTACCTTTTGAAGAAGAAGATAAGCAAAAGTGATGGGGGTGGTCATTAGCGGAGAAAACAACGGCTAGAGCCTAGAAACAGTGGTGGAGTGGGTGGCGGAGACCATGCAATTGACGGCCTAATTAATGGGGGAAGTGGCTACCTCTATTTTGGGTGCATTGCATCCCCAAAAAAGGGGATGAGAGAAAGAGCGGGTGGTCAGTTGAGGCGGATGCCTGTTGAGGTGGTGGTGGAGCGTATGCGCAATAGCTTGCGTAGCAGAATCTCTTCCCTTATTTTCTGTGTGTGCTCAACATAAGAAGAGGTAGACAGATAATGACCATATTGTTTTGTTTTATTTCATTTTTTTAATTAAATGTTATTTTAAATGTTATGCTTGTCTATGAAAAACTTTGTCATACAGTGCCGGATCCATGTGTGGACACCCCTCACCCAAAAAAAATTTTAATGAGTTATTTTAAATAGGGTTGAATTGATATATGTGGGCACCCTTAATTTAGGTCCAAAAAATTAAAGATACTCTTTAAATATATCCAACCCATATATTGATATTTTTAATCTTTTTAAGCATCAAGAGTACGGTTATAAGTTGGAACTTGATAGAAAAGCAAACTCAAATTAAATGTACCTTAACCCAAATTTTGCACTCTATCCCCCTATCTTATCTACAGTTTAAACTTTTAATTTAATCTAATTCTAATTTTTTTAATTTTCTTTTATTGTTATTGTCTATTTTCAACTGTTTAGTTACAATGCGTTTTTGGTGCAAACTTTTCTTTAACTTGGCACTAATTGATTTGAATTTGATACTATTTTTTTTCTTTTTGGTGCAATTAATTGGTGCAGATTGTTTTTTGTAGCCGCATTTTATGTTTGACATGTTCACTTCATGTTTCAATTCTTTTTTTTTTTGGTTTTAGTGCTTTGTGCTGATTATTTGTTCTTTGTAAGAAATTATTTTCGTAAATGTTAGGTAATTGTAACATTCTGCGCTTTCGGTACAATCTATGTATCAAATTCAAAACATGAAAAACCGCAAAACAAACGTAGTAGTAGAGGTACCATAATTTTTTTCTAAGAATAAAAAAACTGGTTCTATTATTATTACTTGGCAATTTTCCTAGTGTAGAAATACGAGACGAAACGTTTGTTTAAAAAAGATTTGGAATGTTTGTACAAAATAGTATGTATCATACAATTTCTTTTCTTATTGATATTGTAAAATGTTAATAGATGGACACCCCTATTCTAAACATCTAGATCTGCCACTGTTGTCATATGTTAAAAGTCATAACCACATAGTTGTCAAATTTTAACTTGATCCTTTTTTAAAAACAAAATGTATATTTCCCCTATTTTTTTCCGAGTAATACAATAGGTCTCGAGTTAAAACTATGTATCAATTGTGTTGTGCATGTAATTATTTATGATCATATAATTATTTATGCTCATACGTATTTCATACATTTATAAGTATATGAATTATCTTATTTGAGCTTGCATTTTGAAATGACCAAATTTTCGCGCAACTTACTGCTCTAAATGTCTTTGTAATCATACGCTTAATATGAAATTAAGACAACTAACTAGGATTAATTGATGGAATGCTACATCCTGCTCCCCTTAAAATAAGTTTCATCATCGAAACTATAATAAAATAATAATGCATCTTCAAAATAAATGAGGCTCTCATTTCTTCTCTTATTTCTTATGTAGGCTTACAAATCTCTCAGCAAGTGCATATGGCTTTGCCTAATAGTGGAGGCATTTGGTAACAACAATTGTTTGGGGAAAAATAGTTGTTTGTAAGAATTTAAATTGTTTTGTAAGTCAAACAACCAAAGGATGTTTGATAAAAAGCTATTTGCAATAGTTATTTGACTCCAAAAAGCTCTTTTTGAAAACGCTATTACCATTAGTCTTTTGAGAATTTTTTTTTGTAGAAATGATATAATTGTCCAGAAGTTTGGAAAAATTAAACACATATCATTAAAAATAATTCATAGATAAGGGCATAAAAAAATTTATCAACATATTTTTTTGAAACAGCTTGTTTTTACCTAACAATTTTTTGAAAAATAGCTAATTCAAATGGCTAATATAAACAGCTAATTCAAACAGTAACAACTAATAGCTAACAACTGTTTGCTAAACAGGGCCTGTGTAGTTTTAGTGCATGGTTGTTCGACCTCTTAGCATGCTCTTGCAAAGATTGTCTCTATTAATCCGACATTCAAGCATGACAGTTAGTAAGGGTGACACACATCGCAAGTGCACGAGTGTTGTAGTCTAGATTAAAATATGACAGGCCCGCAAGCGCACGGTGGCGTTGTAGCAAATCAAGGTAAATTCCACAGAGACTAGGTTGATCTATTGGGTTGTATTCCATCAATATATGCCAAGAGAATCCGAATTTGAAAATGAAATTTAACTACTCTATTATCTAATCTAGTGAATGAATAATCAAGAAATTATATAGAACTAGCAATCTCCCAATTCCCATATCAATCAAGCACTTCTTCCTTAATTGGTTGTTTTAAAACCGATAATCTAAGTATCACAACCCTCTTTCAAGGTGAAGTGAAATACCTAAATCTAACCAATTACCATTTCTCAAGGGCTCTCGATTTGTTTAGGTTCATTAAGCATGCGATTATCAAATCAATGGTTTCTCAATCGATAATTCTCTCTTGAGACATCACATAATCAAGTCAAATCCTAGGATTTCGGTATTAGAGATTTCATCTTTCAGTCCTTCATTCAAATACCCACAACATGCAAGAAAGTGATCAAGTTTCTCACAAGGCAATAAGCATTTATGATTCAATAAAACAATCTAACAAATTCAAAAGCACCAAATGATATCAACACAAGATCAAGAAATTAACAAGTATTTGCATAAATCCATAATCAAACAACAAAGAGAATCAAAATTACAAAACATACATCTAAATTTAGAGAAGAGAAGAGAAGAGAAGAGAAAAGAGATGCTCAGCCAAAATCGCCCTTGAACCGTTGATGCAAGTCTGGGTGAAATCCTTGCAAATCTTCACTTCAACTCACTCTCTCTCCTTCTAATCTAAATCCTAGTCTAACTAGAATGGAATAGAAGAGAGGAAAAACGGAATGAGGGGATGTGTCTTGAAATGAGTGTGAGAGCCCCATTTTATAGCAAAACTACTGTAAGCCAAACAACCACGTGAATCAATGGCATTAAAAACTACTTGAAAGTTGAAAAGCCGCAAGAAAACAAATAGCCTCGTGGGAAAGAGGTCCACCACGGATGCCCCTGAGTTGTCATGCCCGTGGAAGAAAGAGAAGAACATAAGAGCACCGAGGCAGTGGACACCACGGTCGGTCCGTGGTGACCCGGGATTGATCCCTGGCAAAGACACCAAAAACTTGATATGGCCGCAAGCGCATGGTGGCACTGTAGTAATTAAGGTCGATCCTACAAAGATTAGGTTGATCTATTAGGCTATATTCCCTCAAAGTATGCTAAGCGAATCCAAACTTTAGATTGATAAAAATATGAAGATAAGGAAACAACTATAACTAATTCAACAGGTTTCAATTTAACAACTTCTAATTCACTAATTTTAAAATCAATTAAAGGAACACGCCTAGGAATTTATATAGTTATGAAAAGTGATTGGATGAAAACGACAAACATGTGCGTTTTCTCTATTCGTTTAATCTCGAGGAATTGCAATCTACCTAAAAATTTGGCCTATTCTTTCGAACTCAAGCAAATTTGCCTAAACAAAGTAAAAGTCGTTCTTTCAAACTAATTTGCCTTAATTCAAGTTAAATATCTTCGATTACTTACTAGGGCTCCTAACATGCAAATCTCTCTTCCGAGACGATGTTATGTCAGGTTTTATCAAGTAGTCTAACAATCAAATGTTATCTTTCAGATTTTCATTCGATTGTTTCAAGTAAGAAAGCAAATTTTGGCCAAAAATCCACTAACAACATGAATAACACTTGACAAAATGAAATCGAACCAATCATGAAGATAAACACAATTCTATAGATTAAAGCATGATTCAACAATACTTCCATAAACTACTAAATCCCGAGAAAAAAAATTAAACTACTCACACATGATTAAATTAAACATCTAACTACTCTAAAATGATAAATCTAAAGAGAAAAGAGAAGACAAGAGAGAAGAGTTTGCTCAGCCAAAATGCATGCTTGAATCTTTCAATTGCAAAACCCGATCCCGCTTCCTCGCGAATTTTCTTCTTCTACTTGCTCTCCCTCACTCTAAACTAGAATCCTAATCTACTTGAAGAGAGGAAATGAAATGGATGGGATGAATGGGTGTGTTCTGCTGCTGAGGTATGCCCTATTTATAGAAAAACACAATCAACCTCAGCCACACGATGAGGAAAAACAAAGAGATTAGCAGTTATGCTTCCACCATGGGCAGACCGTGGTGCTATCTGGCTCGTCATTCTTCTGTTCTTCCTCTCTTTCGCAAGCATAAAAACTTAGGGGCATCTATGGGGGTTCAAAGTATGCTCAAATGAGGGTCAAAACAAGGGCAAAATGGTCCAAATTCCTGCAATAGTCATCAAACAACCATATCCAAGCGTAAATCGAGAATAGGAGTATAAATGATAACTTAAAGCACATAATTCTCCTAAAAATGCAGCAAAATCACCCTAAAATGTTATATATGATAAGCACTTATCAAACCTCCCTATGCTTAAACCATTGCTTGTCCTCAAGCAAACACTATAGAAACCCTATAAGCGGAGATGCACCTATGACTCAGAACAGGACAACCTCTTTAAAGTAGGCAAGTTATAGCATATTACAAGCAAGAATATCAATCAACGGCAACCCCAAATAGTGCGCAAAACATTTCAAAATCAGGAGATGACGATTTTCGAAGAAGTGTAAGACCACAAGCTCGATAAAAAACTTGATCACCCCCAAGGATTCACAAAGCATATCCTGCAAGCACATAGAATTGAATAGAGCCAAATGGGCAGGTAGAACCTCACTTTTGGAAAATGTGGATCACTCCCGCTCATGTGTTTGAAATATAGCATAGGTTCACTCAAGAGTCATTGCAATGACGCAATCTACCATGTGCTTGCCAAGACTCTCAGATTATCCACCACTAAAATGCAATATGCACAAGACAATTAAGAGGACTTTATGTGGGTTGTAATGTGGGCTATAAAGGTTAAGGGAAAGGAATGGACAAATGTATTTGGCAATATGGAGCTACTTAGCCAAGTGACTAGGGAGCAGCCAACAAAACACCAAGCAACTATGGAGTTTACCAATTCTCCAAACCTCAACAAATACAATGAACATACGCCACGAATAAAATAGGAAATGAGTTGACAAAGAAATTCAAGCTATGTATACATCCAATGCCAATCACTTATTCACTTTCTTTTTGGTTTTTTTTTCTTTTTTTTTGGGAGATGAAATGAAAATTGTAATTACTGAAAGGCATAGGATCACTGACTATCAACTCACAACTGAATACATATACACAACCCAAACAAGAGGGAGCCAAAGCAAATGCTCAATATTATCAATCCCTTAACAAACCAACATATTAAAGCCACCTTAAACTCGATCATTCCTAAAACCACCCACTACATAGATGGAGTGATGCTCCATAGACTTGGCTTAAAGGTAGGAATATGTGTTTGGCCAAGGGCTAATATAAAGGGATTATAACAAAAACAAAATATAAGCTCATAGAGGCTAGCAAAAGGAATAAACATGTAATACAAGGGCAGACTATTTGGCTATGTGGCTAAAAAAAAAAAAATATATGCACATGCTAATATGGCTTTCAACAAGAATCTAGACAAGTTTTAGCGATGTAACATGGAAGAGTCACACACATGAAAGAAATATGAGACTAAATATAATGAATTAGTCCAAATAAGGCGCAAAATCTCACAGGGTGTCTACCAAAGTCTCAATAAGCTCATAAAATGAGTCCATGTACCAACATTAGTGCTAATGACTCCAAGGGATAAAATAGTTTTCAATCAAGACAACGGTCAGAACAAGAATATTTAGAAAACCTTCAAAAATTTTAGCACGAAAAGGGATTACACATCAAATGCTACTCAAACTCATGAAAGCTATTTTGCCTAACAAACATATCATCAGAGGTTATCTCAAACCAATTCTCACCATCTCTATATGCAAATCTAAAATGCAAACCTAAAAATCAACTAAATGCACCATGCTAACAAAAAGAAACCTAAAACTATATGCTCTAACAAGAATGCAAACTAATAACTAAAATAGAAAATATAGAAGCTACCATTCCCTCATACTTAGATAAAGCATTATTATTCAAAGCAAAGAAACTTAGAGAAGGGAACAAAAGAAAACAATCTCACCAGGTTAGGTGCAGAGTGCACCTAAGTTATGCGGCCTCGTAATAACTGGGGCACATGGAGCATCAGCCAGTCCATCACGATGTCAAGACTCGGCTCATGAAAGAAGACACTGTTAAAGCACGCAGGAGCTTATCAAACTCCTCGGACCACAATTTTGAAAATAAAAGGTAAGAGGTAATAACCAAAATCGTTCTAAAGACATTAAGCATTCCCTTAACCTTATCAATGGCCTTAGAAAAATCATAGGAAGGATTAAAGAATGTAGTCCACGTGATTTTCTTAGGTAAGTCTCCTAGGTATACACAATAAGGATCAATGGAGGGATCACACCCTCTAAAGTAACCTAGGGACACCAAATTATTAGCATTCCCACCAAGCATGTCAAACACGTTAATCTCATAGCCTAAATCAACATTAGAATCACAAATCTTAGGATTATCAATGGGCACATCAATGTAATACTCGAGGGAAAGAGGGGTAATGTACAAATAGGGGAAACATGAGAATGATCAAGGGGATTGGGGATAACACTATCATCAAAACTAAGGTTACGAGACTCCTTATGCATAAACATCGCATAACGCCTCAAAATGAGTCTTATCTAGATCATGCACCGCATCAAAAGTATCTTTTGACTCAAAATATGCATCAGCAATATCAAACCTGGCAATTACCCCAAAAGGCTCACCTGCCTGAAGCCCCGTGCATTGAGCTAAAGGAAAGGATAAATCATGTAAGGTCAAGAAAACTTCAGTATTGGTCTAGGGTGATGCTAAGTAAGGTTGAGTATAACTTGTGTAATAAGGACACATATTAGTTTCATGGTCAGAAGAACTACACAAATCACACCAAAAAGGGGCATAATAAGATCTGCAATAGAATGTGCAAGGATCAGGAAATGAATATCTAGAAACACGACTAGCCTTTTCAAACTCAAATGAATCCCAAGCAATTCATTTAAGCAAATACCATGCCTCATCAACACTTTTACCATGAAAACCCTAATACTAAAAAAGAATACGGGTTTCACTATTGACACCCTCATCAATAATGTCTAAAATTTTCCATTTACAAACACAATAACCACATTGAGCAAGAAAAACATTTAAGCGCTTAAAATACCTCCAAAATAATTCATGCTCGAATTGACGAAAATGGAAAATTGCCATTGTTTTTTTCAATTTTTTTTGTTAATTTTCAAAAAAAAATTTATAGGTTGTTTCTTCCAAAGAAAAATAAAATGCTTAGTCAAACCTATCGGGAAAAACCCAACATTCGACGCTAGTACCCGACAACGGCGCCAAAAACTTGATAAGACCGCAAGCACACGGTGGCGTTGTAGTAATCAAGGTCGATCCCACAGAGAGTAGGTTGATCTATTGGGCTATATTCCCTCAAGATATGCTAAGCGAGTCTAAACTTTAGATTGATAAACATACGAAGATTAGGAAAGAACTTTGACTAATTCAAAGTGTTTCAATTTTACAACTTCTAATTCACTAATTTTAAAATCAATTAAGGGAACATGCCTAGGAATTTATGTAGTTATGAAAAGTGATTGGATCAAAACGACAACCATGTGATTTTTCTCTAATCGGTTAATCTCAAGGAATTGCAATCTATCTAAAAACTTGGCTATTCTTTCGAAATTAACCAAATTTGCCTAAACTAAGCAAAAGTCATTCTTTCGAACTAATTTGCCTTAATTCAAGTTAAATACCTTTGATTACTCTCTAGTCCTTCTAACATACAAATCTCTCTTTCGAGACGACTCCACGTTAGGTCTAATCAAGCAGTCCAACAACCAAATGTCACCTTTCAGTTTTTCATCAGATTGTTTCAGGTGTGAAAGCAAACTTTGGCCAAAAATCCACGAACAATATGATTAACACTTGATAGAACGAAATCAAACCAATCATGAAGATAAGCACAATTCTTTAGAATAAAATATGATCCAACTATACTTTCATAAGCTACTAAATCCCTGGACAAAAATTAAACTACTCACACATGATTAAACTAAACATCTAACTACTCTAAAATGATAAATCTACAGAGAAAAGAGAAGAGAAGAGAGAAGAGTAGATTGACAAAACTGACCCAAGACTCGAGACCCGAACCGAACGACCCAGATGCACCCGAAAT
The DNA here is from genome assembly GCA_017589665.1 of Selenicereus undatus. NCBI lineage: Eukaryota > Viridiplantae > Streptophyta > Magnoliopsida > Caryophyllales > Cactaceae > Selenicereus > Selenicereus undatus. The sequence continues at coordinate 42,483,323 of JACYFF010010365.1, read as the reverse complement.
ATGCTAACCTAAAAATGGACCCGAAACCCAAATTGACCCGAACCTAACTATACCCGACCCAAAATTTCCTATGAAATTGCTTGTTTTGGCATGATGAGCACATTTGACTAAAAATTAGTTGACCCGAAATCGACCCGAACCGAACAATACCCAACCCAAACCGAAATGACCCGAAATATCACTTAACCCGAACATGACCCGGCCCGAACTTGAACCGACCCGTACCCGAACTGAATGACCCATTTGCCAAATCTAAAGAAGAATTTGCTCAGCCAAAATGCGTGCTTGAATCTTTCGATTGCAAATCCCGATCCCGCTTCCTCACGAATCTTCTTCTTCGACTTGCTCTCAACTCTTGCTAATCTAAAATCCTAATCTACTTGAAGAGAGGAAATGAAATGGAATAGGATGATGGTCTGTTTTCTTCTACTGAGGGACGCCCTATTTATAGAAAAACACAATCAACCTGTAAAGCTTGTCGAGAGCTACAAATTTAACCACTACTTCGGTTATTAAACACTTTTTATAGTATAGGAAGGTAGAGATCGATCCACGAGGAAAGATTGTTGTAAAATGCTCGCTTAATCCTAATTGATTTTACTAATCTAATTTATTAAGTCTAATCTTAATAATTCTAAAATAATTAAAATCTAATGAATAAAAATCTAGAAAAATACCCAATGATGCTCCTAAATATTATAGATCATATTCTAAAAATAAAACAGTAAAAAGATTCCCTAAATAATTTAGAAAACTAAAAACAGAATAGTAACAGAAATTCTAATTAAAAATCAATAACAGCAAATAATAGTCAGAAAATAAATATTAAAAATGTCAAACAGTAACATAAAATATTATTGTTCAGTTCTATAAGCTTATAAATTCTAAATTGTATTAAATTAATTTCAGAAAAATCAGATCAGAAAATTAGCACAGAATATCAACGCAGAATATTAAATCTGAAATCAGAAACAAAATAATCTGCATAAATATAAATACACAATTAATCACAAAATTTACCCTGATTTTAGGAAACACTTTTCTGGACTTAACCACACCTAATAATCGTAAATTAAAATTAAAAATCGAAATTTTCATAATTAATAACCTAAAAACCTGCACTTATCAATTTCTCAAAATAATTCTGAAAAATTATCAAATAACTACCAAAAATTACGAAAATAAATATGGGAAGACTAGGACACTATATAAACCCTAAGAACTGATAAAAATTTAAAAAGAACAAAAATAACTATTTTTAGTCTAATTTCTAACAAACCGGTAATTAAATACTAAAACTGAATATAAATCAATCTAAAATTATAACCACTCTAAAAATAAAAATCTAAGCTCTCTGAAATTACCTACACACTCCTAAAAGACTATATTTTTTTGGGGGGGGGGGTCGATTGAAATTATATGGTAACCAATAAAATGAAACAAAAATTAAC
>JACYFF010010365.1:42463108-42481714 GCA_017589665.1 Selenicereus undatus | reverse complement strand
AATTAACAAACAAACCACATTAACTATAAACAACAAATAATTATCAAGGTTGTCAAATTTATCAAGGATACTTAGTATAATTTCAATCCACCATGAAAAATAATATTTATCATCAACACACAAGTTAATTTCATTTATGAGTTAAACTATAGAAGACATCCACCATCGGTTCTTCTCTGTTTTCCTTAGATTCTAGTTTACTTAGGTCCAGCCCTAATAGAAACCCTACTAATTTGATAATCTTTACACCAGCGCAAAAATTTAACCAAACTAGAGCATTATGTATTAGAAAAACATCATCTAACACTTTGTAACCAATGTACCAGCAAATCGATTTAACAAAGATCTGAAGCGATTACCTAATTAAAAAAGATGGGTTTGAGCCATCCATGATTAATTAGGGTGATACTTAAGCCTAAAAGACTATAACTTTTACGTATTGTAGTCTTCTAAACTATCAATCGAAATTGTATTTAATCAACTAGCATGCATTCTAATCGATTTAACACAAATTTCATAAACGATAAACGCTAATCGCTAAAGAATCATGAATATAAATCAACTAGGCATTAAAGCATAAAACTTGTTTGAAAATAATTAATTTAGCATGGCTTCAAGAAGATTATAGTAAGCATAAAAAAAATTACTCACTTATATTAAAATTAACATCACAACACTCACCCAAATACTCCATGTTTAATAGTAAACCTACCACAAAATAAATAAAACAAAGTAAAAATAATAAAAATAAAAACGAAAAAAAATAATCCTACTTTGATGATGAAGATGATTGATGCGTGAAGAAGGGCAAGCGAATGAGGGGGAGATGATGATGCCGAGGAGATGATGATGATGATGGTGGGAGATGCTGCGTGATGGTGAAGAGGGGAGGGAGTTGTGGGATCGTGGGTAGGCATGGCTGTGATGTTGATCGTATGAAGAAGATGATGAGCCGTGAAGGGGGTGGCGTGGCTTTTATCAATGGGATGACGGTTTAGGGTTTTCTTCCTCTTTCTTCCTTAGGCTTCTTCTTCCTCAAGACTTCTAACTTTTCACCAATTCTTGAAACCCTAGCCCAATTAAATAATTATGAAAATAATATTTTTCATAATTATTATTTTTGGACTGTCTTTATAGCCAAGTGTGTAAAACCCGAGCCTCTACGTTCTCTCTTCTCCTCTTTATTAATTTAATACTAACCCTGAAAAATATATAAAACATAACAAATTAAACAAAATAATATATATAATATACTCAAAATAATTATAAAAATAATGCATGATTTTTGACTTAACACAACCTTAGCCACACGATGAGGAAAAACGAAGATATTAGCGGTTATAGCTCCACCACGGGCACACTGTGGTGCTGGCTAGACCTGAAATTCTCTGCTCTTCTCTTACTCCACGGGCATAGCGTCACATTGGGTGCCCGTGGGGGGGTCAAAATATAGTCAATGACAAATGCTGGGTTAAATAGCCTAAAGTTCTGCAATAATCATCGAAGAACCATACCCAAGCGTGAAATAGGAAAAAAAGAGTATGAATGGTAACTTAAAGCACATTGTTCTCCTAAAAATACAGTAAAATAACCCTAAAATGATGTATACAATATGCACTTATTAAAATATCGTCTTCAGGGACTAGCGTGATCTATTAAGTCTTGTCCTTCTAAAACGCTAAGCAAAATAAGTATTCAATGGATTATGGGACTACACTAAATGATTGCTATGCAACCAAGTCGAGAATTCAATCAAAGAAAAACATCTAAGGATTTGTTTTACCTAGCAATAAGTTGCACCTTTAAATTAAGCATGTGCTCTTCTCTAGTTTGGATGATTCAAAGGAATATAATCTAACATAATTCAATCTTTTCTCTCAAAATAAGCCGAATTAGCTAAAGTTGTCCAAGTACCATTCTTTCAAATGTTCTTGTTTTAGTCTAAGTTATACATCTTGATTACTAATTTTTCTCTTAACTTGTATCTCTTTTGAGAACCACTTAGTCAAGTCCAATCTTATCTATCTAATAGTGAGCTTCTCCTTTCAGTATTTTACTCCACTATCTATGCATATGCAAACAAATTTGTCCAAAATCATTGACATCCAGTCAAACACAAGATAGATAAAGTCAATTCAAATAGATCAAGCACAAGTTTGATATAGTTAAGGATCCAACATTAGTGCTTTGGCTAGCAAATCCCTAGATTAAAGAAAACTACTCACTCATGACTAAAACTAAATCAAAATAGTCCAAACTAGACATCAACTAGAATAAATCAAGTAAGAGTTCAAGAAGTAACAGGGAGAGTGTGCTTAGTAACAATGGAGATCTCTTCACAATCTTTCAATCTTCAAGCCTCCTCTTGTAAGCAACCTTCCCTTGATCCTTCTATTGCTCCAAGTTGATTTGAAAGATGAAGTTCTTGTGAGATAGGGGATAGAGTAGAGAGATAGATGATCCTTATTTCGGCTAAAACACCCATAAAAATGGCAAAGCTCTTAGCCTCACAATAAAGGAAGATGAACAACTTGTAGTTTGGGAGGAAACACGAACCGTGGTGCTCACCATGGTTAGACCACCACGGGCACAATAAGTTAAGGGGGCTTACGTGGTAGTCAAATTACCCCCATTTTAGGTTGACGTGGAGTTAAAATAGTCTTAAAACCTGTAAACACATCAAACCAATATACCCACACGTAAAACGAGAATAGGGGTGCAAATCAAACACTAAGGCACTAAATCCCCTAAGAAGTGGTAGTGATTAACTCTAAAATGATTTGTATTTTCAGCAGTTATCAAACTTTCCCATACTTGAATTGTTGCTTGTCCTTAAACAATCATGAGACTAAATAAATTTTATTCACAACCTCCTTAGGAAAGACATGAGCAGCATTCATATCCGTGAATCTCAACCAAATTTAGCTGAAAAGTGATCAAACATTTAACAACCAGATAAGAGAACAAAGGTTTTGAAAAATCTTTAAAGACTGCATTGTCAAATGTCAAATTATCACCCAAATTATCTCAATCATTCACATCTGCACATATAATAGACAAAGCTAGAAGACAACCGATAGAACCTCACTTTAGTTATGTGGCACTCTTCACTCATGTGTGTAAAGACTCAATTCTTCTATAAGCTTGTTACGACTCTCGAATTTGCCACACTAAAATGCAAAATACACTAGGCAATCATGAGGACTTATAATAGGTTGTAATGAGGTCATGGGTAAGGATAAGTGAGGAATAAAAGCGTTTGGGAATGTGGAGCTAAAAGCAAAAGACTAGGAGCAAAATCGAACGCTCCTAACTTTACTTCTCAAACCAATACCACTCAAATATTCAATTAAATCACATTGGAGAAAATGTTGAATCTCAAGAGGACATATATACAATTCAATCAATGCCAAACTCTTTTATTATGCCTTTTATTTGTTTTTTCTCTTTTTGTTTTCCAAAGAGAATGGCCGTAGACATAAACTATCAACACTTCTCCAACATTTTGTAACATTCAACCCGTTTTAATAATCCAACCTAACCAAACCACCAATAGACCTTAGCTCAAATGGGCTAGCAAGGGCATATCATGCATAACAACAGAGGCTATTTAGTCAATGTAGCTCAATCAAACTAAAGAATGCCTCAATCATTTTGCCTAAATGTCTATACTAGTGTAATCCTAAATGAGAGCCAAAGCAAGTTCTAAACAAATGATGTCTGGAAGAGTCACTGAAGAAAGGCGTGAAGACCAAAATTGGTGAATTAGTCTTTGAAAGCTCATAATCTCGTAGGACATCTACCATAGTCACGACTAGCTCATTAAGATTCACATGGTAATTTGCGAACTATGATTCATTGGGCAATCAACTCGCATTTAACAGATGGTCAAAACATGAATCACACTTCTAAAAACTCATTTCTAAACACTTTTATTTACAATTAGGCATATCAAAGGGCAAGTCAAACCAAAGAAGTCTACCAAGTCTACAAAATTCAGAATCAGAGTTTTTTTTTTCTTTTTGTTTCAGATTTTTTTCGAGTTTTCTTTTGGTCAATCCTATATGAATGCAATCCTACATGAAGTAGATCCTAAAATGCAAAGCTCCTCTAGCTGTCATGCTTCTAATACCAAAAATACATAAGAGATGTACAACTACTGAAATAAAACTAAATGCACTAATTATGATTATCCAACTACATGAAGTTTTCCCTAAATACAATTCTAAATGTGATCATGTATTCTATATACACAACCACAAACTCAAGAAATCAAGCATCAGATGTCATCAATTAACTTAACTCCTCTACGCTTTGATAAAGCATTGTCCTCAATAGAAGCACAGATGTACAAGGGTGAGTGGGAGAACCAACAAGCATTTAGAAAGGACGAGGAGAAGGAGCATGCGGGGGATCGCCTTAAGAGATATGCCAATCTCTCCAAGCCACAAGATAGGCCCTAAAGTCCTGAAAATATTAGGTCTGGGATGCAATCATCCGACAAGGCTCATCATGTTGCTCTTGAACAAAGCAGCGAAGTGCAACATTCTCAGATTGAACGTAGGCTCGCATGGAGGCTTGCTCCTCCTAAATGGACCAAAGGGTGGATCAAACCTCCTCATAATCATGGGAGGAGAAAGAGGGCAAGGAGGAAGAACTAGGGGCACCATAGTTTGTAGTTGGGGGAGGGGGAAGTGAGGGATGAGCAACTTCGTCATCACTGGACAATGATGAGGGGTTAGCCCGATGAAGTAGTGTTGTTTTCTTGTTATTGCAAAGGAGAAAATATCGATTCCTAGGGTATATCCAGCATAATTATCTCACATCGACCTTAAAAAATTTCATCAACTCAAAAGTGGCTTTGTCAAGCTGTTCAGACCTCGAAACCCTATCGTTCGGGTCAGGCTCAACTCCTAATGACCGAGCAATAGGGATGATGATATCCCCAATCACAATCTTACCTGCGGTACTAGTAGCTGCATTATACAATTGGTCGATAAGAAAGGCCCAAGCTCAATTCTGTCACCATTTATCATACAAGATCAAAAGTACCGCTGAGATACTCAAGGGACATTCAAACTATTGCCCCTAGCAAAAACACCACAAGACAACATTCGTTGGGCCACTCCATACAAGGGTTCCTATTATAAGTGCCTTTAGTGGTACTTGTATTTTATCGATAATCCCCAGTAATTTCATATGAAAAGGCATTCTAATTAAACTCTTGGGGGACATGACGCAATGGCATGTCCAAACTAGGTGAAAAACCAAACACATTATTTAAGGAGCTAAGGTTCAACTCATAGATATCCCCTCGTAAAAATAAGGAAATGTATCTTTCTTGACATCTTAGACCACGAGTGACCTCTGGAGGTAAGGTACTTAAGAACTCAAGGGTGAGGTTCTTATAGGTATGGTCCCGTGTGTTAATAAATTGGCGCATTGCGCCCCTTGCAAACAATCATCGAATATCATATAGCCATCAAATATCATATAAAAACCCTAAGTAGTTCAACAAATCCCTATCATAATATCAAGTAGTTACAACAACTATACTATTCAAACTATTATATCTGGCAGTGTGATTAGAATGAGTTAAACTAAGAGGGTGAGGAGCATTACCTCTAGTCCATGCATTGGTGAAGGTTCGGGAGGTTCGTGTTACTCATGGTGGTGCTTGCCCGAAAGTGCTAGCTCCTTTATATTCCTTAACCTCTTTATAGGTGCCATTAGAGATAAAAAGGTTTTTTTTTGGATAAATACTCAATAGTGGAGAATATAGGAGTATGGAAAAGAGAGTGAATAAAGAATTGGGGAAGCTTTTGGCTATTGAAGGGGAAGAGGATGAAAGATGAGTGAAGAAAATAAACGATTTTGGTGAAGAAAGATGAGAACGAAGAATGCGGTTCGATGGAGTTCAAGATGTGGCTAGAGAGAGAAAAAATGGAGAAATTAGGCTTGGAAAGTGGAAAATGTGGAAGAATGAAGAAGAATGGTGAGGAAATAGAGAGATTTGAGTAAAAAATGGAAGAATAATGGAAGGGATTGAAGGTTTAGTTGTGGAGGTTTTAGGGAAAGAAGAATAGGGGTAGAAAGAGAAAGTGTTGCGTGAAGAGATAAAATGAGGATGAAGGTGGAAGTGGTCTCAACTCAAAACCCTTGACTGTGGGTGCATCAGGCCAGCATGGTCCAACCGTTGTACCTGCTGCTAGAATAATTGTTCTTTTTTTTCTTTCTAGTTTTTTTTCCAAGATGGAAACAAGCCACGGTCCATGGTGATTACCACTTTGGGATTGTGGTAACTCACTACTGTTATCTTTTGTGTTTTCCTCTTCTTCTTTTTTTTTCTTCTTCTCTTTTCTCACATAATGAAGACAACCTAAAATCTACATAAATCAAAAAGTAAAATAAAGTAATAAAATGACTTGGTTGGCCTCCCAAGAAGCGCTTGCTTGGGATCGAGAGTTGCACCTTCATTCTTCAAGCTTAAATAGGGTCAATTAGATACAGATAACGACTTTTTCAAGTGGGTCCCCCACAAAATATGGCTTAAGCTAGTGTCTATTGAGTTTGAATGAACCGGTGGGCTCACTCCACACCTCCACTGCTCCATGAAGAAAAACTCTAGTGACCTGAAAAAGTCCTAACCATCGGGATCCCCGTTTGCCCGGGAATAATCTCAACTTGGAGTTGAACCAAAGGACCATTTCACCTTCTTCAAATCTCTTCATCATGATGTGCTTGTCGCGCCAATGCTTGCTCCTTTCTTTGTAAATATGAGAACACTTAAAGGCTTGCAACCTTAACTCAACAAGCTCATTTAGTTGCAACATCATCCGCTCTCTGACTACCTTAAGATCGAAATTAAGCGTTTGAGTGGCCTAATATGCCTTATGCTCAAGTTCAACCGGTAAATGATAACACTTCAAACACTAGTTGATATGAAGTAGTTCTTGGGGGAGTCTTATAGGCGGTTTAGTATGCCTATAGAGCATCATCTAATTTCAAGGACCAATCTTTCTTGGACCGATCAACCATCTTCTCTAATATGCTTTTCAATTTATGGTTAGAGAACTCACTTGGTCACTTGTTTAGGGATGGTAATGTGTAGCAACCTCGTGAAAAATCCCAAATTTCTTCAATAGAGCCTCTAGTGGCTTGTTGTAAAAGTGAGTCCCATATCACTCAAGAGAGCCCTTGGAGTGCCAAATCTTATGAAAATATTCTTCTTCAAGAACTTGATCACAACCTTGGAATCATTGGTACGAACAATAGTGGCTTCCACTCACTTGGAGACATAATCTATTGCAACAAAGATGAATAAATTGTTATGTGAAGGAGGGAACAACCTGAAGTCAATTTCCCACGCATCAAATAGCTCCACCTTAAGAATACCACTTTAAGGAATCTCATGGAAGCTAGAAATATTCTCCGTTCTTTGACATCGATCACAAGTCTTGACAAACTTCATTGTATCCTTGAAAAGAGTGGGTCAATAGAAGCCCGCTTAAAGAAGCTTTTCTATTGTCTTCTCGGGGCCAAAGTGTCCACCATAAGTAGAAGCACGATAATGATCAACACTTTAGACCTCGTCTTCTGGAAAACACCCCCTATAAAGACCATCTCCACATAGGTTATAGAGAGGAGATTCCTCCCACATACAATACTCAGCATCGGCTAAGAATTTATTCCTTTGTTGGTAGGGAAACCCCGGAGGCACCGCTTCACACACCTTGTAGTTCACCAAATCAGTTTACCATGGAGTATCTTAATGAGATATGGCAAGTAATTGGTAATTTGGGAATAAATCGTCAATGGGGAGCTCTTTAATAGGAGTAGCCTTGGGGCCAAATCTTGACAAATGGTCTGCTACCATATTCTCTAACCCGACCTTTTCTCGAATCTCCAAATGAAACTCTTGGAGAAGTAGGACCCATCGAATAAGTCAGGCCTTAGATTTGGAATTCTTTAAAGTATGCTTTAAGGTGGTATAATCGGTAAAAACAATCACCTTGGAATTGATTAAGTAGGTACGAAGCTTTTCTAAGGCAAGGACGACTGCGAGAAACTCCTTCTCTGTTTTGGCATAGTTCACTTGAGCCTTATCTTAGGTTCAACTTGCATAATAGATAGCATAGGGCTTATTGTCCTTTCGTTGTCCCAAAATGGCCCTCAATGCAAAATCGCTTGCATCACACATTACTTCAAAGGGAAGCTTCCAATCTGGAGCTTGCATCATCAGAGCCGAAATCAATGCTTCTTTTAACCTGAGAAAAGCACCCAAACATTCTTCATTAAATTCAAAGGCACATCCTTGACAAGCAAGTGGATTATAGGTTTTACAATTTTTGAAAATCTTTTATGAAAACTGCTAGTAGAAACCGACATGTCCAAGAAGGCTCCTCACACCTTTCACAAAATTTGGTGGTGGTAATTTCTCAATCACCTCCACATTTGCTTTGTCAACATAAATGCCTTTGCCAGAAATAATGTGCCCAAGGATAACCCCTCTCATGTACATAAAATGACACTTTTCTCAATTCAAGACCAAGTTCAATTCCTCATAACTTTGAAACACCTTGGACAAATTGTTCAAGCAATGGTCAAAGGATGTACCATATATAGACACATCATCCATAAACACTTCCATTATGTTTACAATGAAATTAAAGAAAATGGCCATCATACAATGTTGACAGGTGGTGGGGGCTTTACATAGCCCAAATGGCATTCTCTTATATGCAAATGTCCCATATGGACAACTGAAATTAGTCTTTTCTTGGTCACTATGATGGATAAAGATTTAGAAAAACCCTAAATACTCATCCAGGTAGCAAAATTGGGTGTTCTTGGCCAACCTTTCATACATTTGGTCAATAAAGGGGATGGGAAAATGGTCCTTGTGGGTGGCTTTCTTCAACTTTCTATCCATCTTGTAACTATCCTGATAGAAATCAAGTAATTGTTCTCATTTTGCACAATCATCATCCCCTTTTTAGGCACAACATGGATTAGGCTTTCCCACTTACTATCGGAGATAGGATAGATAATGCATGCCTTAAGCAATTTTAGAATTTCCTTTTTAACCGCCTCCTTTATGTTAGGATTTAGACTCCTTTGGTGCTCAATTGAAGGATTATGGTCATCTTCTATGGAAATGTGATACATGCACAGAGAACTGTGAATTTCTTTTAAACAACCTATAGTATACCGTATGGCCTAAAGATGCAATCTAAGAACTCCAAGTAAAGAATCAATTTGAATTGCACTTAGATTAGCATTGACAATCATATGATATCTAGAGTTGGGACTAAGAAATTCATACGTCAAAGAAGAAGGGAAAGGATTTAATTCTACCTTAGGGGCTTAGTTCTCATCAAACGAATGCTTTTCATCCTTAATTGGCTCTTCCATCATAGCAAAAGAGGGTGGAACTTATGGATAAGCTTCTAAAAATTTAGCATACATTGCGACTATGGGATTCTCATCCTTAGAAGTATTCTCATTCAACATACAATGCTCAAGAAGGTCACTAGAAACATGGTTAGTGGCTTCTTTCCTAACCAAGTTATCAATCACATTAATTCTATGGAACTCATTAGAAATGGAAGGGAATTTAGATGTTTTGAACAAGTTAAACTCCACATGATCTTCCCCCACATTAAAGGACAACTTGCCTATTTTCACATCAATATGACTCCCAGTGGTGACCAAGAAAGGCCTTCTAAGAATGATCATCTTCTATCTTAAGGATCACAAAATCAATCAGCACATATAAATCTCCCACATTAATGGAGATATCCTCTAAAACACCCATGGGGTATTTCACAAAATGATCCGCTAATTATAAGGAGATGGTTGTGGGTCTTATTTCCCCTAAGTCAAGCTTTGCACACATAAAAAGGGGCATCAAGCTCACACTCGAGGCCAAATCACGCAAAGCGTGGTCAATGCATGCATTCAGTATTAAGTAAGGGATGGAGAATCTACCGGGATCCTTAATCTCAGCAGGAAGCTTATTTTGGATCGCGACACTACATTCTTTAATCAAGGTAATTGTTTCATGCATTTTTACCTTTTTTTATAGATAAAATCTCTTTCAAATACTTAGCATAGAAGGGAATTTGAGACAAGAAATCGGTGAATAGAGCATTAAAATAAAGTTTCTTTAAGGCCTCTAAAAACTTTCCGAATTGCAAACCAAGCTTGGTCTTAGGCATTCTTTGAGGGAACGACAAAGGTAGAGTATAAGGTTTTAGGGAACTTTATTTAGGGTCCTTAGGAACCTCATTAGTCTCCTTCACAACATCATCATTCACATCATGAAAGGAACTAGACACCTCTTTTTCAGCTACAACATCTTCATTAAAAGTCAAATCATTACTAACCCCCTTTGGTCCCTCAAGTTGGTTACCTCCTCTTAAAATCATGGCATTACACTGCTCCCTGGCATTAGGCTCGGGCTTACTAGGAAGTCTCCCCGAGGGTATAGATGAAAAGCTAGCTTGTTGGGCAATTCGAGCTTCCAAAATTTTATTGTGAGTAGTAAGCACCCCAACCTTAGAGACTAACTGCTTTGTACTCATCTTGCTTTTGTTGTGCCATAAGCATACTCTCTGTTATGGTGTATAAGTTAGACTTTTGGGGAGCTTGTTGGGGAAAATGAGGCCTTTGAAACCTAGGTGGTGATCTAGTGTTCATTTGGGGCATATTGGGAGGGTTAGGCCTATCTGAAAATTTTGGGTTATTCCTCCAACCCAGATTGTACATAGGTATTGAAAAAAGGGTTATTGGCGATCTCAGGTTGTAGTTGTTGACATAATTGACTTGGTCACTAGTGTCTTGGGTAAAAGGACTCCTAACTTGGCAACTTATAGTCAAGTGATTAACAAAACCACAAATTTTACATGGAGGGGGAGGGGCATTTGAATTCATAGCATTTACATTCAATCGATCCAATCTTTGAGTTATAACATCTACTTTAGTAGAAAGTAAAGGAAGTGCATCAACTTCAAGCTTACCTCTAACCCGTTTGGGTTGACCTCTCTCATTGGACCATTGGTAGTTGTTGAATGCCATCTCCTCGATCAAGTTAAAGGCCTCATCATCTGTCTTGTTCATTAAGGTGCCACTGTTGCTGCACCTATGGTAGACTGTAAGGGTTGAGTGACACCATCGTGGAATGTTTGTACAATCATCCATTTTTGGAACCCATGGTGAGGACATAAGTGCAATAAATCCTTGAATTGCTCCCAACCCTCATAGAGCATCTCATCTTCCCTTTGTGCAAAGGTGGTTATTTGATTCCTCAAACTTGCCATATTGCTAAGTGGGAAGAATTTGGGAAGAATTTGGGAAGAAAGGCCCTAGTGTGTTCATCCCAAGTTGTGATCGACCTCGAAGGCAACAAATGGAGCCACACCCGCACCTTATCCTTAATGTAAAAGGAAATAATCGAAAGAGAATGGTGTCAGTAGAGACTCAATTAAGTTTTAATGTATCACACATCTCCAAAAAGACTAAGAACTATAGATTAAGGTCCTCCTTAAGCTCAAAGTTCTGCGCTTCCACAGTTGGTCGGGCTATGCTAAATGTGATACCTTGGACTGCGCAGGTAATGAAATCCCGGAGTGTCATTATTTGATCTCCTATTCCACCAGCCATGTTATGGGAGGTATCACGATCCTTGTGCTTTTGCTTCTTTAGCATTTGCTTCTTTCTCCTTAAACAAAAAGACTCTCAATCTCGGGATTGGGTTTGTATGGAAGTTGACTTCGCATAAAAGGGAAAAAATCCTACAAGCACCAACACAACCACTACTAGAGCAAATTAAAAAATAAAAAGAAAAGCGCTTAGTCAGTTCTCTAAGGATTAACTCAATATCTAACAAATTGGTCCCTCGCAACGGTGCAAAAAACTTGACATGCATCGCAAGCACACAGGTGTTGTACTCTAGATTAAAATATCGTTCTTAGGGACCAATGCAATCTATTGACTATCATCCTTCTAAAATGCTAAGTAAAATAAGTATTCAATGGATTGTGTAACTAGGAAAATGTTCACTATGCAAAAAAGTCGGGAATTCAATTGAGGAAAAACATCTGAGGATTTGTTTTGCCTAACAATGAATTAGACCCTTGAATTACGCATGTGCTCTTCTCTAGTTTGGGAGATTCAAAGGAATAAAATCTAACATAATTCAATCTTTTCTCTCGAAATCAACCAAATTGCCTAAACTAACCCAACTACCATTCTTTCAAACGTTCTTGTTTTATTCTAAGTTATTGATCTTGATTGCAAATTTTCCTCTTAACTTGTAATTCTCTTTGAAGAACTACTGAGACAAATTCAATTTTGTCTATATAATATTGAGTTTCCTTTTTCGGTATTTCACTTAACTACCTATGCATATGCAAGCAAATTTGGCCAAAATCACTCACATCCAATCAATACAAGATAGATAAAATCAATCTAAATAGATCAAGCACAAGTTTGATAGAGTTAGGGATCTAACATCAGTATTTTGGTTAGCAAATCCGTAGATTAAAGAAAACTACTCACACATGACGAAAACTAAATCAAAATAGTTCAAACTAGACATTGACTAGAGCAAATCAAGAAAGAGTTCAAGAAGTAAAAGGAGAGTGTGCTTAGCAACAATGGAGATCTCTTCACAATCTTTCAATCTTCAAGCTCCTCTTGCAAGTAGCCTTCCCTTGATCCTTCTATTGCTCCAAATTGATTTGAGAGATCAAGTTCCAATGAGATAAGAGATAGAGTAGGGAGAGAGATGATCCCTCTTCGACCGAAAAATCCATAGAAATAGCAAAGCTCGTGCATTCTTAGCCACACAATGAAGGAAGATGAAGAGGCTTGTAGTTTGGGAGGAACCACGGAGTATGGTTCTTGCTAGACCAATTTTCTTGGTCTCTTCTTACCATGGCCACATGAGCTAAGGAGACTTCCATGGGGGTCAAATGACCGCATACGAAGGTCAATGCATGGTTAAAATTGTCTTAAAATTTGTAAAACACATCAAACCAACATACCCAAGCGTAAAACGGGAATAGGGTGTAAATAAACCACTAAGGCACTAAATCCCCTAAGAAATGGTAGTAATTGACCCTAAACTAAGGTATCAAAGACAATATGCTTATTCGTACATGGTATAAACTCAGATAACATTAGTTAAAACATTGCAACATGTTTCCATCGAATAACTTTGAAATGTTTGGTAATGTTTGATTGCTTTTACTCAAACATACTTATTGAGTTTGATGGATGAGATTTTCAGGAAGCTCCTTAAACCTCACTTAAACCTTTTACAAGTTTTCAGTGATTTATGTGCGTGTTGTCTTATTTTTTATTATGCTATTGGTATGGATGCATATATGTAGGAACGATAAACATATTTTAGTATAATAGCACATGAATTATGACTTACTATATTGCCTTTGAAATATAGTCCACGTGTTTGTATCTGGCATTTCATAATTGGCTTGTTTATTTTGTTTATCTTTATATCCACAATGTGTGGATTGCATCTAATCCCGAATGCTCAATTTATGATCAAAGATAAGAATTGGGCCTGGAACATTGAGTTCCTATTTGTCATATTATTAGCAAAAAATCCATACGATAGCTTATCTCTTTAACATTTGTTTAAGCTCATTCACCAATCTCCAAAGTAGCATAAATTGGTATTAATGAACCTACTTATAGGTTTAGCTACATCAACTAAAGGAGCATTTCCTTTATTTTAGTGCAAGTCAATTGCATAATAAGTTTATACATGTTAAGTCCCTTTACAAACTAGCATCACTAAGAGTCTATGTTCCTCCGCTAATTGGGAATCTCTTACTCGCCCTTCTTTTACATGGACCAATTATTATGTCATGTCATTTCCGTACATACTATTCCAAAGGAATTCATTTAAATGCCTATGCATTCTTGTCTCCATTGACCAAGTAGAACAACTCACACTATGGCCTTGCTTAAAACTATTTTTTGAGTTCCATCTTTGGTAGCACATAATGCCTATATGAAGTTGATATATTCGCATACTCACTCCTAAACACAATAGCCCTTTATTCATGCTTTCTCCCATTCTCGAATTACCATTTTTACACTACTTAATCACAATCATTTTCATGCACCATCAACATCATTTCTTATAAAATCCACCAATGTCTCAAACTATACACTTTAGGACATTATATAAGACATATACAGATAAACATTTTATTTAACATACCATATAATTCCCTTCATGTAACTTTTGTAATATATAGCCCAAGCAGTTATCATATTATTTTTTTAAGTATTCTAACAACTCAATCATTTTTCGGATTTCAATACCTATTTTAATTTAGCCTTCTTAATAACTAAGGCATTTGTTATAATTGATAACATCAACAAATATTGGTTAAATCCGTCTTACTTTTCAAATCGCATAGTTGTCATAATCCTTCAGCCACATGACACTACATACACGAATCTCATATCATATCGAACCTTGTCATTCTCTCAAATTGTCTTAACAATTACTGTTCCATTAACGCTAATTAAGACGATGTTCTCAACACTTGCAACATTTAGAGATTTTTATTTCATCCATCAGCCTAAGATCAAGTCCTTTTAATACAAAACAGTATTTTGCACCTCATCGCAAGTGTGGACTTAGTAGGAGTTATTTTCTAGGCAAATTCCATCGTCTATGTCATGATATGCTTCATTATAACTAGCCTTAAGTTGGGTAGTGGATTGCATTTTGTAATTTCCCTGATATTATACATGGATACCAAACCATTACACATCACATACGTCAAATCCTATACTTAGATGTGCTATGATGTATATGATTCTTAAATTTTGAAATAGTCAAATCGAGACCAAACTATTATGACCACAACTTTCGTTCCTATTTTATAGGGCAGCCCCAGTGGGACAAAGAGAATATAACACCCTAAAATAAAAAAGGATTGAAAGCCAGAGTGAATATAGAAGTAATAATAACCTTATGTTGTACGACTTCTTCTTTAATTTTGAAGCACGCACACCCTACTAGGCTAACAACCAATGGGGTTTCGCCATATTTAGTAACCTCGAGTCTATTCCTTTTCCATTCCAAAAAATGTAGTAGGATAGTTCACTATAGAATGATTATTTTTACCACACAGTAGCATCAGTTTTTCCTCAACCTACACTTAGTTGTTGCATGGTTACTGTACTCTGCACATGAGCCTTTGAGATGAAAGGGTCGCACCTTGTATCTTCCTCGTAATGGGGTGACTTTCTTACTGAAGGATCACTTTGCTTGGGTTTCTTTTTCACCTCTTCATTCTAGGAATAGTACAGATCCTTGATTTGGTTTCAATGATTTCCTTTTGTGGTTCTTACTAAGACTACACAAATTGCTCTAACAGATGCTTAGATGCTTCCCACTAGAAGGGACTGGCCCTTCTAGTTGACCCAATCCTATGCAGTTAACCACAACATGATTTAACATGTTTATCAACCTTTCCCATTGCTAGGGAAGTTCTGATTTTAGTTTAGCAACCTTTCTATGTTTGTGAGTATGCTGGATAAAATTCAGCCTTCTATTCCTCTCATCTCATGTGACTTTAGAACTCAAAATTTAGGCCTTACTGTTTGCTATCAGTCCTGTTGACTTACTTAGTAGTCACAATGATTTTGATGAAACACAAAATTAGAGACTGAGATGTTGCATTGAAAAGATGTAATGCTTGAAAAGAAAAGCCATATATACTAGTAGAATAATAAAGAAAATTATGGAGAAAATATGAAAGATTGTATATCAAAATTATTTGATTGGATATTAACAAAGATTGCATGCATCTCAAATTTATTTGTTGATATCAAAGATTGTATGCATATCACATTTATTTAATTGGAAATATTGTATGCAATATTATTTAAAGGCAAGGATATCATAAGATTAATTATGCATGCTAGGTAAGAGACAATATGGAAAATATTATTCAAATAAAAAGGATTTTATTTGATTAAATGATTTTATCCTCGATTCTAGCCAGGACAAAATATTGTCCTTATTTGATTGGAATATTCTAGCAATATTATTTGACTGGAATATTCTTTTTGAATTTCAAACTTGATCTCATAAAGATTATATTGCATGATTTTATTTTATGGCAACACAATATATTTTGTTGCCAGGCTTCAAAGAGATTTAAGAGAAGAGATTGTGAGCATATTCTTTCTTATTGGAGAAGATCACAAGATAAAATCAGAATATCTTTGATGAGACACTTCCTTATTGGATGATAGGAGTCACAACTTGCAAGGCTATAAATACTTATCACAAGAGAAAGAGCAAGATCACCCAAGAAATCACACAAACAAGTTGCAATCATACTACACTGAGCTATACATTTTCAAATTCCTTTGAGTCCTGAATTGTAATCAAAAGTCTTGAGAGATCTTGAGGAATTCTTATTAAGGAGTGAACGAAGGAGTTGGTGTGAGGTCACATCTACCTCAAGATTCTCTCTTGTTTCTAACCCTTATGGACCTAAGAAAAAATCTTGCCCTATATATTCTATTTTGTATAACTCTATGAAGAATCGACAAATTTTTGTAAAATTATTTGCCCATAATTTTGAAATATTTAAAAAGTCACCACCATGAGCATTTAAATTTCTAAAATGCTCAAGAAGGAGAATAAAATGTGGGGCTTCTCAAAATCAGAAGAAAAAACTGGTAAGTGTTGGGCTACCTAAGGTAAAAATAAGGTAAACTTTTAATCTATCCTTTTTTCCCCTTCCATTTTTTTTTTTTCATAACCATGTAGGGAGGGAAGATAAATTAGGTATGCTTAGTAATCACATATTATTTTGGTTATTCTTTTATTATTCAGAAAAGAAGAAATTGTATATCTTATTTGTGAATAAGTGTTCCCTTGCATAGATGTTTAATATCATTATTTATTTCAATGTTAAAATCATGTTTGTTGTATGTCATTCAAATTTTGTGTCACATTACTCATTTACTGCATGAAACTTACATTAAAATTTGATTATCATTCTACATATGCTTGTTTTATTGAATTGAGCTCTATGTCCAAAAATTTTGGTATCTACCCCAATTATGTGAATAGAAGACTTAGCTTGATGTGCAGTATTAGTATTCAATATTTATATGCTATTATCTTCGTGATTATGTATGGTTTTTGAATTTTCAGTACCATATAACTCATTAATTATCCTTAATTAACAGTTCATGAAAGAGTGGAGAAGTGATATGCTTTATAGTTAAATATCTTGATTCATGTGTTGTATATATATTTATGGCTATGTGACTCACAATTGGTGTTTAGTCTTTCCCATTCATATAATATAACATTAATTTTCATGGATCATGTTGTTTGCTTAATTAGTATACTTTATCCCTAAAAATTATATTGGAATAATAACTACAAAAAGTGGATATAATAATTGAGTCTTTTCCACATGCTCATATATTTTTATATGGCATGAATTGACAGGAATCCTATGTCATAGTACTAATGGTGTAATTGAAAATTTTATGGATGATCATTTAACCAAAAAAAAAACCAAAAAGAAATAAAAAGGGAAAGGGGTGGTTGTGCCTGAAGAGAAACTAACTTTGCAATCTAAGCCCTATTTCAATGCATTGAAATCAAAAAGAAAAAGAAAAAGGAAGAAAGAAATCAGAGAATGTTACCTACCCTTTTTGCTCAAAGATAGCAAAACTTAGCCAAGTACATTGATCACCTAGGGATCAAATAAGGATTTTCAAAACTCTACTTGGTAAATATGCTATAATGTAAGATAAGTTTTATGGAGACTTTATAAATTTGATATACTAAATTTAAATTTAGAGAGCATATTAGAATCACAAAGTAATTCAAAATATTTTTGGACATGATTTTGATGATATTGCCGCGCATCTCTTACCTAATAATATTTAAGGATTTTCACTGATGTGAATGATATACTTACGGATGCAATTGGGTGGAATATGTTACAGATATTATTTTGCATCTGAATGGATTTTGGGTAGAATATGATTATTTGGTATTATTTTTTGTATTATTGGCTCAGATATATATCTTTCTATGCCCGTCATATATGAATTGAAAATTATAAGAGTAAATGTTACCATATCTACTTGCATATGGCCATGAATGTTAATACTGATGCTATCATTTATGTGGCACATGACATGTGATGATATGTAAATTTCTCTTGATACGCTTGTTTGCAAATGCATGCATGAAGTAGGTGACATGTCCAAATGTGATTATGCATATATTCTAAAAAGTGTGATTCTAGGTCTCCTAATGTATGCATGCTTTGATCATCACTTGGCTTAAATTATTTATTTTTACACTACAACTCATATTTTGTTGTCGTGAATAAACTGATATCTTGATCTATGAGGATTGATTGACCCTTTTGCATTTTCTTGCATAGTTTTTATCAGCAAGCAGGATAAACCTTTATATGTGTAGTACAATCTTTATATGAAATTATCTCCATGGCTATGTAGTTTCAAATATTCATTATTTTAGCAGGTGAAATGATTTATCATATATTACATTTG
>JACYFF010010365.1:42418601-42458108 GCA_017589665.1 Selenicereus undatus | reverse complement strand
GATCTTCGAATTGGATTTTGACTATATATGTATATATATATATATATGTGTATATACACACACACACATAGAGGAACTACAAACATGCATTGCTCATAACAATTTGTCCCAATGGTTATACATATACAGAATTAACTTATGTGCTTGTGCCGTTATCGCTTCTGCATTCTTTCTAGATTGATTTCTTCCAGTCCTTTCTTCTATAATAGGGTTCGTGCACCCGCTAAATGTATTTTCAAACTCTGGCGCATATAACATCTTACTAGCTCTTTACACATGATCTTCGAATTGGATTTTGGCTCTGAAACCACTTCTATAATGCCGCAGACATAAATAGGCATAATTATCCAATTGGCAATGAAATAAGCATACAGTGGCAATAGGGCATTTGTAGAGTTCGGGATGTTACCACCGTCTCCTTTTTAAAGAGACAAGACCAAAGTGCTAGAAATCATGTTGGGTAAAAATAAATTTGTGGCTTAATTTTTTTTTTTTTTCAATTAAGTAATTTGCCTTTGAGTAGAAATTTTGGCTCCACAATATGAATTTCGTAAAACATTGGAAGAAAAGCGATTCTTAACATGCGCCATCATTCAATAATTTAACGCCAGACCATTTTAAACATAGTTTAAATTTATGAACTAAGGTAACCAGAAAGTTTAAATGAACTCGTACAAATCCTTCATGTTTCCAAAATATTCAATAAGCTAAAACTCCATAACATCAAATGAGAAGATCAATATAATTTCAGAACTTTTATATTAGGAGTAGAGCCGCAACCAATTCCAATATGCAGTTAGGTGGTACAAAGAGCCAGGGAGAGGTTATCAACTTGAACCTACATTATTTGCCTCTATTACTATCCTCATATATCCAATTGATTTTGAAGAACAAAACTACAAAAGAGATGAGAAGAGGTGGGGAGAAAAAGGAAAGAGAGACTATAATTTTTCCTTCGTATATAACTCATTGTCTATCAATCGCAAATAGAGATGGAAGCTTTGAAATGTAATGTGTTGTAGAAGGAAGTTGAGCCTCATTTTTTCAGTGAAGAAAAATATAATGACGAGTTCACATTATGTAACGTGCCACATTACTATAAAGCTCATGACTCCACATTTAAATATCAATAGACTATGCCTTTTGAATTTTGAAATTTTCGCGTGGATGAATGAAAATGGGTAAAATATAGGCATGTCAAACAGAATTTCCCTACACAAAATTAATAAAGAATTGTCAAAGGCATCTATCTCATTTTTTCTTCCGCGATTCTATAGTGACGTCTATATCTACATCTAGCATAGGAGATAGATTCGTAAGTGTACAATAATAGATGCTTGTACAGCCTTGTAATTCATTTGGTAGCAGCACTTTGTGTTCATTGCACTGAGTCACGCTCTATTCCTAAGGGAACAACTCTTCCTTTTTTACAAAAGTTTTGTGGCTATGCAAGCAAACTTATGATCTTGGGTTTCTACTGAGTCCCCCCCGAGTGTTCCAAGATTGCTAGGCTTCCTTGGATAGGGCACCCAAGTTACCATTGTGAAAAAAGCAACCAAGGACAAGAAGAAAAATCTACTGAACTAACAAAAGATACCAATTAACTAAAATTGGTAAGCTCATGCGCGAGATGAATTAATGTAGAAAATCCAATTTATGTTTATGTTAATTATGTAAAATGGGATGGGAATAGTGCCCTCTGTCTCCTAGCCACAAAAAAAAAAAGAAGCTAGTCAACGGTTTTCATGTATGGATAATTGAATAAACATTCATGATGTTAGAGTGCTTCGTAACTATTTATTAGTCCTAACTCGATTGTATATGTTATTTGCATTTTTCATTAAATAATTTTTATTTAAAAAACTTATTTTTATTTTTTTATACACAAGAATTCAAAGTAGAAAAATGTCCCTGAATATTCATATAAGGTAATATAATTAAAATGAATGAGCTTGTTAAGATTTCCCTGAAAAAGGTTCATTAGTTTTGAAACTCCAAGCTAACTTAATCGGCCTTGCCTTACTAGTGTAACTAGTTTAACTGTTGAGTGACCATTTCAATACCTGAACTCCTTAGGTTTTGACCGTCTTCGGAATATCTTAGGGGTTTGATGACGGGCTTTGCGCAATATGCAGGAATACTATACAATGGAGCACATGAAAAAGATTTATGATGCATGATCATCTAATATGAGAGACTAGAGAAGAAAAAGGAAGGGCAAAGAAGCAAAATTGCAGCCAACTTGTGGCAGTGACATCCATGTGTCATAGGAAGAACCACCTTGTCATGGAATTCAGGCACATACATTCCCTTTTTGTGTCTACAAAGTGTTGCGTCGTTGTTCAACCATAAATCATTATATAAATGGGTTTTATATAATAATACGAATTCCTGATTGGTTATATGTAATTGTGTATTATAAGTCACTAAATTGAGTTAAATAATGAATATATAATATCTTAACATGATTATATAAATTCATTTTATATAATATAGCTTCATGTAAATTTGGTTGACATGATTAAGTTAAATATCTTTGCGATATTTCTGAATGTGTTAACAATATATACTTCATAAGTTTTATTCTATAGAAAAATATGGTAATTAAATTACCGAAAATTCTAATTCATGTTTGCATGTGATGGTTATGAGTTTAGCGAAATTTTTGATCACATGATATGGATGATGAAGTTTCTAATAATTTAATTATTGGAAAATATGCCTAATGCCCATCTTTGTTTAAGTTATGGCAACTAAAAATATGATTGGTGACTTGTTCACCAATGAAAAGCTAGATGGCATAAATAGATGGTATCTAGTGTTAGAAGATTCAATTTCTTCTAAATGAGTGTGAAGTGTTAGAATATTTGACAGCTTGTATGTCTGCTAGGGCAAACAAACAAGAGAATGAAAAAGATGCAGTTGCTAATGAGTAGTATCCAGAGATCCTAAACGCATACCAAAAATGGTTCGAGAAGGATCGATCAGCATGCTATATTGTGTTGTATTGTATGCATGACAATCTGGTGGGGAAATTTAAGAGTTATCTGACTGCGGAGTATATGTGGGATCAGCTTAGCATAAGGTTAGACTAAATTCATTTTCCCCTTAAACCTTTAGACCTAAGGGTGACATTGCTAAAAAGGAAAAAGGTCAAGGGCAATAGTGAGAAGAATATAGTACACGTGAAGTGCTATAATTGTGGAAAGAAGGAAACCCTAGGCCTAGGATTGTCCTCAGCCAACTAAGGTACCTCCTTTCATAGTTGCTCCTGCATAATATGTGCTCCTACACCTTGGTTGCCATCTCTTTTCCTTAGTAGACTATAGACACAGGAGCAACCAAGCCTACATAACTCAGGATCAAGCTGGTCTTGTGAAATTTCATCGCTAACTAGTGGATTCATAGACTATCGTTCTAGAGAATGATAGTGAAGAAGATATCCTTGACATCAGGATATATCAGCTCAAACTTTGTGAAGGGAATACGTTGCTTCTTCATGATGCTCTCGATGCACTTGGGGGCTATGTTCCCTTGTGTCTTTTGTTTTTGAGATCAGTTTTCTCGTTTGATTTTCATCTAGATGTCTTAGACATCTTGTATAATAGCAATTTTCTTGGCCATGCAGCATTGAAAGGTATTTTTGATGTGTTGTATAATATAAAACATCGCAAATTTTGCCTTATTTTTTGACTTTGTTTTTAAATCTATTAAGCAGCATGCTTGACTTAGCCATGAGAGCCAAGATATTGTGAATAGGCTAGCTAAAGAAGGCCTTCTACATTGACTTACTAGCATTAAGTTGCCCATATGTGACCCGTGTCTAGCTAAAAAAGTAACTATATAGCCTTTTGGTAAGGCTTCAAGTCCTTTGGAGTTCATTCATTCTGACATCTATAAGCTCGTGAATGTGAAAGCATGTCATAGAACTACATATTATTCACGCTATAGGTATGTGTACCTATTATCATACCCCTATCAGGTGTTTGATGTGCTTAAACACTTTATAGTTGGAGTAGAGACTCAATTGGAATGAAAAATTAGCACTCTTTGAACCAATCAAGATCGTGAGTATCTCTCTTATATGTTCAAAGAGTTTGTAAGGGAAAAGGTATACGTAAATAGCTAACCATTCCATCCACTCCGCAGTGAAATATTGTTGTACAATGTAGGAACTGTATATTGCTTAAAATGCTTAGGTCAATGATGGTACATGCTAAACTCCTAATTTGCTTTTTTGGGGATGCACTGCTCAGGACAATTTATATTCTTAATTGTGTGCCAAGAAAAAATGCATTTGCGACTCCATATGAGTTATTGTACAGTAAAAGCCATATTTGAATCACTTATGGGTTCGACCAGCTATGTGCGTAACCCAATCGACAAAAATGAGAAACTTGGTCCAAGAGCTACTAAAATGGTGTTCGTAAGGTATCTCGAACATTAGAAAGGATATGTAATGTATGGGGAACATCGAAATGGTGGCATGGAAGAAACTGAAGATGAGGTTCTTAAGGATGATTTCCTAAACATTGGTCAAATGAAAAAGAACCTTGAACTGTATGTCATGGTAGGACTTTCAACCATCTCTCAGTGAAGGGGAGAATTTGATATCTTACCAAGTCATCGAAGATGGTACACCTTCCTTGTTTGATAGGAACAATGGAGGCTTGTCGATTAAGGAGAATGAGATTCTTCTACAATCTCTAAATCCTTAACATATGGTTGGTCTACATATTTAGGATCTTACACCTTCAAAGGGATACCGGGAGTCATTCTCTGCATATAAAGGGTCTCACACGCCTTAGAGAAAGGACGAGAGATTCCTCAATGAGAAAGACAAATAATGAAGGTCCTAATATCCGAAC
This sequence comes from Selenicereus undatus, assembly GCA_017589665.1. NCBI lineage: Eukaryota > Viridiplantae > Streptophyta > Magnoliopsida > Caryophyllales > Cactaceae > Selenicereus > Selenicereus undatus. The sequence goes on along the minus strand of JACYFF010010365.1, from coordinate 42,453,240 downwards.
TAGTAAGTGTAACAGAATTCCTCGATGATATTTTTAAATCACAGAGAAAATATTTCTATGCACTCCCTCAGCAGTTGAGGAGCTTACCTCTTCTGAAGAGATGGTTGATTCACCAAATCACAAAGAGTGGATGCATGCCATAAGGGATGAGATGGCTCAATGGTAAGAAATAAGGTTTGGGAACTAGTCGACCTTCCACCTTAATGTAAGTCTATTGGAAACAAGTTGGTTTTCAAGATAAAATGTCTCACTGATGGATCGATTAACAAGTTCAAGGCTCGTTTAGTGACGGTTGTACCCAAATTGAGGGTATAGGCTGCGAAGAGACATTTTCTCTTATGGTGAGATTTCCCTCTATTCTCCAACTCCTAGCCCTGGTTGCCTATTTCGAGTTAGAACTATTTTAAATGGACATAAAGATTGCTTTCATCAATGCTAACCTTCAAAAAGAGATCTATATGGACCAATCCATTGGTTTGGATCGAAGGGTCAAGAGGCCAGGTTGTGTTATCTTAAAAGTCTATATATGGTCTTAATCAATCTTACAAATCATAGTGCTTTTGATTCCACCATAACTTTATTTTGGCTTATCCATGGTTTTAGGGGACCACTGTGTCTATGTCGAAAGAACAACCAGGGATACTATGTTTCTTACCTTGTATGTTGATGACATACTACTGGTTGGATTGGACATGGTCAAAGCAACAAACAAATAGTTTTCCTCTGTCTTTAAGATGAAAGACATAGGCAAATCTAAGTATGTCCTAGGTGTGAAAATAGTAAACAATGGTCCCAAGAAGCTCTTAGGCATATACTAGAAAGCATACATCCAAAAGGTCTTGGAAGATTTTTGAATGCATAGTTCCAAACACATAGGACGCTTACTCGTGAATCTTGACCAACGTCCTAACATAGATGATGAAAAGAGAAAATAAGCAATGTCCTTAAATCTAGTACCATAGGAGGCCTAATGTATGCCATGTTATGTACACGGCCAGAGATTTACTTTGTGATTTTTGGTAAGTCTCACTAAAGTAGTCTAGGACTTGTTCATTGGCAAGGTATCAAGAGAATCATGTGCTACATTTTTTGTATAGCTAACTTGGTCGTTTGCTGTCAAGGCGGAGACCTCAACTTAAGAAGATACTCACATGCTGATTGGGATGGTGACCTGGATGAGTCTAGGTCAGTCTCAGGATATGTTTTCACCTTGACTAGGGAGCCATATCATAGTGCAATAAGAAGTCAAATTGCACATCACTATCAACTGTGGAGGCAAAGTACATTGCATGTTGCTATGGAGACAAAGGGCATTACTATTAAGTATATGTCTACTAACAAGATGATTGTTGATCCGTTAACTAAGCTGATTCCTATAGATTCCTTTAAATCTCATGTGTTGAGTCTAGGACTTCGTAGGATTTAGTTTTTTGAATAAATCACATTATGTGATGGACACATTTTGAGCATTTGTGTAATACAGATTGATGTTTCTTTTTCTAAATGTTCGTGATTAATTGTTACATGTTAGACATTTTGAAACGTCATAGGCTTCTAATTGGCCTAGTCACACAGGCAATCGACCTGACGCTTGAGTAGCAGACTGGATGAGACTAAAACATATTGCCACTAGGTGTGCAATAGTGATTACTCTTACTATAAGTGTATGGATAAAGGAACATAGTCACCTTAGTAAGTCTAAGATGAGGCTAAAGGCAGTCGAATATGAAATATCAGATTTCATATTAAAGTTTAGGAGCGGAATCTTGAGTGATAAGATTAACATTTAATATGTTACCCTAGTGGCTTATGTTAGATTTTTGTGTGAAATCTAGATTGGCAATTTGTATGGCATATAGAGCAATAGGCCTAGTTGAGCGGGAGCTGTGCCATGACACACATTTCATACTGTGTGTGCTTATAAGATGACCCATATATAGAGTGACAATTGGTTTCCTATCTCTTATTACTATGTAACCCTATGAACGATGACCCTTCAGTTTAAAGCTACGATGCGAAATTGAGCTTGTTGAGGCTAACTTAATGTGTTTATTAAGGGCAACGACATCTATAGTTCAGAGAGAACATGTTATGAAAGTATTTCAGTTAAGATAAAATTCCATGAGTGTTTAAGCAAAATTCTATTCATTATCACCATATTAGCGTGGGTAATTATGTTGGGCATATAATCATATGATATATCATATGGCATAATAGGACTAGGTATGCCATTGGTGATGTTTTTTGGATGATTTGGGGTATTGTATTTCTCGAAAGTGTCATGTTAGTTAGATGGCAACTTAACACTATTGTTTACTTTTTGGTCGCACATCTCATTCCTGGTATAAAGCATGAAGAGTTGTGATTCATGGGGAGACATATGATTTGTTGCTTCTGTGGCCGAGTGGGAGATGTTAAGTAGCCTAATTATTAGGGTTTGATGGCCACGTCTCCACTTGAGTGGTGGATGCCGATTAATGAAGACACTTAACCTATAAATAGAGGGGTTTAGCGATTCATTAGTGATTAGTCTCGTTAACCCTCAATCAAAGCACTCATACTTTGCCACCTCTCTCATCGCTATCCAACCATTATTAGGGTTTCAGGTTTAGAATGTGGCATTCAGGGTAACGCTGGTAGCCGCCTTTCAGATTGATTACATCTATGGTTTAAATCTAAAAATTGATTCCTATGTTTCCACGTTAAAGGTCAATCCTTTTAGTTTTTTTTTTTTGTTGCCATGCACTGACTTTTCTAAAAAAGGAAAAACCTCAAATAGTGGAAAACCAAACTAGGACAGTACATAACCTTGTACAGTAAGGCTAAATTAAAAGAACTAGTGCACGCCATCATACTTGCAATCAATGTCTTAAATCATAAGTATAAACCGAACTTAACAATCATTTAAGCCAAATGATTCTTATTAGCCAAGTCGAGGACCCATAACGATAAATCTTACGATTATAGGTTTGCAGATCTCCACCCCACCTCCGAGTTCTAATGAACCATTTGGGAGTCAGCATTAAATGGTGAATGGTGAAATGCATTGCAAGTAGACCATGTTGTCCAGGCAACCCCGGGTCAACAAACTTATGAACTTTGTGTTACATAATCTTCATAACATTTGATAGGGTCCTTTGAATGGCTAAAATATAATAGAACTATTAAGCATGATCAACATGTGCATTTTAAAACTTCACTTGATAAGGGAACAAGTAATAACATATCTTTTCAAGTAGCATGTTTTTTTTTTTTTAAAAAAACACTTTAGGTCTTCATAATGTCATGTTGCACTTTGGTCTCTGTATTCATAAACAATTCATTCATGTGAGTCTCTATCTTGTAATTATACTTATTAACTAAAGATTCTTCAAATAACCCGTCAATTTTTTAGTTATTATTACTTTTAAATTTATATTCTTCCTTTCCTTGTTACAGTACAATGGGTAGACCAATTAATAGGTCCTGAGTCCTAGCCATAATTAAGCGTTACCGTAATATTTCTCTAAAATTTGCAATGATTCATCACATACTTACAAAATTCTCATGTATTCTTGGTGCTTTGTTCGGGAAAATTTGAACCCCTTGATGGTACCTCTTCCACTTGTTCTGCTTATTACTTAATGAAAGTCCTCACTCTAGATGGCCGCACTTTCGACATTTTAACTTCAAAATTAAAGTTTATCCGACTTTTGTTTCCCTCATCAACCTCACGTAAAATTCCAACTTTCCTACTATTACTCCATTTGCTCCTCATTTACACACTCCATTTAATATTAATAAATCATCCCAAAAAGAGAAAGAAAAAAACAAGTAGTCAACTTGGCTCACTCAGTTAAATTCATAAGTCTCATTTGAGCATTTTGACACTTGGCTAGGAATTTAAATGACTTCACTCACTTAACCTATGAAACTACTTGGTTCATCTCAATCAACTCTTCGTTGAACAACTTCATTTAAAGAAACCCAACATTTCGCTTTTTGACGTTTGAATTGTTTAATTGGGCATACACTTCTTTGCCATCCAAGTATACATATTATTATGTCCAACTTTAAGTACAACCTCAGAGTTAAACTTGGTTGAAGCTAGTAAGACCTAGAGCCATTGTTCCTTCCAAATTCCAACTTAACTCACTCAAATTTAACCAATGTGAACAACCCAAATAAATTCAATATGATATTACCCAATTTCTTCAATCTTCCTCTAAGCACAATTATGAAACATAACTCTTTAATTTGTACATTAAATCCAAGATTCAACATAAGTTTACCATAATAATCTAATTGAAATATGAAACTATGAATTACTGGGAGAGGGGAAAGGTAAGGGTTGTGGCGGCAGGTGTGACAGGTCAACGGATAGGCAAACAACATCACTAGGAAGACAAAAGGAGCACAACAGGGGTGCCTGACCCTATCTTGTTCTACATGAAAGAGAATTGGAGGAAGAATGGGATCTATTTGCTTATCTGTTTACAATTTTTTTCGATTCATTCCAACTCCCCATTTTCCTCTTTTATTTGTTGGTTGAAAAACCCCACTCATGCTTTCTCCTTTTTTGGTGTTCTTGCCATTAATTTATGTTGGGAAAGTTACAAGAGGGTCAAACATCAATTGGGCTATAACCAAGTCTTTTTTGTTTTTTGGTAGCAATGTGGTGTTGCTTTTGGATAAAAAGGAGCTAGGTTAAATTACAATTGATCATTGAGTGATGAAATTGCCCTTGGTCATAGATGGAGAGTTTAAGTTGAGACTTCTTTGGCAATTAGTGGAACCTTGTGTGCGTAGGAGTTGAGACTTTAGTTTGGGTTAGCTCTTGCTCACTCTTTCTCTTTACTTGATACGCTATTTGCTCACACACTCTCTCTCCATAGCTCACTTTCTCTCTCCAGTTTGGGAAATTTAGGCAGAATTTATATGTCAACAACACTAATCTGTAAATAGGTGAGAAGAATGAGGTGAGGCAAGGTATATAGGTGTTCAACTGGGAAGGGCCAAGAGAAGGATGAAGTTGAGTTGGTACTATCTGCTAATGGCTGAGATGTTACGATGAAGGTGACCAGTGAACAAGAAGGAAGAAGAAATGGAATTGGTGGATGACTATAACTAGCTTGATAAATAACAGGTGTGTCATAGTTGGTTGTAAACATCAGAAATTGGTTAGTGGAATGAGCTTGATGTCATTGTTATTGGTGTTGTGAAAGGTAATTACTTAGGTATATATGTATGCCATGATATTGTTGATTATTTACCAGGGTAGTGGGGTTGTTGTTGTTTTTATAAACCAAATTGTATGAGGCAAATCAGCTAAAAAATAATTGTAGTGGCGTGACAAGGTATATAACTGGCTATGACAATAGTATTGTTAGTGGATATGTTCTGGAGTAGGCAATAGTATCCCGCGGGGGACAATGTAAGATGCAGTAAAATAGGGTGATAATGTTATCAATGGGTGATCATGTTGTCGAAAGCCATCAATGAGGAACTTGTAAACCTAGGGTATGTTAATTGTATTTTATGGTACACATTGTTTAATAAATAGGTATACCGAGTGTTGTGCTGGTTTGGACTATATAGGCCATTTGTGTGAAGTAAATATTGTACTATTGTTTGAGTTGACAAAATGCTTTTATTATATAACTTGCGGGGCAATTGCAAAGATATTACAAAGGTTGATATGGGTGAGTGGTGAGGGAAAGGATTGAAGGTACTAGTTGTTGTTAAGACCATGTCAAATGGATGTAGATGGTACCATTAGTGGAGGGAGAGACCTAGTTGTGTATGGAGGTGTTTTTAGAGGAAGGTAGAGATGGAAAAGTAACCTATAAGGGAGGATGAGGGAAATGTATGCCGGTGAAGGCAGAAATGAGGGTAGAGGATCCATGAAGAGTGTTGAAGCAGATTATAGCTAGTAATTTATCAAAGAACAAATTATGGTCCGGTGTGAAGTACGACAGACAAATGTTAATGTCAGTTGAGAGGGATATGGATATAAGGATGATTTTTAAGGGAAATGATGAACATGGGTATTTATATGTGGGTGACAATGATGGTTCGAGAAAGCGAGTATGAAAGGGTGCTACAACTTATAAAGGGTGGATGCACAGTTGTGGTGATGGCATGTTATGTTGCACAAGTGGAGATGTTGCTATATTAGAGGATCAGAAGGGATGTGTGAAACAAGGAGCAACGAAAAGGTGGATGCTTTTTCAAAATGTATATGGTGAAATAGATTAATTAATAACAGTTATAAAACTGAGTAATTTATGTGGTCTTCTAACTGAAATTGCAGGTTGATGGTCACCTAAAGGGCAAGAAGTGGAACTGTGCATCTTCAATCTAGCCGAGATTAAGGGAGAAATCATTGAATTATCAGATGATGATGAGATATCTTTGGCATTAGAAGATGGTTGAGATGAAGAGGCTAACGAACGTGGGAACATTTGGCTACAATCTGGTCTTCAAGTCCAAAGTTACTACTGTAATCTTAGCATCTTGAAGAAATTAATATAGGGATAGGGATACATTTTTCAATGTAGAGAAGCATTTTGGCAAATTATATGCAAATAAGTAATCGCGAATTAGTTTAGCCACCGCTTTGAGGGGAGTTGCTAGGAAAAAATTGTAGCCAAGTGTGACGCAACTAAATGTCCATTCTACACATGTGTTAGATATGGCTAGAACACAGAGGTAATGTATCTGAAAAACTTTAGAGGCAACATAAACATAATGTGCAAGAATAGTGTCAGATTAGCACTTGGGCCAGAAAAAGGGTTAGAGTAGAACTCATTGTGCACCTCATTAAGGGTAAAGAGCGGTTGTGTCTTGATTATTCTCCCAGAGACATTGTAAAAGACTTGGAGTTGTAATTCGGGATTTGGTCGACGTACATACAGTCGTGAAAGGTAAGAGAATTCATGTGCAAGATGGTGTTTTGCAAGCAAGTTGATCATTACAAATTGCTTCCATAGATTTGTGCTGCAATCGCTAGCGCAAATGTGAATGGGTTCAAACTTGAATGCAGGGTGATAGATTTTATGGATGGCATTAATGTAAGTGGGCCTTATAAAGGACTATGCTTGCTGCCTATGCGCTGGATGCAGATAACCACATGTTCATTTTCACCTATATGATAGTGTCCGTTAAGAAAATTGACGAATGGGTGTGCAAATGGTCATGGAGTTCTTGGCGGTTTAAACCACGCCATAAGGTTGGACAAGAAATCTTTTATAATCACAGGTGTTCCCCGTGTGTTAAGTCATAAGTACCACAACTACTGCCTACAGTACCAGACAGAGAACTTCTTGAAGGAGGGAGCCAAATACAGCATTTGAAGAAAAGCGATGAAGTAGATTGTAAAGGAAATATTGAACAAAGTGGCGTATCCTCCAACAATGAGACAATATAATGCAACATTGGAAGAGTCGAAGTGCTATAAGGAAGAGCTTGTTGCTTGGGTGGAGAACAAGTTAGAGGTCAAGGCACGATTTAAATTTGGTAAGGAGAGTCGGGGAAGAATAAACATGATAAAAAGTTGGAATTATTGGATGAAACGACTATGACCTACGTTAGTGTGTTATAAGTGGCCATCTCGAGGGGTTTGGGAAGAATATGAACAAGCATGAGTAGGAGATTGACAAGTGGACGAATGAGGTGAGCGAATTGAGAAGAAGTTAGTGGACACCTAAAAGAAGATAGGTTGTATTGTAACTGTTGAGCAGTACAACGTCATTTTAGGGGAATACAACGTGGAGTTAAGTAACCGTTGTCAAGTTAAATCAAAACGCTTGCACTTGCAAATAACAACAAATACAGGAATTCTTCACTGTCATGCTATAACTGTGATCTATCAAGCTAACTTATGGGTATATGACTAAGTGCATCCAATATATAAGGCTTCGAACCAACACCACTCGATGGAAACACAAGATATAGAAAAAGTTAATTACATGACGGGGTTAGTTGTTGGTGGAGAGAGCTTGACAATGAGTACAACCAATGCATACTACCACCCCAACAATGGACGATAAGTTGGTAGGCCTCCATGAAAGCGCAAAGAGTATCAATTCCAGGGCAGGAAAGCTCATAGGTGCTCAAAATGTGGAGAAGTCAGACATAGGAGGAGGACCTATCATAATCCTGAAGCTGATTTTGATACCAACTTTGAAGGTGAAGTTATGCAGGTAGAAAATTTGTTAGATGGTTTGCATGTGGCAGGCACAAGGAGGACATGATTGTAGGGGGCAAAAATTGATGGTTTGATATATTTTTTTAGTGCACAGAGTTGTTACCCTATGATGATAGGGGTGCAACAATTGTACACCATTGTGGTTTCCATTGTTTGAGTTGGTGACAATGGCATGTATGTCAGTATATAACCAACATGTTAGAGTAATGCTCACATCGTCTTCGACGATGTCACATTTTACAGGTCCATTGGTTGCAACTAACATCATTGTTCACCCAACCCTAGTGTCATGTTTCCATTGGTAAGCAATAAATGATAACCTGTTATATGTACTATATGTCATGGTGTACACGGATAATATGTGTAGATGTGCACACTCGTGCTTAACATTATGGGATAATGATGTATTATTAGTTCATCTGTCACAACGAATCTTTTAACATTGACAAATATGCCAAGAATTAAAAGCACTAGGCAATTTATTTGTTAAGTTACATGCATGCACATGTAATGGCTTCATTAAGTGAAATGTTGTCTGGAACAACAAGTCAACTATTATCAATGTATAACACGATGTGCTCTTAGTCATGACCTAATACTAACGCGACTTTCATTGTACATGAAAGTGATGCGACAAAGTTTCCAGTAATCATATTTCATGTTCTCGTTTACCATGGTGATATGTTATCAAAATCGAGGTAAACTTGATATTCGTAGTATCGTGAAGGGAAACATGTTTTTGTGGGGGCGGAGTCCCATGAGAGGTTGTATTTACTTAAGGAATTTTAGATTATGACCCTAAGAAGAAGATCCGTACCTTTTCATTGATATGAAGTAGATGATTGAATCCAACTTTTGCATTACATAATTGAAACTTATACCCACACTTGTTAACCACAACATTTAATGCATCCAACCATTCAACACCAACTTCAGTACTGAAGCCATAGAATGCTTCACTTTAAATTTAACTTCAGATAGAGAATGATTGTTCATTAAGGGTCAACACAGTGTCACGTTCACTATATTACACAAGCAGTTAAGGCTATGATTTTTTTTTTACTATCCAATTTTGTTGGATACAAATGTTGTAAAGGTTACATGTCATGTCCCTTTATCAATGTGCACATAACCATTATTCTTCATAATGCATGTTTTATGTGCCGATGCATTAAAGTGATCCATCAACAATTAAGCTTTTGTTATTATATAATATAATATGATGTCATACAAGACATTTCCTTCAAGCGTCATTAAATGAGGTGCAAGGAAATATGGAACGTTTTACATTTACCACATTTTATGTAATACTTTACCATGGTAGTACGTAACTGAAACATGGTAAACATCATATGCCACATTACCCAGGAGAGAAAGCTTTTGATGTCGGGAAAGAGTTATGGGTGAGCAGGTATATGGTAATAAATGGTAAGAGTATCATATGAAGATTGAAGTCTGTATCTATTTACAGCAATGATCTTGTCCCTTCATGTCAGTCGTGCTCAACTAAAATGATTTAAATTTTTGCCAACAATAAACCAATACGAATTTACAACTTAATTTGTTGTCATTCAGGGACTGGGCAATAGGTTCATTGGGTCAAATTCTTATCGGCATGCAGTGGGTAATAGTGTTGGGTGTGTTTGTGTAGGGTTACACTATTATCAATAGTGAAAGGATATGCAATAACCACAATATTTTACGTCTACAACGTTTTGCATGATAGTATACCTGGGTCATACATAACACAAATTGAGGTATAGATAATACTTAATACAAAAGGTGGGTGAAAGCTTTATATGTCAGTATAGTGTAATTGGAAAGGCTCTATGTGATTGTCAAAGCGAAGTGTACCATGAAAACATTTTTGTGCACATTGGTAACCATATACTACAATGTAGGTAGATTATATGTTGTGGAGCATAGGTAGGCCTAATGGAATGAATCTCAAAATTCATATTATAAATATGGACTAATAATGCAACATTTACTTAACCTGATGGAAATTCTCATTAAATTAACAGCACATGAGCAAACGCTACAGATGATAAAATTACCTAATGAGGTTTGGCACACTGGCACACAGTTTCTTATGAGATCAGAATATATATCAGGAATGTTATTAGTGTCAACCTTGTACACAAATAAATGAATAAATAAATAAAGGGTACTCAAGTAAGTAAAAGGATTTATAGCAAAACGAGGACATCAATTTGGGAAATGTTTGAATATATGATTAGGGTATTGTTACCCTAACAACAAAAGTGATGTGCACGACGCGTTCAAGAGCAATAACACTTTTGATGAGTCTCACAGGGGACAAATTCCATGGAGAAAGACATAAGGCTTTGCAAACCTAGGGTTCATCCCCATCCTACGCAAGATAACCATGGCATATCCGTCCATCCCACGAATATCAGTGACAATCATAACAGGAGCTCGAGTTACAAATAGTATTCCCCTTAAATTCACGAGGAAAAATGCCCATTCAATCCTCCTACAATTCTATACATTAATGTGTATGTCACTGGGACTGTAGTCGTTAACTCAAGGAGGGAAGCTCATTTGTGAATTGGTGGAAAATGAGCTGAAAGTACACTTATTACATTGCTTTCTTCGGAGACTGTCGATATGACATCCACTTATGCCCCACCTCTACCTTTTAGTAGTATGTGCATGTATGTATTGTCACTCCAGCCATATAACTCATTTGTGAGAATGGATTTTCATACTACAAATGTTCTCAATAGGGTGATTGATGGTGAAGGAATGGGTTCTATACTGAATATTTGGAGCACGCCATTAACGACACTGACCTATGTTACTCGTAAAACCAACCTACCATCTTCTCAAGCTGCTCTCCTCTATCCTTCACTACCGTTAGTCATGAACTCTCTCACCATTGGAATTTGTGCTGGTCCAGGTATTCTTCAAGGTAGCATGCATCTGAGGTTATGCAACCTTTAACATGCAGAACTCTAAAAATCGTCCTATAGTCGTACTAGGAAGTCAATGAAGGACTCTAATGTAAGGTTATCTATTGGATTAAAATGTTTACCCTTAACCCAACCAATATTAGGTAGCAAGATGGATCCATAAAATTATCGTTTGGAAATAAAGTTGATGGAGGCTATTTGTATGTTGAGAAAAAAATTAGAAAATACTTAAATTTTTAGTTAGTACTAATGTGCACTTGTGTAGCTGAAATATGTGTTGCATGTGATGAACACAAAAAAACTTCTTATGTTGTGAGGATAAACTTCCAGCAGAGTGAAATATGTATAAGAATAGTTGTGTGTTGGAGGACCTCATTTAATAATTTATTTCATACAATTATAACTACAACAGGGGATGACTACATTAAGTTTGCAAAATTCTATCATTCTAGTCTCAACTACATTAAGTAGGTGAATATGCAATGATATTAATTAGGTGAGACACCATTTACTTGTGCACCAATGGAAGACCCCTTCATAATATTAAAAGGAAGGCAGCATATGACTCCAATGTATAGAGTTTTAAAGTTCCCTTTTTTGCTACAACATCAACCCCAGGAATGTCTCATGGTATGCTCCTCAAGCAGAAGGATGTGCAACCAAACTTTTGTAGGTTTAGCAACCACTCTAAGTTATTTCGATAATGCTCAAAAGTATTATTGCTAGTGTGGGTTGGAAGTTGTTGTGGTTGAAACAGATCACAACTGTAGGGGTTGTTTCACTGTGTAACCTTGTGAAGCAATTTCATATGTACCATTGGTTTGACTCAGTCTTTAAGTTCCTAGTCTACTTTGTTATATACCAAAACTGTCGATTCGCTAAGATGTTCATTGTGATTATGAGTATAATCATGACGCTTGCCCGTACTTAAACATAATTGATCCTAATTATCCAAAACAAGCAAGGGATGTAATAGGTGATTTAGTAGCAAAGTGTCAACAGGTGCGAGATATGATCCAATAGGGCAACAAATATGAAGATAAGGGTCGAACTGGTGAAATGGAATGAATGGTGTATTGTAACTGTTAACATTGTGTTGATTCTATGGATAACATGGAAATGAACACAGTTACTCTATGTAATATTACTCTTAAGGAATGAAGTTACCGCTTAACATGATTATACTAAAGGATGGTAACCTATGGTGACAAGGTGGATGCACTTGGTTTAGGTTAGTATCGTGTTCAAACGTGAGGCCGAACTATACATGAAGACCTCTAGGTAACAAAATTATGGTTGGGCGCTTTTGTTAGGTAGTATTTTTTAAGGTAATGGTGGGTAGCGGTTTGATTGCACATATATTACAGCATACATAATGTTATAGTCGATGAGTCTATAAATTGAACTCCCTGTTTTTGTACTCCATAGTCTGTAAAATTTTATATATTTTGCTAGTGGTTGGCTGGCCTCCGTTATGGTGACTTTGTCGTATATGTGTTTGTAAGTGTTCATACTTCTATGCAAGGAATTCAACTATGTTTCTCATTTTAATCTGTACATACTTTTCTTTTGAACATGGATGGCATGGTCTTACAAATACTAAACTTTACAAAAATTTTGTCTGATCTAGGTAGGTACCATGCACTGCTTAATTTAATATAATAAATTTTATACACAACATTAGATAAATGGAATTGTATTAGTAAAAATTCGATGAAAAATTCATACCTAAATTAATAGAACTATATAGTATCACCAAATTAGTATGACGATAAATAAAATGTAATACATATGTAGTATTGCCTGGTGAGGATGGAGTAGCTAATTTGTAACTATAGACTAAAATGTCTCGCGAGGATAGTGCATGACATGACCAATTATACACCATAATAACCTGTGTAATCATCATACTTATTCAACGAGAAAATTTGGTGCCATTTTTGCTACCTAAATATGCCAAATAGGTTTATAGAAGCTCCCTTATGAATTCAAGAAACAATTGCAATTAATAAGCCATTAACTACAAACTTACTCCTTACCTCACACCATAAGCACTTCTATCAACTGCAAGCTTCAACCAGGAAGGATGGCCACGAATGATACATTAAGCTCTGATGCATCTTTCCCAATTAAATTTCAATAACTTCCATCATCCAACTCCCTCCCCAGTACAAGTGGATTTGTGATAATATAAAGCTATGGTGTTCTTACCGACTTTGTGGCTGACCCTGATGTGCCCAACAAGTGCCGATATGTTTGTTGTGAGGTATACTAGGTAAACTCACTTCTGTAGATAATTATGATTGCTTTGTGATTGGATATTCATATTCATGAGATACTTATTTTATGTAGGACTTGTAAGCATGATGTGAAGTTTAAGTGCAGTTGCACTAGGGAAAATAAGGCAGTTCTAATGTCTAAATTGAAAGTTTCTCTGGACAACCTTAAGGTAAGTATGTTAGAGAATAGTCTAACAATTCAAGCTTTCAAGGACTCGAATGTGAACATGACTATTGCCTTTTCTTTTCCTGAACAACACACGAAAGCGTGGATGTCTACAAGTACATTTTCAATGTTCGCGTTGTTCTTGGTTCTAGCTTGGCTAATCGCCTAAATCCGGGTTTCACTAGCCTTTTTTTTGTGTTCTCCTTCGAGCCCTCTACCCGTAGAAGTTGACCCATGTAGATGTATGTTTTGGTGTTGTCTTCTTTTGGGTTTGTACATAGATGACCACAAAACATGTGCGCGTATAAGAAATTATTTTCACAAATCTAGATTATGAAAACAATATGCCTATAACCAACATATCAAACATATGAAATATGTCTTATAGTTGTGCCCACATTACAACGCCTGTATGTTGACATCATCGGGTTAGGGGAGAAGGCTACATAGGCAGGGGAAATTATATACGTAATTAGGCTATGGTTTTGTAAGCCTTCACAGCTGATCTTTTGTTGCTGGACCATTGATCCATGGATGTGTATTTAATGGTGCACTTATGTGTATATATGAATATATATAATATAGAAATGATAATGTTTGCTTAATTTGGAGAGTACTGGCTACTTTTATTAGTAAATGGGTTGAACTACCTAATCGTTGTTAGCTGGCGAATTGCATTTTCATGGTTTACCTTACATGCGTAAATTGCTTGAAGTGGCATACATAGGCTCCAAAATCAATACAATGGTATTATTAACCTAATAAAGTTTGACAACGTCTATCGGTGTACCTATGTAGGAACCTTAATTTTACTATTTATGAACTTTGACTAATGTGTTTGGTTCCATCATAAGCTCACTTCTAATAACACTACACACATCTAATGATCGTTTATATATGTACATGTAAGTTTTTCCATGGTAAACTATGGCAATGTAGACAACGGATCACATATTATATGTTCATAATATGGGACATTAATATTACTATATAAGGTTTCTCCAATTTCGAGATGGACATTTGATGATATACCCACTTGCAAAGTTTCCATACCAGGTTGTGGGAATGGTGGCCCTCGTACACAGTTGTAACACTTACAGTGGGACACTCATACCCTTAATTGCAACTGTTTGCTTGTTGTTCATCACAAATGTAGAGAACATTTGAAAAGATAATGCAAACTATTGTAGGGCACCTATGCATGCTGATTTCGGGATAGTTGCAATAAAATAGAAAACCGTAAGAATGCATAACATATCACTTACGATTCCATGTGTATTAAGAAATATTTATCTTTGGAACCATTTGGAATAAGTACACTAACATTCGTGCATGAGGGTACAGTAATGATAAACTTGAAATCCATTGATGTAATATTTAGGAGGTTTGTCTTGAGGACCACTCCATGACATAATTTTGGCTAAACCCCTAACGTTAATGAAACTAATGTTATCGGTTTTGTGTTCATTTAGGTCGACTGCCCTGTAGTATTTTGATTATAGTGAAGGGCTTCAATTAATCAATGATTTGATAAGTTCAGATGCGAGGAACACCACTCTTTTTTGGGTCCTAATATGGAAAGTATTACTCACCAATATAATGGTTTCTTGAAGGACAGGCACCATTTATGAACATCACCGAGCAGCTTCTCCTCCTCCTTTGACAACTTTATTAGAAAGTTGTTTTGAATAGCCTAACAACAACACCAGGTGCTAGGTATCTAGGTGATGCATAATGCACCATTATTTAAGTAGAAGGTACACAACCCTCACAAAATGTTAAATTTACCAATGTGGACATTATCCAAACTAGGAATTGTGTACATAAGAGTGTTACAAATGAATAATTGACATCATTCTGTAAGTCGAACTTGGGGGCAAAAGCAATGACTACATCAAGCATATTGGGTTGTCATTCCTTTTCTGTTGGTGAAGTGTTACCTATTGTTACATTCCACTGCACGTCCACAACTTTTGTTGCAGCCTACAAACAAATCCACCCAATAATGGACGCAATGTGAAGATTTTGGTTTTTGGGACTTGGTGCACACAATACTAAGGATTGTCAACATTATAATACGTCCTGACTGCATAGAGATAATGTTTATCACTTAAAACATATGTGCATACCTAGGTGGTATACTTGTGCAATGTGGGCATATGTGTACATGACTAAAATTGATAATGTTCTATAATTAGTTATGTGGTGAATGACACTAAACCTGCACTGGCCAATACATAATTTCGATGGACAAGACTTATTTACAAACTCATTATATGATTAACTAATGTACATTTGCTTCCCATTCTGAAAAGGTTTTAATCCATTTCTAAAATTTTGGTTTACCATGGAAACATCTAATAGGGTGGATGACATTTTAGTCATTATCATGCAAAGTATTGAGATTAATAAGTATATCATTCTTGTGTGTAACTTGTGGCCACTTGTGTTGGAAGAACTGTTAACATCATCACTTAGTTTTATGCGCATCCTTGTCACGAAAATAGTTCAATGGTTGCGAACAACGATCACCAGACATAAATTAATCTTTCCTTGGAAGTTAATATTTAACTTAGTAATAGGCTTAGTAAGATGCCAAGTCATCTGATTTGAAAATAATCTAATTTAAATTCAACAATACCAATTGTATTATATATATATAAGTATGGGTAGTGATATCACCATATTTATTATGTGATGACAAAATGCTTGTTGATAGTTGAGCATTTCAGTAGATTAGGTGAACACTATGCACGAAGACATGAGTGCCAAAAACATGTTGCTCATAAGAATGTCCCTGGAATGGATGTTTTCCACAGAATTGGCACAGTTGACCTTAAACATCCTTGGAGTTGTGGTAGTCACTTGTGTAGACCCCTCTAAATCTAAGATCAACAAGTTCAAATGTATGTACTAAATACAAAGTTACTTGGACTGTTGATATATCCTTTAGTTATCTTATGGCCTCTTAAAAGTCATGTGACTGTGGGCTCCAGTGGGACATCCCCTTAGTAAAAAAAGTCAACCACAAAAATTTAAAACATAAAAACGTTCATACAATTAATTTAAACCTCGAAAATGGGCTCAACATATTATATTATGGACTCATACTTCATATGTACACCACCTATTGTTCTCACCTAATCAACGTTGATCCCAACATTGGGAGAAGTCTCGTTTATAGATGTAAAGGCTTTGGTGCATCTTCCTTCAAAATTTGCCAAGTTTCTTAGCAATATTATCGATGATTATAGCACCTACATCTCCTCCCCACATAACAAACTTTAACAGTCATGACCCAATGCTTTGATCATAACCTTATGACAACTCCATGTACTAATATACACACTGTTAGAGCTTATAATTACTACTCTTAACATATTTAGTTACGTGGTGTCACTTAGTATTACATAGACGTCACTAACCTTATCAAGGTTGCCCTTGATATCGAGGCCACCACTAATATCAACGGGAGTTGCTTGTCCTTCCACATTAGGTTTAGGACTCTTATCACCTTGATGATTATGGGCGTCAGTACCTACCTCACATGCACCGTACAAAACAAAAATTGAAGATACTCACATTGTTTTTGAAGTGGTTGAGGCCAACCCTATTAGCATGCCACTACAAAGTTTTGAAAACATAATTTAATAACCTATAATGCACTAAATCAGCTACTATGCGGCTGTAAAAATCACAAAAAGTAATTTTTATAGCTTCTAATACATTGAATCAACAACTGCAATTGTCCATGGAATAGACAAACAACTCAACCCAATTGCTTCTCAAATTATCCTTCAATATAAACTCGATTTTCAAATTGTTGTACTCACATGCTCTTCCTGAACTGAGTCGAGAGGAGAGGTAGGGACATAGCAACAACTTTAGGGACAATTGCCATGTTAGCCATTTCAATTCCACTCATGATCTCGTTTGGCATACTATGGGGACCATTGATAACACCCTATAAAGTAAAACATGAACTTATTGACATCAAATGCAAACAAGATGCAATCTTCATAATGCGTTCTCCTTAAACTACAATAAGTGCAGTCTCCTATGATAATCAGTCAACCCAGTATAATTCACACAGTACGTCATTAGTTAAAAAGTGTGGCAGGTTCCATTGTCATATTATACATTAAAAAATGTGCACACTATAAGGATTGCACACGTTGCACTAAGCATAGAAACAGTGCTACCTACATCGGGTGGAGTACCATTGGTAGCATCAACCAGAGTTGGTAGTTCTCCCTGGTGGATTGTGAACTTCCCTACGCAATTTTCTCACCATTAGCAACTCCATCTCTACCCTACACAACAAAAATTAAAAATTGTTATCATGCCATAATCATCAATAATTATAACATACCTTTTCTAGACTGACAAGTTACTTTAAATAAATTGGACATTGTCCCCGAAACACCCACCCACAACCACACTTATCAACATATATATTTTAGTGAGCGAAATACTTCCTACAACAATTTACTCTCCCTTATATTTGTTTCCTAAAACTATCGTATAAGTTGATGTTGATTATTAACCTCATTACATGTGGGGCCCAATGTCGGGGAAATTGCATCCAAAGAACCACAGCTAATGGATTTGACCTGTACATTGGATTAGGGTGATCCAATATCGGCATCCATAATTAGCATGTTAGCATCATTAGGTCCACCATACGAAACACACATAGATAACATTGACCAACTACCTTCAACTAATTTTCCGCACCACATGGCTAGAAACAACTATAGTTCCAAAAAAGTTCCCTTCCCAATCCCTTACAAATGACACTCAAATGTACGTCAGGTTAGTATGCAACTGCACAAATTTTTCGAGGTTGATCCCCCACATGGAAGGAATAATGTTGCTTGCATCAACGTATATAGGTTTATTATAACCAATTAGCATCAGAGTACCAACGTGAACATCATGGGCGGAACTCCCACCATCATGTCCTCTATACACAATGATAAAAATGTTCGTCTGCAAATGTCATGTACATCCACTTCATACCATGATCTTTAACATAAGGACTATTGTATTTTGGACAAGCACACTTGCTTAAATGTCCTAAACAAAAGCTTACTTGTCTTGTTCCTATTTCAAATTCAGTTTCATGTTTCACTGCCATATCTAATGTTACTCTTCATCTTCAACTAACATGATCAAGGCTGGTTTGTAATGTTAGCAAAGTTGGATCACATGTGTTTACTGTGGGCTCTTCCTCGTGTGAGAGTTCCACAAGCAAAATCCTTAGGGTCGCTATTATCATCTTCGATGCTCACTACAAAAACATAGCCCTATTCCGACGAAACATCGACGAGTAATAATTCCCATTGCACACTGCAATGGAAAATAAGGCAGAATTTAATGGATTCTGATGGGAATTACAATGGAATAAGTTGGTGCCGGAAATTCCAACGGGTTTTCATCCGGAATTGGAATTCCTCCCTTAGAATTTTGCACAGTTTTCAAAATAAAAATTTAGATATGGATTTAAAATGTTGGCATGTAGGGATAGGCGACACTCGTGAGGCTTCGAGAGAGGAGGGGGCCAGGAGAGAGAAAGAGTATGCTAGAGTGAGAGAAAGACTGACGAGCCAGCTCACCGTCGGGGGGCACGCGTCGGAGTAACCATCGTCATCGAATTTTATTGTTTTATGCCGCTCAGTGTTTGGTTTTGAAGTATATTGTTGCTTAAATTGAAAATCTTTGAGTTGGTTAGTGATTTTTGTGGTGGTTTAGTGGTTGTTCTCAATGTAAACTTGCTGCAGTCGCTGCCGCCAACTTGTCACTGTCGTGCCTCTGTCACCACTATCACTAGAAAAAGTTTATTTTGGAAATCTTTGTTGCTAAGAAGAAAGGTTAGTGGCACTAAATATTTTGTTGGAATTTCTATATTTTAGAAGTATAAGAATTTGCATAAATGAAATAAGTTTGTTAAATTTATTTTCGTAGTATATACTTTTAATTAGTTTGATGCATTTGTTAGGTAAATTATGTACATGGAAAGTTATTTTCGGAATATGTGAATATAAATTGTTAAGCAAATGGTTTATTTTTTAGTTTGACCTTTGAATATGTTTATTTGGATAAGTGAAATAGCTATGTTAAGTTTACTTTTTCTAGTGTATTGTTTAATTAGATTGATATATTTTGTTGGGTAAAATATGTAGGTGGAAATTTATTTTCGGAATTTGTGAATATAAAGAGTTACGTAAATATATTTAGTTATTAGTGTCATATGTGAATGTAAAATATTAAGCAAATAGTTTAATTTTTAATTTGATTTGTTAAGTATGTGTATTTGGCAAATGAAATGATTATGTTAAGTTCATTTTTTGTAGTATACATGTTTAATTAGATTGATACGTTTTGTTGGGTAAAATATTTATGTGGAAATTCATTTTCGGAATATGTGAATACAAAGTGTAAAGTTAATATGTTTAGTTATTCGTTTCATATGTTCAGTAAATATATGTTTGATTTTTGTTAAGTTAGTATATCTAATTAGTTAGAATTGAATTTTAAATTTTTGTTTCTGTAATTTGAAATAGGTACATTAAGTTTACTTTTTCTAGTGTATTGTCTAATTAGATTGATATATTCTATTGGGTAAAATATGCATGTGGAAATTTGTTTTCGGAATTTGTCAATATAAAGAGTTAAGTAAATATACTTAGTTATTAGTGTCATATGTGAATATAAAATATTAAGTAAATAGTTTAATTTTTCATTTGATTTGTTAAGTATGTGTATTTGGATGAATGAAATAGCTATGCTAAGTTTATTTTTTGTAGTATATATGCTTAATTAGACTGATATGTTTTGTTGGGTGAAATGTATGTGGAAATTCATCTTCGGAGCATGTGAATATAAAGTGTTAAGTAAATATGTTTAGTTACTAGTTTCATATGTTCAGTAAATGTGTCTGATTTTTGTTAAGTTAGTATATATAATTCGTTGGAATTGAAGTTTAAATTTTTGTTCGTGTAATTTAGTTAGAATGTATTTTGTGAAATGATAAGGTACATTTATAATTAAATTACAAAATAACGATAAAGGTTCATACGGAATTAAAGTATTTTGAATTTATTTTCAAATTTCGATAAAGGGCAGCCTGGTGCACAATTGAAAAAGAATTCCAACGCAAATTTCAATACAATTGAAAAAAAAAAATTAATTTTTAATTTTTAATTTTTTTAAAAAAAATTCCAATGTAAATTCCATGAAAATTCCGTTCAAAAAATCCCCTCAGAAATCGTAGCAATTCCCGTCAGATTTTATTCCCATGGAAGCGCGACATGTCTTTTTCATCGGAAAAGAATTTCCTATGAGCGTCCTAATGGGCCATCGAAAAAGGTTGAAATCCTGTTGCAAAAGTCGTCGCTATAGGCATGCATTTTTGTTACCTCCCCACCAAAAACACAAGTTAAATACCTGACTTCTCCCAATCCTTTTATAGAAACTATGGTTAGCCGTATTATTTTTCAAACCAATTGCACTTGTTACAATATGTGAAAGTGGCCTTCTTAAGAATAAGAACAGCTCCTATGTACGATAAAAGAATTACAAAACACTTTCCATGGTTATGAGCACTTCATGCATGTTCACATGTATTCACGACTTCCTGTACCACTGTTGTTGCATTACAAATGTATTGTTATGCTAATATTTCAAATTACTGCTACACACAGCTAAAACTAATGTTTTCATTTACATATATGACTTCCACTACAATTTGATACCATTGCGCCGTACTGAATACACACATAAAATTTGCACACAGGCTACACTAATAGTCTAATACTATTGGTGTTAGTTTTTTTCACATTCGACTTAGCCTTTACGGTTTTTGGCATTAATGAATTATGATTTTCTTTACCAATTATACAATTAACTGTTTCCAAACGTAAACAATAAAATGTACAACATGTAGTTCCTTACTATTCCATAGATTGTACTCATGTCAGGGTACAAGCGCTTCCTCTTCTGCACCATGGATTCCTCCATTAGGAATTCGTTCCTCCAAAATTATCGCCACTGGTTCCACCATGGCATACGTCACAGTTGATTTCTTCCCACGTCTATCTTCTCCCTACAACCAAGAACATGCACCTATTACGTTCATTTCATTACAATCATAGCATTTTAGTTATCAAAATTCCTTACATATTATCCATAATTGGAGTTTCAAAAGTCCTTACATATTATCCATAATTGTACTCATGTCAGGGTACAAGCGCTTCCTCTTCTGCACTATGGATTCCCCCATTAGGAATTCCTTCCTCCAAAATTATCGCCACTGGTTCCACCATGGCATACGTCGTAGTTGATTTCTTCCCACATCTATCTTCTCCCTACAACCAAGAACATGTACCTATTACGTTCATTTCATTAAAATCATAGCATTTTAGTTATCAAAATTCCTTACATATTATCCATAATTGGAGTTTCAAAATCTACCTTGCTGCATATAGCAGGTCATGGGCTTCCCTATTCTTCAGCCACCTTACCTCCTTCTCTAAGGTTGTCCACTCCAGCTATATTGTGGTCGTCAATAGGTTGTACTTCTGAAGTGGGCTCCATCTGTTTCTTCGAGTGACTTCGGGAGCTATACAACTTTTTTCATTTTTCTTTACCCTTGACCATTACTTGGTCAGAGTTTAGATAGGCTGAGGATTATATTGTAGAAATTTTCCACTACGAAGGAAGTCTCCTTAACCTCTTAGCAATCATTGAGTCACTCCCTTAACAACATTCCTCTTCCTGGCTCATTCGCAACTCTATTCTATCATGACCTGCCTACAAGTCATCCTTAATTGAGGATGACACGACTCTTTCCTGACTAAATTTACCCAAACTCACTATTATGGACTAAGGCAACATTCTGCCTCAAACTTAGAGCCATGCACGTGAAGTGATGGAGCCTTTGCTGCAATTTCCTCCTCATAATAATGCACTTTTCTATTGCTTCCTGGTTCCAGGACCCTCCCCACTTTTGCCATTAAAGTTTACAATTTGAACTTGTACCATCTAGTGAAAGCCTCGCGTATCCTCCCCCTTCTTGGCCATAACCAATGCTTTTGGCTCTGTCAACTCTTGCTCTTCGGAGGTGCTCCTCGATGTTTATAAGACCTTGCAATATTAACCATATCACAATATGACATCACACATGCAATTCCTTCACATTTTACATTCTCCAAAATGTTTGTATGATGATGAATAAAAAGTTAGATCATTTCGTAGAATCCAACCCGGTACACGACTGTATAAGCAGAAACCAAAGTCGTTCCCATGAACCGGAAGGGATCCCATTCATATTTAGTTTAAGAATTAGTTGCCAAACATAGTGACCACAACTACTTTCTTTACTTGATTTCTACTATGGTTATTAGATATCTAACTTACATATAGATATGGGTCACACCTCAGCACCCTCTACATCTACGTTGTACTCCTCCGTATCAATGGAAGCTTTAACTACAACTTCTCTTCTCTCCACTTTTGCACCTCAAGGACTGGGAATATCTGCATAATCATGCATGAACTTCACTAAATGATAACCAAAATGTGTACATTATCCAATCCTTCTATCACCATGTCCCCACTTGGTTATCCTTAACGTCAGTAATCAGAAGCCTAGCATCATACTTCTTTTCTTTGTATAAGTTGACCCACCTGAAAATTCATGGTACACACTTGTCATCCATAATCTAATTTATACTACGGTTCTCACAAAACCACACGCTATGTTTAACACCAAAGATGGCCACATTAGTTTACGTACACAAATCATCATCATCATCATACGAAGACATTGATTTGAAAATTTCTTGTTGTTCGCATCTTCTCTTAAGCTATTTTTATGGCCTCCAGAAGGAACATCCAGGCTACCACTAACCAATTATACTCAACCATACCCTTAACATCCTTTATCATAAATATCAATACGATCAAATAAACAAAAGAAAAGCAAATGAGTCAAGAAGGTTGAGGGAAATCAAATAAGAGAAAGATGAATTATAATTATCAAGTGATATTATTTATCTGATAGTTAGCATAAATAATTCTTTTTAGGCATAACTCATCTCATTTCTAGCATAAATTATTCACCTTTAACAATTATAATTTTAAATCCAGTTGCATAACATCATATTAGCCCACAAGGTCTAATATTCACTTGAGATAGCAAATTAAACTATTGTAATCAACATGAGTAAACAATAGTTTTAAGATGCATAAATAAGTTAATTTCAAGTATAAACTCAAAAGTATGTAAAGTAAGAGACAAGAATAGCCCCAAAAGAAATTAGTACTCAATATTATTAATCAAGGATCCATCTTAATCTTAAAAGAGTATTTTAGGCAGCCATAGTAAAAATACCATTGAACTTGGTCTACCCTTAGTCTCAATATTGGCATATTTCAATTTCTAGGTCCAAACTTTGACACCCAATTGCACAAAACTATAGAATTAAGTGTAAACTCTCAAATTTTACTCGCAAATGAGGTGAGAAGAGAAGAGAAAGAATAGCTACTAAAGCTTATTTTCTTTTAAACCCATCAACCCAAATGATTTTATCTTACAAAAGACTCTTTCTAAAATTGAAAGATGGAGGATGAGAGAATGGGAGAATGTTTGGATGATTGAATACGTGGATGAATGAATGCATTACTCTAACCCATGATAGCTTTTTATAGCGGAAATTCAATCCCTTTTGGTTCCCAAAAATTAATGAAAAATCAATTTCAATTAATTTCTTAGTTGCTATGTCGCATGAGAAAAGGCTAGTCTTTAGCTTTGAATAAGTTAGCTTGAGGTTATTTACAAGAGCAAAATTTTGGCTGCTTGGAACTGTTGGAGGTGGTTGGGTGCGAGACGGGCCGCATGTTGCTGGGAAGACAAGGTCAAATGGGTGGCAAGAGGAAGCTGTGGACTGCTGGGGTGTTTTGGCCACTCCCTGGGCCCTGCTAAGATCAGGGAAACAGGGATAGTGAGTGAGGAAGAGAAGGGGGCAGCTTGGGGAGAATGTTGGGCCAAGACATTAGAAGGGAATTCTAGGTCGCAGAGTAGTAAGCCCATATGGAGGGGAATTGGTTGTGAGGAGTAGGCTGTTATTGGCTTATGCATGCTATTAGGCCACGGACTCTGTAGAGCAGGGCTACGAGGAAATGGCATGGACAAAAGAGGAGTGCTGAGGCTGACTTTTGTGCTAGGCCGCATTGCGGCCTGCCATGGAGCTAGTTTAGGCCCAAAGAGAACAAACTTATTTCAAGCTGGGCTAAGGCTGTTCCTTTCTTTCCATTTTCTTCTTTTTTTTCCCCTAAAAATTATACAAAATATGTGTTATTTACCCACAAAAACATATTATAAAGACTAAAAATGTAGGTAAAATGAGGGGTAAAATTACACATAAAATATGAATTATCGATTTTCCCATACCAAAACTTTGCTAGTCCTCAAGTAAAGAATAATAATAACATATATATTCATACAACTCATCAAGTAGAACAAGATTAGGGGATAAACTAGTATTCAACTGCACTTACCCACTCAAAATCATATAGATTAATTCACTACCAACCCACTACCCATCATTAAACATTTCTATTATCAACAAAGTCAATAGGCCAAGAGTTAAGCAAATTAAGTACACAATGAAAACATGTAACAAATGGTAAGTTCAAAACTTCACCCCACATTTAAAAAAATCACACGCGCATCTTTAAAATCAAATCTCCGACGCCAAATCAATTTATTAGTCTTTCTTTCTTTTGATTTTTTAAAACTTTTTCATAAGTTGCTCGATCCCAGTGTTTTTTTTGAGTTGATGAAGATATTAATAAAGATAACACTTAGAGCAAAATTTAGTACATATTCAAGCAATTAAAGATATGAATAGAGATAGATCCTAAACATTAATTCCAAAATTAGAACTTAATTAATCCAATTTATTTATTCATTGATTGAATGTCAATGGGAAACTCAATACTTTTTAAATACTCATAATAACATTAAAAATGCGGTCACATCTCAAACTCAAAATCATGTACATAGTGGAATTAACATAGCAAATTTTTTTTGGCCTTTAACTAGTCAAATGTAGAAATAATCTCTAATAGGCATGGATCACATGAATTAAACCCACATAGTAAGAGTAGAACATGTACAGTCAGAACACTTAAGCTCTTCGCAAAATGAAATTCACTCAAAGATTTTTAAGTTTAATTTTCCTTAATTTTTTTTTCTTTGGCCTTGCCCCTACACCTAAACCTTGCATTGTCCTCAATGTAGAAAACAATAACAAAGAGAGAAATGGACAAAAGAGTAACACAACCTAACAGCATGAGGAAAACATTCTCAATATACCCAACAAACCTACTTTGTTAATAGCTTCAAAACCATCACCAACTAGAAAATCCAAAAACCAAGTGAAACATTATTACACTCTAAAACACATGCATACCTTAAACAAAAAGAAAACTAAAACAAAATTTCAAATGACCTAAAAAGATTGGGTTGCCTCCTAACAAGCGTTAAGTTTTATAGCTTCACTTAGACAAGATCTCATCCACTAATCATAGTAGAAAAGGTTTACTATATCGATGGACTCTATCAAACCAGGCTCAATCTCATTAGTCACAATAGGGTTCAAATGTTGACTATTGAGCATGAGAACTCGACTATGTTGGGGATCCAAAATTTGAACGACCCTAGAGGGAAATAGTTGTTGGACAATAAAAGAACCATCCCATCTAGATCTTAACTTCCTCCTGATTAAAAAGCCAAACCTTCTTAATAGGTTCAAAAGATTTACAAGAAATCATTTTATCATGAAAAGCTTTAGTTTTGAGTTTATAAATCTTAACATTCTCATAGGCTTCATCACACAATTCATCCAACTCATTCAATTGAAGTCTATGGGTAGAACCCACTTGTTTCATATCAAAAGTAAGAGCTTTAATAGCCCAAATAGCATGGTGTTCTAATTCAACTGGCAAGTGACAAGCTTTACTGAAAAGGAGCTGGTAAGGAGAATTCCATATTGGATTCTGATAAGCAATATGATGGGCCCATAGAGTATCATGCAATCTCAAAGACTATCTTTCCTATATGGTTGAACCGCTTTCTCAAGTATGGACTTGATCTCACGATTGGACACCTTAACTTGACCACTAGTCCATGGATGATAACGGGTAGGTACTTTATGAGTCACATAATATTTTCTAAGCAAAGTCTCAAAAGATCGGTGATAAAAGTAACTACCTCTACTACTAATAAGAGCTCTAGGGTCCCATATTGACAGAATATGACCTCTTTCACAAACTTGACCATAACTTTGTAGTCATTGGTCCTAGTAGCCTGAGCTTCCACCCACTTTGGCACATAATTGATGGCAACCAATACGTAAACAAAGCCAAATGATGGGGGAAAATGACTTATGAA
Organism: Selenicereus undatus; assembly: GCA_017589665.1. NCBI lineage: Eukaryota > Viridiplantae > Streptophyta > Magnoliopsida > Caryophyllales > Cactaceae > Selenicereus > Selenicereus undatus. The sequence goes on along the minus strand of JACYFF010010365.1, from coordinate 42,426,212 downwards.
ATCAATGCCCCACAAATCAAACATCTCAACAATCAGAATAGCGGAAAGGGGAATTATATCACAATGGGAAAGGGCACTCGTACATTGGCAACGCTCATAAGCACAACAGAAACAGTGAGCATCACGAAACAGAGTGGGTCAAAAGAACCCACTTTATAGGACTTTAGCAGCTGTCCTACGACATCCAAAGTGAGCATTACAAGCATAAGAGTGACAAAAGGTCAGAATACTATGAATTTTGCTCTCGGTGATACACCTATGCACCACTTGGTCAGCACAATGTTTGAAAAGATAAGGTTGTTGATAAGGGTGTTCCTAATAGTGATGTCTTACTTATGAGAAGAACCTATTTTGTCTTATTCGGATCCATGAAGAAGAATCTTTCCAGTGGCAAGGTAATTTAGAATATGAGCAAACCAAGGGAAATGGGCGTGTGAAACCACAAACAGTTGCTCATCATGAAAGTGGTTAGATTAATCCAATTAAGTAATTAGTATACTCAGTAAATATTCTAGACAAGTGGTCCACAACATAATTTTCTGAACCTTCCCCATCTTTTATTTCAATATCAAACTCTTGGAGCAACAAAATCCATCTAATGAGTCTTGGTTTGGTGTCCTTCTCGTCCAACAACTGCTTTAATCCAACATGGTCAGTAAACACAATCACTTTTGAACATAAAAGGTATGAACAAAATTTATTAAGTGTAAATACTACGTCTAGTAACTCTTCTTTAGTAGTTGAATAATTGTTTTGGGCATCAATTAGAGTTCTACTAGCATAGTAAATGACATAAGGCATTCTATTCACCCTCTAACCCAAAACAACCCCAATCGTAAAATCATATGCATCACCAATAAACTCAAAAAGAAGAGAAAAATCAGTGGGCTACACAATAGGGACTAACATAAACAAAAATCGAAGCTTTTTAAAAAATTTAACACAAGACTCATCAATTATGAAAGGAGCATCTTTGGTAAGGAGATTAGTAACCAGCTTAGCCACTTTACTAAAATCCTTAATGAATCTTCTATAAAAACCAGCATGACCAACAAATGATCTAACTTGCTTCATAGAAGTATGCCTAGGCATATTAGAAATCATATCAACCTTGGCTTTATCAACCTTAATTCCCTTTTTAGACACATTATTTCTCAACACAATCCCTTCTTGGACGTTATAGTTACTTTTTTCCTAACTGAAGACCAGATTCATTTCTTCAAATCTTCTCAACATAGAGGACAAATTAGCAAGGCACGCATCAAAAAAAGAATGAAAAAAATGAGAAATCATCCATAAACACCTCTATAAAATTATCAATATAATTAAAGAATATGGCCATCATGTATCTTTGAAATGTGGAAGATGCATTACACAGCCCAAAAGGCATCCTCTGATAGGCGATAGTAGAGTTGTAAAACGGGTTGGGTAGGGTCGACCCGTTTAATAAACGATTCAATTTCATGTCGGCCTTGAAAATAGCTTAGATCTGCTCAAAACTGAAAAATAACAAGTTTTCACACTAAACGGTCAAATCATCTCGAATTCGGGTCGAAATCGGTTCGGTTCGGGTCGTGTTTGTGTTTCTCTTAATAAATCCAGGTCGGGTTCGGGTCGGGTTATCGTGTTGGGTTGGACTTTTACAGCCCTAGGTGAGAGTACCTGCATTGATGGGTATGTAAAGGTGGTTTTCTGTTGATCCTCAAGATAGACAGATATTTGGTTGTAACTAGAATATCCATCTAGAAAGAAATAAAAACTTTGTCCGACTAATTTTTTCAAAATTTGATCAATGAAGGGGAAAGGAAAATGGTCCTTTCTAGAGACATAATTTAGCTTTCTATAATCAATGCGCACCTTCCACCCCGCGGCCTGTTTACCAGGAACTAGTTCACCCTCATTATTTTTAACCATAGTTATGCAAGATTTCTTAAGGACGACTTGTACTGGAATGACCCATTAACTATCAGAAATAGGGTGGATAATGCCCACATCTAAAAGCTTTATTTCTACACAACTTCTTTCATCTGAGAGTTCAGTCTACATTGCATTTGCCTCATAGGTTTGGCATTGTCCTCTAAATGAATTCTATGGATGCAAATAGTGGGACTAATTCCTTTTAAATCAGCAACTGACCACCCAATAGCACCGTTATGATTAGACAAGACACAAATCAACTCTTTTTCTTAATCATAAGATAAAAGAGAGGATATAATAACAGGTAGGGTCACTTTATGGCCCATAAACACATACTTGAGTGAATTTAGAAGAGGTTTCAACTCAAGTTTAGGTGGGGAAACAACAGAAAGTGGCATAAGACAACTAGGCAAAGGTGGAAAGGGTTCATAATTGGACACCTAAGATGAAGACTAAAGATGAGGAGTGGAATCTAGAGTAGAATCCACCTCATATAAGTTAAAACAATTTGCTCTCCCCATAGGGAAGACTGGCTCCTAAGGGATCCTTGCTCAAAATAGTAGGTAAAGCTTCTTCAATCACTTTATCTATCACATCAATAAAGGAGTATTCAGATTTATCTTCAAACACATATTGAGAAGAAGCTTTAAGAATGCTAAGTCTAACCCTCATGTTCATGACTGAGACATCCATCACTCCCGACCTACAGTTAATGGAGGCACTAGCTAGAAAGGGACATCCTAAAACAAGAAAGGAATGTCAAGATCTTTGAACTTAGGTAGAGTGTTAAACTTCACTATTAAGCTCACTTGTTCAGCTAGAAGAACCTTTTTAGATTTATCATCTTTAGATTTCCTTTTAAAAGTGCACATGTCTTTAAGGAACTTAGCATAAGTTGAGATTTGTCTAATTGCTTCCAAAAAGGGGAAGATTGAGCTTAACTTGCTTAAAGGTCTCTAGAATGTCATCTCTTTGCCTATCTTTCTTAGAAGGGAATGGTGCATCCAAAGCTAAAGGGTAAGGGACCCTTGGCGTATATGTCATAGTGGCACAAGACACAATAGGGGAAGGAGATAGATCATTTTCCTTTTTAGTTTCCAGGTCACCTTCAGCGGTCTTAAGTCTTTCCTCTTTATCATATTCCTTCTCACTCACCTTATTATATACTTCTTTGCAAGTCCTAAGAAACATTATAGCTTTCAATTGTTCGGATTATTGGCCTTTAGGGTTCTATATGGGATGACTTAAAAGTTTTCCTTCTTTTCTCTTACCTACAACTATGGCTAGTTGCCCAAGTTTTCCTTCTTTTCTCTTACCATTACAGCTACCAAGGCTAGAAATTACCTTGTCAATAGCTGAGCTCACAAATAGAGCTTGAAGAGAAATAAGGGGTGCGTATCTATGGCTTTGGAAACTACGAGGGGTGAGCCTGCTAGACTAGGCTTGAGTATTCTCAACATTTTGAGATCTTCATGACAAATTAGGATGATTCTTCCAACCATGATTACAAGTATTGGAATAAGGATTACTAGTTGGAGGAAATCCTTGTGCAGCATTTGCTTGTTTAGTCATACAATCAGACGTACCAACACAAAGGCAGTTAACAAAAGCATGCATAGGAGTAGCACAAATCGAACACATATCTTGCATAGAGGGGACATCAGACATTTGGTTCATACACAACAATCGATCAAATTTCTTATTTAAAGCATAGATTTTACCATAAATCTGTTGCATGTGAAACTGCATAAATCCCACCTGTACATCCCAATTGCCTTAGCAAATCAGAGTGTAAGGAAGTAGCATGCAAGTGTAAATTTTTACATAAAATATTCAAACAATTCCCAAGCTTCTTCAGGAGAGCTATGAAAGAAACTACCACTATGTGATGCATCAACCATCTTCCTATTGTGCCCATTTAAGCTAGAATAGAAACTTTGGACCGGTTACCACATAGGGACCTCATGGTGAGGACAAATTTACAACAACTCTTTAAACATATCCCAACTTTCATGTAGTAGCTCATTTTTATTTTACGAGAAAGAGGTTGTAGCATGTCTTAAGGCAATCAGTTTACCATTTGAGAAAAACTTTTTCAAGAATCCCTTGATTTGATCCCAAGTGGTGATATTTATCTTAGTATCTAACCAATTTTTAGTTTTATCTTTCAAAGAGAAAGGAAAAGGATGGAAACGAAGAGCATCACCAGAGACATTATTTACGATGATAGGGGAACATATCTCTAAAAATGCATTAACATGCTTGAAAGGATTCACCAGAGACATTATTTGGATGGGAGAATGCTTAATCTCAAATGGCCCCGTTGCAACGGAAATACGGGTACTCGTAGGTGTGTCATAAGTGGCAAGAATGAAATACTATTTATGTTGCTTAGGTGGTGTTTGTTCTTCAACCATCCTTTTTTTTCAGATTCACATTTCATAGCTCTTATTCTTTTAAGAGAACATTCAATTTCAGGATTATATTCTGCAAGAATGTCTAGCATGCATATACCCACAAACAATCAAGAGAATAGTATGAAATCACCACCACAATAATCGCCAAATGAAATAAGAAACAAAAACAAAATAAATAAATAAATAAATAAATAAAAGAAAGATTCAACGAAAAAAAATGAAAAATAAACTAAAAGAATATTAAAGAAAATAAATGAAATAAAAAGGAAGGGGATAGTTAGATTAAATAAAATAAAAGAAATAAAATAGTTAGATTAGATTAGATTAGGAGGGACTGGGAAAAACAGTTAGATTAGAACGGAATGGGAAGAACAAGAATAAAATAGTTAGATTAGCAAGGGATAGGGACAAAAAAAAATAAACAAATAAATAAAAAGAATAAAGGGAAGAGGAAATTCAAAAATCAATATTCAATCCTCGGAAATGGCACCAAAAAACTTTATGCGGATTTTATATTTAATTTTAAAAACCCTTTTTACTTGCAACCTTACAAAGTTAATTATTGACTAGCGAATATAGGGTGTCGATCCCACGAAGAACGACAATAATTTTTAATTTAACTTTTCCAATTATAAAAAATAATTCAATTGAGGAGTTCAATTAATTATCAGTAGGATCAAAGAAACAAAAGAAAAGCAAATGAATTAAGAAAGTAAAGAGAAATCAAATAAGAGAAAGATCTCGGACTTTAGATTTCATCAATGACACAAATATTGAATTATTAAGTCAAATGGTGGTTGAATTAGTCTCTTGTTCAACCTAAGCTACAAGATTAGGCCACAAATTAAAAAGATGAATTAGAATTATTGAGTGATATTATTTATCGAGTAGATTGCATGAGTCATTCTTTTTAGAAATAACTCATCTAATTTCTAGCATAAATTCTTGACTTTTAATGATAACAATTTTAAGCCCAATAGCATAACATCATATTAGCCTACAAGGTCTAATATTCACTTGAGATAACAAATTAAACTATTGTAATCAATATGAACAAACAATAATTTTAAGATGTATAAATAAGTTCATTATAAATATCAACTCAAAATCATGCAATGCAAGAGACAAAAATAGCCCCTAAAAAAATTAGTAATTAATATTAATAATCAAGGATCCATCTTAAGCCAAAGACAGTATATTAGTCGGCTATAGTTAGTAAAAATACCATTGAAGTTAGTCTAGCCATACTCTCAATATTGTTATATTTCACTTTCTATGTCCCAGCTTTTGTATTCAATTACTCAAAACTATAGAATTAAGTGTAAACTCTCAAATTTAACTCACAAATGAGGTGAGAAAAGAAAATAAAACATAGCCAATGAAGCTTATTTTTTTCTAAATTTCTCAACCCAAATGATTTTGTCTTATAAAGACACTCTCTAAAATTGAAAGATGGAATATGAGAGAATGGGAGAATACTTGAATGCTTGAGAGAGTCGATGAATAAATGGATTGCTCCAACCAATGGCCCATTTTGTAATGAAAATTCAACCCTTTTGATGCCCAAAAATCGATGAAAATTTAATTTTGATTAATTTCTTGGTTGTTGTGTTGCATAAGAAAAGGCTAGTTTTTAGCTAAAAATTAATTCCAATTAATTAGCTTTAACTAGATTAGCTTGAGGCTGCTCACAACAACAAATTTTTGGATGCCTGTGATTGTTGGAGTTGGTTGGGCGCAAGATGGGTCATTTTATTGCTGGGAAGACATGGCTAAATAGGGGGCAAGAGGAAGTTGTGGACTACTGGGGTGTTTGGGCCACCACCTGGGCCGTTCTAAGAGAAGGGAAAGAAGGAGAGTAAGGAAGAGAAGGGGGCGACTTGGAGAGAATGTTGGGCCGAGACACTGGAAGTGAATGCTGGACCATGGAGCTGTAAGCCGATACGGAGGGGAAGAGGCTGTAAGGAGCAAGCTGTTGTTGGCTAATCCATCATGTTGGGCCACGAACTCTACAGAGTAGGCCTATGCGGAATTAGAGTAGAGAACAGAGGAGAGGAGTGTTGAGATTGACTCTTGCGTTGGCCGCACTGCGACCTGTTGGGGAGCTAGTATAGGCGCAAAGAGAACATGCTCATTTCTAGCTGGGTTGAGGCTCACCTTTCTTTCTATTTTCTTCTTTTTTCCCCCTAAAAATTATACAAAATGTACATTATTTACCCCAAAAATATATTACAAATCCCAAAAAGTAGATAAAATGAGGGGTGAAATAACACATAAAATAGGAATTATCACTTGCACACTCACCATGGTCGTACATAACTAGCTTCCCAGTAGGAGGAAGGCCCGTTAGCAATGTCACATCACAAAATGAGAAAGGAACCTCTCTCTGACTAATTTTAAACGACTTCGTATTTGGATTCCAATACTCAATGAGGGCCTAAATAAGGTGTCGGTCCATGTCAAGCAGCATATAATGCAACATCCGACTCCATACTATTCCCGAATAGCTTACTTATGGAGATCCAGCAACTCATTGTTCAGAGCACACATAATTTCAAGCGTAAAATTATTATGAATCACAACATCAACACCTGCCTCTTCCTGCTTATCACCACCTCTAGAATTTATACTTGTCTATCGTACTTTCCCCTACTTGGCATTGCCCTCACCTACCTCCACCTGCACTGCATTTGAGACTATCTGTCCCTATACTTGTACTATCTACCCCTTATCTCCCTTAATGTCTTCTGCTTCGTTCCCTAACTTATGGGGGACGAAAACAACCAATGGATTCTACCTCTAATGCCTTTATCGTGCTTGTTCTTCTATTGCTCTCCTCTCTCAACTGGTGACTACTGCTTATACTAGCCACCTAGTCTATAGATACTGATGGACTGCTCTCACTTTTTCCCTCCTCATTCACATAATCAGAGCCATTTCCCTAACTCTTGTTGTCTAAATTCCCTTCAGCCATGTATATGACTTCCTTGACATGGCTTCGTATTCGTTTCCTTCTACTTTGCAACTCCGTTATAAACACCTGCATAACACACATCATAACAAACACATTATATTGTGCATGTAACACCGTCCCTATGAATATGACATTCCCTTCCTCTATTATTACCACAGCTACAAAGGGTTACCATATAACTAGCTTTCCTCTATTTACCTAATAATTGCAACATGTTTACCATAGTATACGCATATATAGATTTCCTCTATTTACCTACTAGTATAAACCCGTGCTATGCACGGTGTATGATGAAATAGATAT
>JACYFF010010365.1:42380412-42412387 GCA_017589665.1 Selenicereus undatus | reverse complement strand
GAGAGATTAAAGTAAATCAATGGCTATTATTTATTAATCATTTAATCCAACGGTTGAAAAGTTCAAGTTAATGAGAATTAAGGAAATGGTAGTTATTGAAACTTTGCTATTATGTATTATATAGATTAAGTGCAACTTGTCTACCACTGCATACACTGATTGTAATATGGATTAACAATTGAATTCCTTATATATAATATCTTAATTTAGCTAATTTGAATTGTGCTACCCATTGACTCTTAAACTATTAGCACATAATGAACATTTCACTTACAACGTTATGACTAAGCATCCTTTATTGCGACAAGCATTGCAATGGACATGATCTCACTAATGTGCATTTCATTTATAATGTTGTAACCAAGCATCCTTTACTACCACAAGCATTGTAATGAACATGGTCTCACTAAGTACAACAACTATCCTTCTCGTTCCCCATGTCTTTATGATAGTTCCTGTACACACCTTTCCATACCATAAAAACCATCCTTATAGTTATCAACTTCATTAGCATGACATACAAAACATTTGTTTCTCTATACCTCCTTGTTCAATATAATAAACCTCCGTCATAATAACAAAACAACATTGACACTTCCCATTCAGTTATGCTTATCACCATCTCCAACCATTACATACAATCTACATACTTTCCTTTATCCCTCTTCATTATAACTAACATACATCTTAATGACATATTTGCATACCACAAACAGCACCTTTCCTAAGTTTTCTCCATCGATGTAAATGGCGGTTTAAACACAAAGTTCCCTCATTCAACTTGTGTTAACAAATAAATAATCCCCAATCCTCAACTCAACGCCTGCTCTTACATGTTTGTTTTCTAAATCAGCACATCAAGTTCTCCTGCGTATACATATATTCATATCTAGGTAAACATCTCATTCCGTTATATCACACCTTCTAGGGTTGTCAAAGTCTTACCCGACACGATAACTTGACCGGAACCTAACCCGAATTTACTGAGACAAACACCAACCCGACCCGAACCGAACCGATTTCGACCCGAAGTTGACACGATTTGACCATTTAGTGTGAAAAATTGTTATTTTTCAGTTTTGAGCAAATCTAAACTGTTTTCAAGGCCGACATGAAATTGACCCATTCATTAAATGGGTCGACCCGACCCGACCTGTTTGACAGCCCTAATACCTCCACATTCACCACAATGCTCTACTGTTAAAATCTCTAACTTATATGATTCATCCTCTTTCACAACCACACTTAAACACAGTTGTTGTTTATATTCATCACATTCTCATACTCCCATCATGTTCTTTAAAGTCGACTAGCCTGCAATACTTTGATTGTAGTGAAGACCTTCAATTAACCAATGATTTAATGAGTTGGGAGGCGAGGGGCACCAATATTTTTTGGGTCTTAATATGGAAAGTGGCACTCACCAATTTGATGGTTTCTTAAAGGACTAGCCCCATTTGTGAACATCACTGAGCAGCTTCTCCTCCTCCTCTAACATCTTCATTAGTAAGTAGTTTTGAATAGCCTGAAAGCAACACCAGGTACCAAGTATGCAAGTGTTGCACAATACACCATCACGTGAGTAGAAGGTCTATGACCCTTACAAAATATTGAATTTACCAATGTGGGCAACATCCAAACTAGGTGTTGTGCTTAAGAGTGTTACAGATGAATAATTGACATCATTCTGCACCTTGAACTTGGGGGCAGAAGCACCGACTACATCAGACCTAGTAGCTCGTCGTTCCTGTTCTGCGGGTGGAGTGTCACCCATTGTTACATTCCACTCCACGACCACAACTTCTATTTCAACCTACAAACAAATCCACCTAACAATGCACAACTATGGAGATTATGGTTTTTGGGCTTGATGCACACAATACTAAGGGTTGTTAAAATTGTAATACATTATGACTGCAAGAAGGTAATGTTTATCACGTAAAATATGTATACATACCTAGATGATATACTTGTGCAATGTGGGCATATATGTATATGACTAAAATTGATCACGTTCTATAATAAGCTAACTAGTGAATTATGCTAAACTTGCACTAGCCAATACATAATTCTGGTGGACAACACTTATTTACAAACACATTATACGATTAATTAATTTATTTTTGCTTCCCATTCTGAAAAGGTTTTAATCCATTTCTAAAATTATGGTTTACCACGAAAGCATCCAATGGAGTGGATGACATTTTAGTCATTATCATACGGAGTATTGAGATTACTTAAGTATATCATTCTTGTGTGTAACTTCTGCCCACTTTTGTCGGAAGATATGTTATTGTAACATCATCACTTAGTGTTATTGATATCCTTGTCACCAGCATAGTTCAATGGTTGAAAACAGCAATCCCCACACTTAAATTAATCTTTCGTAAAAAGTTAACATTTTAACTTAATAATAGGATTATCAAGATGCTAAGTCCTCTGATTCGAAAACAATCCAATGTAAATTCAATAGTACCAACTGCATTTTATATACAACTATGAACAGCGTTATCAACATGTTTATTATGTCATAACAAAATAAATATTGATAGTGGAGCGTTTCTGTAGATTAGGTGAACATATGCACTGAAATATTAGTGCCAAAAACATGTTGCTCATGAAAATGTCCATGGAATAGACGTTTTCTGTAGAATTGGCACATTTGACCTTAAACGTCCTTGGAATTAAGGTGGAGTCACTTGTGTAAAACCCTCTAAATCTAACATGAATAGGCTCAAATATAGGTACTGAATACAAAGTTACTTGGACTATTGATTTATCCTTCAGTTATCTTATGCCTTCCTAAAAGTCATACGAGTGTGTGCTCCGAGGCGGACTTCGCCTTAGTAAAAAAAAAAAAACCCAACCACAAAAATTTAAAACATAAATACGTTCATATAATTAATTTGAACCTAGAAAATGGGTTCAACAAGTCATAGTATAGACTCATACATGGTATGTACACCACCTATTTTTCTCACGTAATCAACGTTGGTCCCAACATTGTGAGAAGTCTAGCTTGCAACTGCAAAAGGCATCGCTGCATATTTTGTTGGAGCTTGCAAAGTTTCTTTAGGAATATTATCAGTGGTTATACCACCTACATCTCCTCCCTACAGAACAAACTTTAATAGTCATCGCTGAATACTTTTTTCATAACCTTATGATAACTCCATATACTAATATGCACACTGTCAGAGCTTGTAATTGCTACCTCTAACATATTTTGTTAGGTGGTGTCATTTAGTACTACATAGACATCACTAACCGTATTAAGGTTGCCACCGATGTCAAGGCTACCATCAGCATCAACATCAATTGAAGTTGCTTGTTCTTTCATATTTGGTTTAGGACTCTTATCACCAAGAACATTATGGGCAACAATACCTACCTCACATGCACCCTACAAAACAAAAATTAAAAATACTCATATCATTTTTGGAAGTAGCAGAGGCCAACCCCATTGGCATGCCACTGCAAAGTTTTACAAACATAATTTTTCATAACTTATGATGTACTAAATTAGCTACTATGCAACTACAAAGATCACAAAAAGTAATTTCTATAGCTTCTAATACATTAAATCAACAATTGTATTGGTCTATGTAATAGACAAACAACTCAACATAATTGCTTCTCAAATTATCCTTCAGTATAAGCTTGATTTTCAAAAGGTTGTACTCACATGCTCTTCTTGGACTGACTCGAGTGGAGAGGCAGTGACATTAGTAATGATTTTAAGGATATCTGCCGTGTTGGCTATATGAATTCTGCCCATGTTGTCGTTTGGCATACTAAGGGGACTATCGGTAACACCTTACGAAGTAAAACATGAACTTAGTGATGTCAAATGGAAACAATATGTACTCTTCATAACATGTTCTCCTTAAACTACAACAAGTGCAGTCTCCTACAACAATCAGTCGACCCAGTATAATTCACACAGTAAGTCATTAATAGAAAAGTTTGGCAAGTTCCATTGTCATATTAGATAGTAAAAAATGTGCACACTATAAGGATTGCACACGCCGCACTAACCTCAGAAATGGTGCTACCTACATTGGGTGGAGTACCATTGGTAGCATCAGCCGGAGTTGGTACTTGATGAATGTTATATTTGTACAGATTATTTACGTGTTTGGGAGTCATTTTTGGGGATTAAAATGCTAAATTATACGACTTATACCCCTATTTCTTCTATTATGCTTTGGTTTCGTTTGTTTCAGAAATGATTGCAGATTTCAAGTTTGCAAGCCCAAAGTGAGTGAGTAGAAGATATTTTTGAGGTCTAGTGGATCAAAGAAGCTTGCAAAAAAGGCTCAACAATGACCCAAAACGGACGTACTGGGGCAAGTAACACAATCCAGAGCGCTAGAGGAAAAAGCAATCAAGCAAAACATGGAGACCATAGAGCCCAGTCGCCACCATGGTCAGACCGTGGTGGGGACCTTTTCCCCGGTCTGCTCGATTTTCTTCACAGCTGTTCAGATTTTGTGCGTGTCTGCTATTAGGAGCCTTGGGTTCACCCATAAAAGCACGATTTTTCACTGCTTTTGGGAGGCTATCTTATCACCCACCATCTCATCCACCATCATAGATTATTTCATATTAGATAGAAGGAGAGAAAGAGAATCAAAGTGAGATCTTACAAGGATTCAATGCCGGCTTTTCGATTGACAGATTCAAGCACGATTTTTAGCTGAGCAATTCTTCTCTCTTCCTTTCTTTTCTCCCCTTATTTTAGAATTCATGTTTTGCAATTTTGATTTAGATTTGTAGTTTTGATCTTGGATTTATACAAATTCTAGTTTATTTCCTAATCTTGCATTGTTAACTTTGGTACTTTTGAATTTGTTGGATTATTTTATTAAATCGTAGATGCTTATTGCCTTGTGAGAAACTTGATCACTGTCTTGCATGTTGTGGGTATTGGGTGATGAACTGAAAGGTGAAATCTAATACTAGAATTCTAAGATTTGACTTGATTGTGTGGAGTCTTCAAAAAGTCCCATCGATTTAGAAACCATTGATTTGATAATCTCATGCTTAATGAATCTAAATAAATCAAGAGCCCTTAAGAAATGGTAATTGGTTAGTTCTAAGTATTTCACTTGACCTTGAAAGAGGGTTGTGAAACTTCAATTATTGGTTTTAAAATAACCATTAGAGAAAAAAATGGCAGTTTGATATTTTGGATTGGGAAAATTGCTTGATTTATTTAATTCCTTGATTTACATCCATTACATTAGATAGTTTATTCTTAACATTTCAATCTCAAACTTGGGTTTGCTTAGCTTATCTTGAGGGATTATAACTCAGTAGATCAACCTAGTCTCTATGGGATTGACCTTGATTTCCCACAATGCCGCCGTACGCTTGTGGTATCAAGTTTTTGCCACCGTTGCCAGGGACTAGTGTCGGATATTGGGTGTTTCTCTATAGGTTTGACTAAGCATTTTGTTTTTCTTTGAAAATAAAACTAAAAAATTAAATATTTAAAAAAGCTAATTTTTTTTTTTGAGAAACAACATGATGGCAATTTTTCATTTTCCCCAATTCGAGCATGAATTATTTTGGAGGTATTTTATGCGTTTAAATGTTTTTCTTGTTCAATGTAGTTGTTCTGTGGGTAAATGAAAAATTTTGGACATTGTTGATGAGGGTGTGAATAGTAAAACCCATATTCTTTTAGAATATCGGGATTTTCACTTTAAAAATATTGACGAGGCATGGTATTTGCTTGAGTGGATTGCTTGGGATTCATTTGAATTTGAGAAGGCTAGTCTTATTTCTAAATATTCATGTTTTGTTCCTTGTGCATTTTATGCTAGATCTTATTATGCTCCATTTTGGTGTGATTTGTGTAATTCTCCTAACTACGAAACTAATTCGTGTCCTTGTTATGCATGCTATACTCAACCTAACTTTGCATCACCCTTGGGCAGTACTGATGTTGTCCAGACCTTACCTGACTCATCCTTTCCTTTAGCTCAGTGCACGGGGCTTGAGGTGGGTGAGCCTTTTGGGGTAGTTGATAGGTCTAGTGTTTTTGATGCATGTTTTGAGTCAGAAGATATTTTTGATAAGGTGCATGATTTAGGTAAGACACCTTTGGAGGGGTCACGTGATATGTTTACGCATGAGGGGTCTCCTAGCTTTGGTTGTAATAATGTTTTCCCTAATCCCCTTGGTCATTCCCATGTTTCACCTATTTATTCATTGCCCTCTCCTTCCCCTAGGTATTACATTGTTGAGCCGGTTGGTAATCCCATAATATATGATACTAATATTGATTTGGGCTATGAGGATAACCTATTTAGTATGCTTGGTGGGAATGTTGATGATTGTGTGCCCTAGGTTACTTTAGAGGATATGATCCCTCCATTGCTTCTTATTGTATATGCCTGGAAGACTTGCCTAAGAAAATCATGTGAACTACATTCTTTAATTGTTCTTATGATTCTTCTATGGTCTTTGCTAAGGTTAAGAGGATATTTATACTCTTTGGTGTGATTTTGGCTATATGCCTCTTACGTTGTATTTTCTAAATTATGGTCCCAGGAGCTTGATAAGCTCCTACGTGTTTTAACGACATCTAATATGACGAGTGGGGTCTTGAAGTTGTAATGGAGTGGCTAATGCTCCATTTGCCCCATTTCCAAAGAGGCCTTAGCTTAGGTGTACCTAACACCTAACTTGGTGAGATCGTCATATTTTGTTTTCCCTTTCCCTTCTCTTACTTTTCTTTCCCTTAAATAATAATGCTTTATCTAAGCATGGGGGAAGGGTAGCTTCATATTTTTCATTTCAGTTATTAGTTTGCATACTTGTTGGAGCATATAGTTTTAGGTTTTCTTTTTGTTTGCATTAGTGTTTTGTATTTAGTTACATTTAGGTTTACATTTAGGATTATTTGTAGAGATGGCATGGATTGGTTTGAGATAACCTGCAATGATGATTCTTTAGGAAAAATAGCTTTTGTGAGCTTCAGAAACTTTTGATGTGTAATCCCTTTTGGTGCTGAAAGTTTTTGAAGGTTTTATGAATATTTCGTGTTTTCACCCTTGTCTTGTTTGAGAACTTTGTTATCCCTTGGAGTCCTTAGCACTAGTTTTTGTATATGAGAGTTATTTGATGAGCTTAATGAGACTTTAATAGATAGCCCGTGAGATTTTGATCCTTATTTCGACTAATTCATTATATTTAGTCTCACATTTTTTTCATGTGTGTGATTCTTCCATATTGCATCTCTAAAACTTACCTTCACTCTTGTTCAAAACCACATTAGCATGTGCATGGTTGATGATATGATAGAGGCATTCTTTGTTGTAGAACATTTTAGCTACATAGCCAAATAGCCGACCCTTGTATTAGATGTTTATTCCCTTCACTGGCCTCTTTGAGCCTATATCCATTTCGATGTGATCCCTTCATATTAGCCCTTGGCCAAACACATATTCATACCTTTAAGCCAAGTCTATGGAGCATCACTCCATTTATCTAGTGGGTGATTTTGGGGATAATTGAATTTAATCTGGCTTTGGTATGTTGGTTTGTTGAGGGATTGATGATATTGAGTGTTTGCTTGGGTTCCTTCTTGTTCGGGTTGTGTATGCATATGTTTGGTTGTGAGTTGATAGTGCGTGATCCCATGCCTTTCAATAATTGCAATTTTCATTTCAGTTAAAAAAAAAGAAAAAAAATTTATCTTGAAAAAAAAAAGAAAAAAAGAAAATCATGGAAAAAAAACCAAGAAAATGCCTAAGTGATTGGCATTGGACACGTAAATAGCTTGGATTCCTTTCTTTGTCAACTTATTTCCTATTTTATTCATGGCATATGAATTGTTGGAGTTTGGAGTGTCGATAAACTTATTGGTTAATTGGTGCTTCGATTGGTTGCTCCCTAGTCACTTGGCTAAATAGCTCCACATTTTCTCAAATTTAATTGTCTACTCCTTTTCCTTAACCCTTCTAGCCCACATTACAACCCATATAAGTCCTCTTGATTGTCTTGTGCACATTGCATTTTAGTGGTGAAGAATTTGAGAGTCTCGACAAGCATATGGTAGATTATATCTTTGGAATGAGTCTTGAGTGAACCTATGCTATATTTCAAACACATGAGCGGGACTGACTCATATTTCCCAAAAGTAAGCTTCTACTGGGCTATTTAGCTCTGCAATCTCTTATGCTTGCATGAAATGCTTTATGGTTCTTTGGGGGTGATCAAGTTTGATGTCGAGCTTGTGGTCTCGTACTTTTTCGAAAACCTTCTTTTGAAATGTTTTGTGTGCTATTTGGGGTTGCCATTGATTGTTGTTCTTGCTTGTGTACGTTAATGTTGTCTAGCATGAGGAGCTTGCCCTGTTTACGAATCTTAGATACATATCCCCTTGTTGGTTTTGTCTAGAGTTTGCTTGAGGACAAGCAAAGATTTAAGCATGGGGGAGTGATGAATGTCATATTTGCAGAGATTATTTACTTGTTTGGGAGTCATTTTTGGGGATTAAAATGCTAAATTATATGATTTATACCCCTATTTCCTTTATTATGCTTTGGTATCACTTTTTTTCAGAAATGATTACAGATTTTAAGTTTACAAGCCCAAAGCGAGCGAGTAGAATATGTTTTTGAGGCCTGGTGGATCAAAGAAGCTTGCAAGAGAGGCTCAAAATAATCCAACACGGATGTATCGGGGGAATTACCACGATCCAGGATGTTAGAGGATGAAGCAACGAAGCGAAATATGGGGACCCTAGAGCCCAGTCACCACCACAGGCAAACCGTGATGGGGGCCACATCCATGGTGGGGACCCTTTCCCCAGCTCGCTTGGTCTTCTTCGCGGCTGTTTGGATTCTGTGCGTTTATGCCAT
Source organism: Selenicereus undatus (assembly GCA_017589665.1). Classification (NCBI taxonomy): domain Eukaryota; kingdom Viridiplantae; phylum Streptophyta; class Magnoliopsida; order Caryophyllales; family Cactaceae; genus Selenicereus; species Selenicereus undatus. The sequence continues at coordinate 42,403,511 of JACYFF010010365.1, read as the reverse complement.
TAGGAGCCTTGAGTTCGCCCATAAAAGCACGATTTTTTGCTACCCTTGGGAGGCTAGCTTATCACCCACCATCTCATCCACCATTATAGATTAGTTTAGATTAGATAGAGGGATAGATAGAGAATCGAAGTGAGATCTTGCAAAGATTCCATCCTGGGTTTGTGATCGATAGATTCAAGCGTGATTTTTTACTGAGCAATTCTTCTCTCTTCCTTTCTTTTATCCCCTTATTTTGGAATTCATGTTTTGCAATTTTGATTTAAATTTGTAGTTTTGATCTTGCATTTACGCAAATTCTAGTTTATTTTCCAATCTTGCATTGTTAACTTTGCTGCTTTTGAATTTGTTGGATTGTTTTGTCGAATTGTCGATGCTTATTGCCTTGCGAGAAACTTGATCACTTTCTTACATGTTGTGGGTATTGGGTGGTGAACTGAAAGGCGAAATCTAGGGTGTGTTTGGTAGGGGGGGGAAATCATTTTCCCAGAAAATCATTTTCCATGAAAAATATTTTCCTAAGAAGAATGATTATCCACTTACATTTTCAGCTGTTTGGTAGAATGGAAAATCATTTTCTTTCCACTTCATTTTTTGCTATTTGATAGAATGAAACCCCCGACCTCACTTCATTTCGTTTTACCCTCAACCTCCTTCCCTGCTCACTACTCTAACCCGACCTAACAAATGAATTCTGTTTCTCTCTCTTCAAAATCAAACCCAAAACATCAGTAAGTAATATACACAGTAACAAACCGAACAAAAGAGAGAGTCAACATTAATTACAGAGAGAGTCAACATCAGTAAGAAAATCATTTTTTCACTACTCCTAAGGATTACGCAGTTGACTTTGAGTGATATTAAATCCAGATTAAAGAAAATGGCGAACGAGGAGACGATGAGTGTCTCAGATTGCAAAGTTCTTCAAAAGGGCAACCGTAATAAGATCAGAGAACTTAAGAAATAATTACAGAGATTAACGATAGAAATCATCGATGAACATGATGAACATGAAGAAGACGGGAAGAATGAGAGACAAAATGAGAATGAAAATAGAGTGATTCTAGGCACAATTAAAAGAAAATAGAACGAGATACAAAATTGGACAACAAAAATTTGGCTTGGAAAATCATTTTCCCTACTTTTTCAAGGGAAAACAATTTCCTTCAAATGGGGTAAAATGATTTTCCTCTGAAAGTGATTTTCCCCTCCTTGTTTTATCAAACAACGTAAAACGGGAAAATCATTTTCTGGGAAAATGACTTTCCCCCCTACCAAACACACCCCTAATACCAGAATCCTAAGATTTGACTTGATTGTGTGGAGTTTTAAAAAAGTCCCACCGATTGAGAAGCCATTGATTTAATAATCGTATGCTTAGTGAACCTAAATAAATCGAGAGCCCTTAAGAAATGGTAATTGGTTAGATTTAGATATCTCACTTCGCGTTGAAAGAGAGTTGTGAAACTTCAATTATTGGATTTAAAATAACCATTAGAGGAAAAAGTGCTAGTTGGATATTTTGGATTGGAAAAATTGCTTGATTTCTTTAATTGCTTGATTTTTATCCATTACATTAGATAGTTTATTATTAACATTTCAATCTCAAACTTGGGTTCGCTTAGCCTATCTTGAGGGATTATAACACAATATATCGACCTAGTCTCTGTGGCATCGACCTTGATTTGCTACAATGCCATAGTGTGCTTGCGGCTTTATCAGTACTTCTTCCCTGGTGGATTGTGAGCTGCCTTGCGCAACTTTCTCACCATTAGCAACCACATCTTCACCATACATAACAAACATCAAAACTTATTATCAAGCCATAATCAGTAGCAACTATATCATACCGTTTCTAGACAAGTTACTCTAAATAAATTACACATTGTCCTTGAAACACCCACCTGCAACCGCACTCATCGACATATATACTTTAGTGAGCAAAATACTTCATGTAATAATTTACTCTCCCTTATATTTGTTTCCTAAAACTATCATATAAGTTGATGTCGATTATTAACCTCATTACATGTGGGGCCCAATGTCGAGGAACTTGCATCCAAATAACCATAGCCAGTGGATTAGAACTACACATTTGGTGAGGGTGATCCAATGTCAGCATCCACAATCAGCATGTTGGCATCATCAAGTCCACCCTACGTAACACACAAAGATAATATTGACAACCCATTTTCAACTAATTTTCCCCACTACATGGCTAGAAACAACCATAGTTCCAAACGTTCCCCTCCCAATCCCTTACAAACAACACTCGCATGTACGTCAGACGGGTATCCAACTGCACCAATTTTTTCAAGGTTGATCCCTACATGGAGGGGACTAATGTTACCTGCATTTGCGTATATAGGTTCGTCATGACCAATTAGTATCAGACTACCAACATGAATGTGTTGGGCTGAACTCCCACCATCATGTCCTCTATACACAATGATAAAAAAAAATACTAAAGAAAACTACGAAAATGTCCTTCCACATATGTCATATACATCCACTTCATGCCAAGAACTTTAACATAAGGACTAGTGTATTTTGAGCCAGCGTACTTGCTTAAATGCACAAACAGGAGCTTACATGTCCTATTCCTATTTCAATATTCAGTTCCTTGTTTCACTACCATATCTAATAGTACTCATCATCTTCAACTAACATGATCAAGGTTGGTCTGTAGTGTGGGCAAAGTTGCTTTACCTGTGTTGATTGTGGGTTCTTCCCCATTCGTGAATAAGAGAGTTCCATGGCCAGAATCTTTGCGGCGTCATTAGCATCTTCTACTCCCACTACAAAAAACTTAGCCCTATTCTAATAGAAAAAACGACAAGTAATAATGTCCATTGCACATTCCGATGTAAAATAAGACAGAGTTTAACGGATTTTTGAAATTTGACAGGAATTACAGCAGAATAAGTTAGAGCTAGAATTTTCGACGCGTTTCTATAGGAAATTTGAGTTCCTCCCTTGGAATTCTGCACACTTTTCAAAATAAGAATTCAGAAGTGGATTTAAAATGTTGGGCTATGAGGATGGGCAACACTTGCGAGGCTTGCTGGGAGTGAGGAGAGAGAAAGAGTCTACGAGAGTGAGAGAGACAAACTAGTAAAGCCAGTTGACCATCGGGGGGCACCCACCGGAGCGACCATCGCCACCGGATTTGTTAGTGTATTACGCCAATAAATGCATGGTTTTGAAATATATTTTTGCTTAAATTTAAAATCTTTGAGTTGGTGATTTTTGTGGTGGTTGAACGGTTGTTTTTGGCGTGAAATTGTCGCTATCACCGTCGACGTACTGTTGCAGCTGCCGACCTATCGCTACCGTGCGTTTATCACTGCTACTGCTAGTCAAAGTTTATTTGAGAAATCTTTGTTGCCAACTTGCAACGTTAGTGGCACTAAATATTTTGTTGAAATTTCTATATTTTAGAAGTATATTAATTTTGATAAATTAAATAATTTTGTTAAATTCATATTTTTGTAGTATATATGTTTAATTAGTTTGACATGTTTTGATGGGTAAATTATGTATGTGGAAAGTTATTTTCGAAATATGTAAATATTAATTGTTAAGAAAATGGTTTATTTTTAAATTTGATTTGTTAAATATGTTTATTTTGATAAATGAAATAGCTATGTTAAGTTTACTTTTGGTATTTTATTGTTTAATTGTATCGATATATTTTGTTGGGTAAAATATGTACATGGAAATTTATTTTTGAAATATGTGAATATAAAGAAATAAGTAAATATATTTAGTTATTAGTTATTAGTGTCATATGTGAATATAAAATGTTAAGTACCTAGTTTAGTTTTTAATTTGATTTGTTAGGTATGTGTATTTGGATAAATAACATAGCTATGTTATGTTTGGTTTTTCTGGAATTTATGTTTAATTAGACTGATATGTTTTGTTTGGTAAAATATGTATGTGGAAATTCATTTTTAGAATATCTTAATATAAAATGTTAAGTAAATATGTTTAGTTATTAGTTTCATATGTTCAGCAAAACATGTTTGATTTTTGTTCAGATAGTATATGTAATTAGTTGGAATTGAAGTTTAAATTTTTGTTTGTGTAATTTAGTTAGAACGTATTTTGTTAAATGATAATATTCACTTATAAGTACATTACAAAATAATGATAAAAGTTTGTGTGGAATTAAAGTATTTTTGAATTTATTTTCAAATTTCAAGACAACCAAGGCAAAAGAATTATTTTTTATTTTTTATTTTCCAATGGAAATTCCCGTCAAAAAAGCCCATAAAAAATCGTAGCAATTCTATTAGACTCTATTCCCACATAAATGCGATGGGTCTTATTCCGACGGATACCTTCAGAGTCCATTAGAAAAGAATTTCCAGTGGGCGTCCTAATGGATTGCTAGAAAAAGGATGAAATCCCGTTGAAAATTCATCACTATAGGCATGCATTTTTATAGTGTCCTCCCTACCAAACACACAAGTTAAATGTTGCTGGGGCTATGGTGATGTCTTCATGAAACGATATTTTGAATGCAATGACAAGTACAACTCACAACTACTACACGTAAATATCATAGTTCTCCTAATCCTCTTATAGAAGCTATGGTTATTCATATTAGATTTCAAACCAACTGCAATTGTTACAATACATAAAAGTGGTCTTCTTAAGAATAAGAACAATTCCTCTCTACAATAAGAGAATTACAACATACTTTCCATGGTTACAAGCACTTCATGCCTATTCACATGTGTTCATGTCTACCCCATACCATTATTGTTACATTGCAATTGCAATGTTATGGTAATCTTTTGAATTACTACTACATGCAACTAAAACTAATATTTTCACAGTTTTTCCACATTCAATATAGCCTTTATGGTTTTTGGCATTAATGAATTGTGATTTTATTTACCAATTATCCAATTAAATGTTCGTAAAAGTAAACAATAAAATGTACAATATGTAATCCCCTACCATTCCATATACTATACTTATGTTCAGGGTACAATGAGCCACCTTTTCTAATGCTTCGTCTTATGCACTATAGATTCCCTCATTAGGAATTCCTTCCTGCAAGGACATCACCATTGGTTCCACCATGGCATCAGTCACAGCTGATTTCTTCCGACGTTCGTCTTCTCCCTACAACCATGAACATGTACCTATGACGTTTACTTCATTGAACTTATAGCATTTCAGTTATCAAAATTCCGTACATATTAGTAATAGTTGGAGTTTCAAAATCTACTTCGCTGCTTGTTGTAGGTCGTGGGCTTCCCCATTATTCAACCACCTACCACCTTCTCCAAGGTTGTAGACTCCAGCTATATTGTGGTCGTCTACAGGTTGCGCTGCTAAAGTAGGCTCCACCTGTTTCTTCGATGGCCTTTGGGAGCTGTAGACCTTTGTGCATCTTTGTTTACCCTTGACCATTCCTTGGTCGGGGTTTAGATAGGCTGAGGATTACATTGTAGAAGGTTTCAACTACCAAGGAAGTCTCCTGAACCTCTTGGCAATCGTTAAGTCACGCCCTCGACTGCCTTTCTCTTCCTAGCTCATTTGCAACTCTACTCTATCGTGCCCTGCCTACAAGTCATCCTTAATTAGGGATGACACAACTCTTTCCTGGCTAAACTTACCCAAACTCATAGCTTCCTCTCTTTGCTCTTTTGCAACATGTCATTGTCAGTTGATTCAATTTGCAAACTTGTTCACATTAAAATTGGGTCACTATTACAAATTAGGTGATATTCCACCTCAAACTTAGTGCCATGCACATGAAGTGATGGAAACTTTGTTGCAATTCTTGCCTCATAATGATGCACGTTTCTGCTACTTCCTGGTTCAGGGACCGTCCCCACTTTTACCATCAAATTGTACAATTTGAACTTATACTGTCAGTTGAAAGCCTCACGTATCCTCCCCCCTCCTTCGCCATAACCAATTATTTCGGCTCAGTCAACTCTTGTTTCATGATATCATGGTCTTTTTTCTCCTTCCATAGTGCCTCCCCTGCTCTTCTGAGGTGTTCCTCAATGTTTATAAGACCCTGTAACATTCACGAGATCATAATATCATATCACACATGTAATTCCTTCACATATAGATTCTTCAAAATGTTTGTATGACGATGAATAAAAAGTTAGATCATTTCATAGACTGCACTTGATACATGGCTGTGTAAGCAGAAACCAAAATCGTTCCCATGTACCGAAAGGTATCCCGTTCATACTTAATTTAAGGATTTTTTTTTGCCACAGTTATTAGATATCTAACTTACACATACGTATGGGTCACACTTTAGCACCCTCTACATCTATAGTGTACTCCTCTATATCAATGGAAGTATTCACTATAGCTTCCCTTCTCTCCAGTTCTCGCCCCTCAAGGATTGGGAGTATCTGCATAATCAGTCATCATCTTGATTAACTGATAACAAAGATGTGTACATTATCGAATCCTCCCATTACCATGTCCCTACCTAGGTGTCCTTAATGTTGGTAATCAGCAGTCTAGGATCATACTTCTTTCTACGTATAAGGCGACCCACCATGAAATTCATGGTACACACTTGTCCATAATTGAATTTATATTGTGGTGCTCATAAAACCACACCTACATTTGACACCAAAGATGGCCACATCAGTTTACATAGACTAATAATCATCATCATATGCAAAAATGCAGTTGGGTTACTTAATTTTATACCTATAATACCATTGCGAAGACATTGATTTGAAAATTTCTCGTTGTTCTCATCTTCTCCTAAGTTTCTCAATGACCTCCACAAGGAAAATTCAAGTTGCCTTTAACTAATATACTCAACAATACCCTTAACATCCTTGACCATAAATATCAAATCCTAACCCACGCCTCTGGCACATCGAGGGCATAGCAAACCACTAAGAACTAGCAACACATACAATTTTGTAAACATATGCACCCTCACTGTTGTATTGTTTAACTTACAAAATTCCAATCGCACCAACGTGTACTTCATATATATGCACATGCCTTTCTCCACTGTCCTTCGCCACCACCTCTCCCAAGTGACACGATTATCTGTTGCTTTCTTCAACATCTACCCCAACTCACTTGCTAATGTGGATTTTTTGTTTAGGTTTAAAAACCCTTTTTACTTGCAAGTACACAAGGCTAATTGCATACTAGCGAGTATAGGATATCAATCCCACAAGGAGAAATAGTGTTTTTTAATTTAACTTTTCCAATCATAAAGAACAATTCTAGTGAGGATTTCAATTATCAATAGGATCAAAGAAACAAAAGAAAAGCAAATGACACGAGAAAGTGTAGAGAAATGAAATAAGTGAAAGATCTAGGACCTTGGATTTCACCAATGACACAAATAGCGAATTACTAACTCAAATGGGGGTTCATTTAGTATCTTATTCAACGTAAGCTACAAGCATTGGGGCTTAAATTAAAAAGATGAATTATAATTATCAAGTGCTATTCTTTTTCTAGTAGTTCGCAAGAATCATTCTTTTTAAACATAACTCATCTAATTTCTAGCATAAATCATTGACTTTTGGCAATTACAATTTTATGCCCAATTGGATAAAATCAGATTAGCCTACAAGGTCTAATATTCACTTGAGATAGCAAACTAAACTATTGTAATCAACATGAATAAACAATAGTTTCAAGATACATAAAAAAGTTAATTTCAAATATAAACCCAAAATTATGTAACGTAAGAGATGAAAATAACCCCAAAAGGAATTAGTAATCAATATTATTAATCAACGATCCATCTTAATCCTAGGAGACTATTTTGGCCGGCCATAGTTAGTAAAAATACCATTGAACTTGGTCTACCCTTACTCTCAATATTGGCATACTTCAGTTTCTATGTCCAAACTTTGATACTCAATTACACAAAACTATAGAATTAAGTATAAACTCTCAAATTTGACTCGCAAATGAGGTGAAAAGAGAAGAGACAAATACCTGATGAAGCTTATTTTATTCCAAATTCCTCAAACTGAATGATTTTGTCTTACAAAAATCTCTCTCTAAAATTGAAAGATGGAAGATAAGAGAATGGGAGAACGCTTGGATGCTTGAATGAGTGGATAAATGAATGGATTGCTCCAACCCATGACCCCTTTTTATAATGAAAATTCAACCCTTTTGGTGCCTAAAAATTGATGATAAATTAATTTCGATTAATTTCTTGGTTGTTATGTTGCATGAGGAAGGTCTTGTCTTTAGCTAAAAATTAACTCTAATTAATTGGCTTTGACTAGGTTAGCTTGAGGTTGCTCACAAGAGGAAGACAGGCCTAAATGGGTGGCAAGAGGAAGTTGTGGACTGCTGTGGTGTTTAGGGCACCGCCTGGGCCGCTCTAAGATCATGGAAAAAGGGACAGTGAGTGAGGAAGAGAAGGGGTAGCTTGGAAAGAAGGTTGGCCAAGATGCTAGAAGGTAATGCTAGGTCGCAGAGTAGTAAGCCCATACAGAAAGGAAGAGGTTGTGAGGAACAGGCTGTTGTTGGCTGATGCATGTTGTTGGGCCATGGACTCTACATAACAGGCCTACGGGGAAATGGAATGGAGAAGAGATAAGTGTTGAGGTTGACTTTTGTGTTAGGCCACATTGCAGCCTGTTGCGAAGCTAGTATAGGACCAAAGGTAATAGTCTTATTTCGAGTTGGACTAAAGTTGTGCCTTTCTTTCCATTTTCTTCTTTTTTTACTAACAACTATACAAAATATGCGTTATTTTGCCACATAATCTATTACAAAGGCTGAAAAATAGGTAAAATGTGGGGTAAAATTACACATAAAATATGAATTACCAATTCCCCTACACCAAAACTTTGCTAGTCGTTGAGTAAAGAATAATAATAACGCATATAATCATTCAACTCATCAAGTATAGTAAGATTAAGGGAGAAGTCAAGTATTCAACTGCACTTACCCACTCAAAATCATATGGATTAATCCACTACCAGCCCACTACCCATCATTAAATATTTCTGATATCAACAAAGCCGATAGGCCAAAAGTTAGGCAAATTAAGTGCACAATTAAAACATGGAACAAATGGTAAGTACGAAACTTTACCCACTCAACAAAAATCACACAAGCCTCTTTAAAATCAAGTTCTCAACGCCAAATCAATATACTAGTCTTTCTTTCTTTTGATGCTTTAAAACTTTTTCAACAGTTACTCGATCCCGCGGGTTTTTCTTAAGTTGATGAAGATACGAATAAAGATAATACTCGGAGAAGCACTTAATATATATTTAGGCAATTAAAGATATGAATAGAGATAAATTCGAACATTGGTACCGGAATCAGAGCTTAATAACTTCAATTTGTTTTATTTTTTGATCGAATGCTAATGGGGAACTTAATACTTTTTAAATACTCGTATTGAGATTGAAAATTATGTTACATATCAAACTCAAAATCGGCTACTTAGTGGCATTAGCATAGCAAAAAAATTTGGCCTTCAACTAGTCGACTTTGGAAATAATCTTTAATAGGCATAGACCACACAAACCATATACACATGACCAGAGAAGAACATATACAATCAGAACACACTAGTTCTTCCCAAAATCAAATTCACCTAAACATTTTTAAGTTTAATTGTCCTTTTTTTTTATATATTTTTGGTTAGCCTTCCGCCCATACCTAAACCTTACATTGTACTCAATGTAGAAAACAATAATAAAGAGAGAAATTGGGAAAAAAGTAACACAACCTAACAACACGCAATGAACATTCTTAATATGCCGAACAAGCTAACTCCGTTAACACCTTCAAAACCATCACCAACCAGAAAGCCAAAAACTAAGTGAAACATCATCATACTCTAAAACAAAAGCACACCTTAAACAAAAAGATAACTCTCAAACCGCTTAGAAAGATTGGGTTGCTTCCTAACAGGAGCTCAGTTTTATACCTTTAGCCAGACAATGTCTTATCCACTAGTCATAGACTCATAGTAGACATGATTTACTAGATTGATGGACTCTACCAAACCAAGCTCAATCTCATTAGTTACAATAGGTTTCAAACATTGACCATTCACCATAAGGCCACGACTATCTTGGCGATCCAAAATTTAGACTGCCGTAGAGGCAAACATTTGTTGGACAACAAACGAACTATCCTATCTAGATCTTAGCTTGCTAGGAAACAGTTTAAGCTTGCGATTAAAATGCCAAACCTTCTTATTAGGTTTAAAGATTTATAAGAAATTATTTTATTATGAAAAGCTTTAGTTTCGGCTTTATAAACCTTAGCATTCTCATAGGCTTCATCATGCAATTCATCCAACTCATTCAATTGAAGCCTACGGTTAGAAACTGCTTGTTTCGTATAAAAATTAAAAGCTTTAATAGCCTAAAAGGTATGGTGTTCTAATTCAACTGGCAAGTGACAAGCCTTGCCAAAAAGGAGCCGGTAAGGAGACATCCCCATTGGAGTCTTATAAGCATTACGATAGGTCTATAGAGCATCATGCAATTCAAAGACCAGTGTTTCCTATCGGGTCGAACTGTTTTCTCAAGTATGGACTTGATCTCACTATTAGACACCTCAACGTAACCATAGTGTAAGAATGATATGTGGTAGCTACTTTATGAGTAAGAGAATATTTTCAAAGAAAAGCCTCAAAAACATGCTGACAAAAGTGACTACCTCTATCACTAATAAGAGCTTTAGGGGTCCTTTATTGAAAAATTATGACCTCTTTCACAAACCTGACAACAACTTGTGGTCATTTGTCCTAGTAGCCTGAGCTTCCACTATTTTGACACATGATCAACACCAACCAACATGTAAATAAAGCCAAAGGAGGGAGGAAAAGGACCCATGAAATCAATGCCCTATACATCCAATATATTAACAATCATAATAGGGGAAAGGAGCATCATATCACGATGGGACAGGGCATCAATACGTTGACAACACTCATAAGCACAACATAAGCGGTGAGCATCACGAAACAGAGTGGGCCAGAAGAACCCACTTTGTAGGAGTTTAGAAGTTGTACTACGACCTCCAAAGTACCACCACAAGTATAAAAGTGATAAAAGGTCAGAATACTATGAATTTTAGTTTCGGGGACACACTTACGCATTACCTAGTCAGGATAATGTTTGGAAAGATAACAATCTTCCCAATAGTAATGTCTTACTTGTAAGAAGAACCTATTTTTCTCTTGTTTAGACTAGTGAGAAAGAATCTTTCTAGTGGCAAGGTAATTTACAATATGAGCAAACCAAGGAATAGGGCATGTGAGACCATAAATAGTTGCTCATTAGGAAAATGGTCAAAAAATCTAACTAAGTTATGACTATACTCATTAAATATTATAGGCAAGTGGTCTGCAACTGAATTTACAAAACCTTTCATATCTTTATTTCAATATTAAACTTATGGAGCAACAAAATCCATCTAATGAGTCTTAGTTTGGTGTCATTCTTAGCCAACAAATGCTTTAATGCAGCATGGTCAGTAAATACAATCACTTTTGAACACAAAAGTTATGGACATAATTTATCAAGTGTAAACTATAGCTAACAACTCTTTTTCAGTAGTAGATAATTCTTTTGAGTATTAGGTAGAGTTCTACTAGCATAATAAATTATATAAGGCATTCTATTCACTCTCTGACCCAGAACAACCCCAATAGGGAAATTAGATGCATCGCACATAATCTCAAAAGGAAGAGAAAAATCAAGGGGCTGTAAAATAGGGGCTAACACGAACGAAGATCGAAGCTTTTTAGAAACTTTAACACAAGACTCATCAATCATGAAAGAGCATCATTGGTAAGGAGATTAGTAAGAGGCTGACTACTTTGCTAAAATCCTTAATAAATCTCCTATAAAAACCAGCACGACCAACCAATGATCGAACTTACTTCACAGAAGTAGGCACAAGCAGATTAGAAATTATATTAACCTTGGCTTTATCAACCTCGTTTCCCTTTATAGACACTTCATGTCCCAACACAATCCCTTCTTGCACCATGAAATGACTTTTTTCACAACTCCATATCAGATTCACTTCTTCACATCTTTTCAACACAATGGACAAATTAGCAAGACACATATCAAAAGAAGAACTAAAAGCAAAGAAATCATCCATAAATACCTCCATGAAATTATCAATAAAATAAAAAAATTTGGCCATAATGCATCTTTGAAATGTGGAAGGTGCATTACACAACCCAAAGGGCATCCTCTGATAGGTGATAGGTGAAAATACCTAATGGGTGTATAAAGGTGGTTTTCTCTTAGTCTACAAGATGCATAGATATTTGTTTGTAACCAGAATATCCATCTAGAAAGCAATAAAAACTTTATCCGACTAATTTTTTCAAATTTGATCAATAAAGAAGAGAGGAAAATGGTCCTTTCTAGTGATAGAATTCAATTTCTGTAATCAATCCACACCCTCCACCATGTGATCTACCTAGTAGGAACTAGTTCACCTTCATTATTTTTAACCATAGTTATGCCAGATTTCTTAGGGATGACTTGAACTGAACTGAACCATTAACTGTCCAAATTAGGGTATATATTGCCTGCAACAAAAAGATTTATTTCTAGACAACTTCTTTCCTACGGAGTTTAGTCTACGTTGCTTTGCCTAATACGTTTGGCATCGTCCCCTAGATGAATTCTGTGCATGCAAATAGTGGGACTTATTCCTTTTGAATCAGTGACTGACCTCCGAATAGCACCCTTATGATTAGATATGACACAAATGTACTCTTTCCCTTAATCATAAGATAAAAGAGAGGATATAATAACAGGTAGGGTTGTTTGATGGCCTAAAAATACATACTTTAGTGAATCTGAAAGAGGTCTCAACTCAAGTTCAGGTGGGGAAACAACAGGAGGTAGCATACCGAAACTAGCTAAATATGGAAGGGCTTCATACATGGACATCCAAGAGGAAGAGTCAAGATGAGGAGTGCAATCTAAAGTAGAATTCATCTCATCCTAACTCAAACAATCTCAAGTCCTCATGGGAAAGACAAGTTCGTAACGGATCCTTACTTAGAATGGTGGGTAAAGCTTCTTCAATCATTTTATCAATCACATCAATAAGAAAGGATTCAAATTCATCTTCAAATACAGATTCAAAAGAAGCTTTAAAAATGTTAAGCCTAACCCTCATGCTCATGTCCGAGATATCCATCACTCTTGACCTACAGTTAATGCTGGCATTGGCCGTGGCCATAAAGGGACATCCTAAAATAAGAGGGATATGCTTATAAATATGACTAGGGTCCATGTCCAACCCAACAAAGTCAACAAAAAAGAATCCTCTATCAATTTGAAAGAAGACACCATGTATCCGCCCCCTAGGAATCCGTACTGACCAATCAACAAGTTGAAGGGTACAATTAGAAGGTTTTTGTTCACCCAACCCAACTCTAAATAAACATAATAGGTATCAAATTAATACCAGAACCCAAATCCTATAGTAAGATCGTTGAACTTAGGTGGAGTGTCAAATTTCAAAATTGAGCTCACTTGTTCACTTAGAAGAACCTTTTTTGACTTGTCATCTTTAGATTTCATTTTAAAAGTGAAAATGTCTTTAAGAAACTTAGCATAAGCCGGGATTTGTGTAATCGCTTCAAAAAGGGGAAGATTGACCTTAACTTGCTTAAAGGTCTCTAGAATGTCATATCTTTGCTTATCTTTCTTAGAAAGGATTCGTGCATCCAAAGCTTGAGTGTAAGGGAGGACCCTTGGCTTATATGTCACAGTGAGGTCAGACACAGCAGCGGAAGTGGGTGGATCATTTTCCTTTTTAATTTCAACACCACTGTCAACAGTCCGAAGTCTTTCGCTCTATTATATTCCTTCTCCTTCGCCTTATGATCTACTTCTTTACCACTTCTAAGAACCATTACAGCTTTCAATTGTTCAAATGATTGGCCTTTAGGGTTTATATGGGATGACTTAGAAGTTTTCCTTCTTTTCTCTTACCTACAATTATGGTTAGTTGCCCAAGTTGGGTTTCTAATTTCGCTATAGATTGTGAGTGAGACTCAATAACATGCATTTTAGACTAAATTTCTAGGACCTTAGAGTAAACATTTTCTCACATTTTGCACAACATAAGTCAACGTACTAGAGGTAAAAATCACCTTGCTAATATCAGACCTTCTAGATGCAGCTTGATGTGAAATATAAGGTGCATACCTCTGGTTTTGGAAACCAAGAGGGGTCGGTATGCTAGACTAGGCTTCAGGATTCTCAACATTTTGAGACCTCCATAAGAAATTAGGATGATTCCTCCAACCACGATTATAAGTATTAGAATAAGGATTATTGGTCGGAGAAAATCATTGAGCAACATTTACTTGTTCAACAAATACAAGGACATGTAATAGAAGCATGCATGGGACTAGCACAAATTGAACATACATCTTGCATAGAGGAGACATTAGATAGTTTTTTCATGCACAACAATTGATTAAATTTCTTAGTTAAAGCATCGACTTTACTAGAAATGTCAATTGAATGTGAAACCCCATAAATGCGCTGTTTACTTCCCAATTGCCTTGATAAATAAGAAGTAGCATGAAAGTGTGAATTTTCACTCAAATGTTTAATCAATTCCCAAGCCTCTTCATGAATCATATACAAGAAACTACTACCACAAGATGCATCAACCATCTACCTATTGTGCCCATCTAAGCCAAAATAGAAATGCTAGGCAAGTTACCACATAGGGGCCTCATAGCGAGAACAACTTTGTAACAAATCTTTAAACATTTCCCAAATTGCATGTAGTTGCTCATTTTTATTATGCAAGAAAGTGGTTGTAGCACATCTTAAGGCCATCAGCTTACCAATTGGGAAAAACTTCTTTAAGAATTTGTTTTGCATCTGATCCAATGTAGTGATATTTGTAACGACCCCACCCAAAATCATGTTCATTTATTTAGTTGAGTGATGTTATTAATTTCCCGCATCTATTTATCGCATTTAGTCATTTTAGTTCGGAAAAATTCATTTTGGGCCCCACTTTGCAATTTGAGTTATTAATTTTCCGCATCTATTTATTTATTCAATTAAGTGATGCTATTAATTTCCTGCATCTATTTACCACTTTGCATTTGATCGCAAGTAGGCCTCAGTAAATATGATTAAACATTAAATTATTTTCAATAACATTACAAAAATTTAATTTTGAGTTAAGTAAAAAGATTTATCGCAAAAGTGTCTTATTTTTCTGGGCCCATTTTATTTGGGACTAGTTTGAGGCCCAAAAAACTGGTGTATTTGGATTGATCTAATTACCATAGTTTGTGCCTAATTACCATTAACAAAAAGATACTTCTTGATGTTAAATATCAGCTAAGTATACTGGACTTGATCAGGAATCTCAAGCAAGTAAAATAGAAATTTTCTCCTTCTTCCTTCTTTTCTTCCCATGGCTGCCAGCCCCTGTTCTGTTGCTACTTCCTGCTGTTTGTGGTTGTTTAAGTGAGCCTGCCGCCAACCACCCCCAACACCCACAACCACTGAACACCACCTCCACATCTCTCTTTTAAGCTTGAAGTCAGGTAAACTTTAACTCTATCAAGATGCATTTTTGGATTTTTAGGATGTGTTTAGTTATGATTTATGTTCTTATGATCAAAATAAATGCTGGTATGCGGTTTTTATTATGTTTGGAGGTTATATAAATGTTTATTTGTGATAATTTAGAGCTTTTAATGATGATTTGAGTATTTGAATGAGTATGTGTTGTTGGTGTTGATGAAGAACTTCAATATTAAGCTTAAGTTGTGAGTGGCACTCTTGTAATTAAATTTGTTGAATTTTGAGGATTGTCAATTACATTTTGAATAGAACCAAGGGTTGTAAGGGTGTGGGGTGTGCCATAAAAGGTTTTGAGAAGGGTGGGTAGACTTTTAATTGGAGAAAAAAGCATTTAGGGCTGAAAATAGACCCAAAAACAGGGATACTTTGGAAATAAATCGGCATTCATTGGTGCATCAAAAAATTATGATTTTTGGTGGATATGTAGGGCAATGAATTATCCTTTAAATGCCTCTTGAATCACTTCATTCTGAGTGTTGTGGGAAAAGTTATGACTGATTTACAAAGATTGTGCATGATGAACCGGGGCTGTGCACGGTTTTGTTTGAGCTCAATTTTAGGCAACCGTGTTGTGGTACTTGTGTTTTGAATTATGAATGAAAGTGTTACAGGACATCCTAATATGTTCATATTAGGGCTTTAGTTCTCATATGAGATCGAGGGTGAAAGATATGAATTTCTACGGTGGACCTTGAAAAGGTAATAAAATATCGTGAGACTGTGAACTAGAATTTTGAGAGCTTCCTAAATAATTATGGATATTACAAAGAAAATACAGAGTTTAGTGAGTTTAACAACTTTAATTGTGGTTAAAAACTTAGTTGGGTTGGAAAAAAACTGAGTTAAATGGCATGTGAATGAAATTGGAGAAGTGAGGTGAGTAATGAATCTAGAACAATGATTATTGGTCCAAGCTGGTGTGATCAAAGCAATTTCGAACCCAATTACAACCCTCTTTCCCTTAAACCCTTGTTATTCATCTCATAAATATAAAAAATCTATATTCCATTTATAACCATTAAAATCTCTTCGTTATAATCTCAATTATTCTACTTTGGTCTATTTTACCCCAATTTAATTTACTTCGAATTAAAGTACCGTAGTATATTTAGTTTTCAAATCATCTTGGTGTGATCTATCTTATATTAAAATGTTGATCATAGATGCCATTTAATTAATCAATTTCTATAAAAGTTACAATTATGAAAGTGAGCATTGTTTTCTAACTACATATACCTTTCATTACATTTCTTAAGCAAAATCGAGGCCCAATCTATCGTTCCTCATTGTGCATGAATATTATCAAGTGTGTTCACATTTTAAACACCCCAGGTATGTCCATTTCCAGTATCTTTAGAAATCAAAATGCATTGATCAAAGTTATAATATCTTGGTAAGTATATAATTAATCAGTTTACTCAGGGATTTATCACTTAATCAGTGATTCCGTCACTCATCATTTGTAGGGCACTCACCTTTAGTTACCCGCACAGTCTTAAGCCAAATCTGTCGATCGGCTTGGTAAGTATACACCTATCTATAAATCGTAAAAATTATAAGGGCTTTACTACCAGGTAAAAACTAGCAATGCAGCTTTACATTCATCTCATTCACTATTTTAAAGTAAAATGAATTCCAAAGCGGTGTCGAACCAATTTTTTAGTGATCATTTAATAATACAGGAATGTATACACTTAGCTTCGGCTTACATTTCAAAATGTTTGTCATGTTTTGTTATATGCAAATGCTCAGTGAATCGCCCTCATGCTAGCAAACCAGCTGAAGAAAGCAAGTGAGCAAGGGAATATGGATGGATTAGTAATGAAGTGGGTTCAAGGATATTTTGGGAATTGAATTTTAAGATCTTCAGTTAATGAAGTTACAAACTTTATGGAGAATTGATCTATCATGATTTGTGAACCTTATGGTGTTTAGCAACTGTTTGTGCATCGTTCGATAATATCTAAATGTGTGTGATTGTGGTTTATGCTTACCTATGTCATATCTAGTGCACATGCTTAAAGCCTTTTCCTTCTAGACAGCAGTACTACCCTAATCATCGGGTTTAGTTTAATTAAGGGTTTAATTAAAGAGGACACAATCATTGAGACATGCACATTAAGGGCATTAAAGTTTTGGTATCAAAGGCGGGTTTGAATTTCCTTTATGGGATACGGAGTGTGAGGAATAGAGATAGGAGGGTGAGAAGGTTGCTTAGTGAAGATTAATAATATATCGTTATAGATTTGTGACAACAGAAATGCATGTTTATCTCTTACACGATCTTCTTTTATGTTCTTCCTTGTTGGACGGATTCAAATGCAGTGAATATAATGTAGGGTACTTCCATGGCCACTCACATCTTTTCACTACATGATAGTATGGTAGCCCACATACAGGACCCCTTTTATAAGTTTCATAGCTTTACGGTCTGTGCACATAAGTAGGTGTGGTCCTTGCCCACAGTTGCCCCTTGGGTTGAGTTTATGACTACTGGAGTATCGAGATGGAACAGACCTAGGCTCCAACTTTAGGTCGCTTGGGCTACCATTACCACAGAGTTGTTACTTATGGAGGAGTTTGAGCAGAGGGGGATTAACATGCACATTTTGTAGTATATATTTATTTCACACTTTACATCTTCCTCACCATCACCACTTGCACTGGGTGCTCCTCAGCCACCCGATAGCCCATAGTCATTGGGATTTCAAGAAGGGATCCCTCTATCTGATGGATCAAGGTAGGTTCACATTGTTGTGGATCTCCCTAACACACAAGAAGTAATGAAGTTTAGCTCTAATCAAGAGCTTAGGGACAATCCAAAGGAGGACCAGAGTTGGGGGAGCATAAGCTTGATCATGATATCAAGGATGCAAAGTTGGGCGCCTCAGATAGCACTTTAGACTTGGGCGAGGAGGTTGGCAATGAGTCTGACCCAGACTATCATTTAGGCACTATTAGATTGATTCAGGTGTTGACTTCTCATTTAGGTTACATTTTGACCCCTATATGTGTATACTACGGTCGGTTGGATAGATGAATTTTGATTGGCTTTGACGTTGTATATAGTTAGAAAATCCTTCTAACTGTGTTGACTAGTCATGCCTCCTTTTAGGCATATGGTGGGCTTAGTTTATTAGGGTTATGTAGTTTTTAGTTAAGAGGTACGAGTGAAGGCTGACTTTGGGTAGTCAACTGGATGTGATATTCTTTTGTTGAACCATGTATATGTATGTAAAGCAAACAATTACGGCAATGATATAATGATGTTTTTGGATTTTATTTTAATAATACTTGAACCTTGTTAGTTTGTATTTGCTGTGTATGCGTATTTTATATGTTGCTTGTAGTTACGTGATTAGATTACTCTACTTAATATATAGTTAGAATGTCTGAATCAGTGCAGAACAATGTAGAGACCCATATAGGAGATAATTCAGATCATGGTCAGGGGTCAAGTGACCAAGCTCCCAGTAATGTGCCGTCAAACCTTAATGGAATGCCTGATTTCCCCCTTGAGTTGGTTACTAACATGGGGAACCCTAACTACTAGCAGACCCAGGTGTCTAAGTTGATGAAACGAATTCTCTCAACACCTTCTGAAATCTCTCCTAAAGTCAATAAATTAGCAGATAGGGTAGTGGGACGTAACCCTAAAGTATATCATGGAAAGTATGACCCAGTGAAATTAGAAGAATGGATTAGTGGGATAGAGAAGCTTTTCACAATAGTAAAGGTGCTAGATGAGAAAAGGTGAACATTGGGACGTTTTACTTAACTAAGGAAACAGACATTTGGTGGAACACTGTTAAGGATAGGCTGTTGGGGCCTAATTTCACTTAGAATAAATTCCTATAGTAACTAAGAGCCAAATTTTATCCAATTATGGCTCAACAACAGAAGTAAAAAGAATTTATGGAACTAAAGATGAGTGGTAGTATGATGATAATGCAATATGCTAGTAAGTTTATGGAACTATTCAAGTTTGTTCCCGACTTTTGTGTTATCTGAAAGACTGAAGATGAGGAGATTTGAAAAGGGTTAGCTTTCTATATTCGTAATCAATTAGTTGGTCAATTAACCCATACTTACCAAGAATTATATGAGCAAGCAGCTGAGGTGGAACTCTCTTTTAACATTCAAAGTAATTTTGTGTATTGTTTGATTTAGGTGCTACTCATTTACATATATATACCCGATCTGCCATGCAATTGAACCTTGAGTATATGAAGGTAGAAAGCAATTATAAAATCAAGTTACCCAATGTGTCCATGGTTGAGTGCCCTATCTCTAAAAACCTTGTTCTTATTACTATTGATGGAATCATATTCATGGAGACTTGATTCAGTTTGATTTGTCAAACTTTGGTATCATTATGAGGATGAACTAGTTATGAACTTATGGGGGTAACGTTGATTGGGAAGACATTGATGTTATTTTAAGGGGGGGGGAAGGAAAGATGTACATTTTTTTAATGGGCAAAGAGAGGAAAAACCATGTCCCTTGTTTCTTTTTGCTATGAAAGCAAGGAGGCTATTATGCCAAAGATGTG
Organism: Selenicereus undatus; assembly: GCA_017589665.1. Taxonomy (NCBI): domain Eukaryota; kingdom Viridiplantae; phylum Streptophyta; class Magnoliopsida; order Caryophyllales; family Cactaceae; genus Selenicereus; species Selenicereus undatus. The sequence continues at coordinate 42,383,351 of JACYFF010010365.1, read as the reverse complement.
ATTGGTATTGGTGTTATGCCATTAATACTAAAGAAAAGGAAGAAAAAAGCAGAAGATATTCCTATTGTTTATGAATTTAAAGTTGTTTTCCTAAACTGTTATCGGGACCCCTCCAAGGAGAAATTGATTTTGAGATTGAATTAGTACCTGGTGCTCAATCCATCTCCAAAGCTCCATATCATAAGGCCTTAGTAGAGCTTAGAGAACTGAAGATTCAATCAAATGAGCTATTACGGAAGAAATTTATTAAACCAAATGTATCACTATGGAGTGCCCTAATTTTATTTGTAAAGAAGGGTGGAACCTTGAGGTTGTGTAATGATTATAGGGAGCTGAACAAGATCACCATAAAAAACAAATACCCTTTGCCCCAAATAGATTATTTATTTGATCAACTATAAGGAGCATTAGTCTTTTCTAAGATTGATTTGGAGTCTGGATACCATCAGCTTAGGTTTCAACCTGAAACATCCCCAAAATCGCATTTAGTACCAGGTATGGTCATTATGAATTCACAGTGATGCTCTTTGACCTTACCAATGCCCCTGTGACCTTTATGGATCTTATGAATAGAGTTTTCAGACCTATTTAGACAAGTTTGTGGATGACACCTTGATATAATTGAAGTACAAAAATGAACACATCGCTCAATTGAAGACAGTGTTGCAGACCTTGAGGGAACACCAACTGTATGGCAAATTAAAGAAGTCCAAGTTCTAGTTAGAATAAATAGCATTTTTAAGACATGTACCTTCAAAAGAGGGTATTAAGGTTGACCCCCATAAGGGGCAAGCAATTAAAAAGTGGCAAAGGCCCACCAATGTTACTAAGATTACAAGCTTCTTGGGTTTAGCTAGCTATCATCAATGGTTGGTGAAGGATTTTTTTAATAAAAAAAATAGCATCTCCTATGACCAATTTGTTGAAGAAAGCTGTTAAGCTTGAGTGGATAGAGAAGTGTGAAATGGTATTTCAAGAAGTGATGTAGCGATTAACCACTTCCCCTATCCTAACGCTGGCATAGAAGGTAAAGAGTACACTATCTACAGTGATGTATCAAAGAATGCGTTGGGGTGTGTTCTGACGCAAGAAAATAAAGTGGTAGCTTATACCTCCCACCAGCTCAAGCCTTATGAGAAAAATTACCTTACCCATGACCTAGAACTAGTGGTTATAGTCTTTGTATTGAAAATTTAGAGATATTACTTGTATGGAGTATCTTGTAACATCCATTCAGATCATCACAGCTTGAATAATACCTTTACTCAAAAAATAAAAGCTCAATTTGAGACAAAGGCATTGGCTAGAATTAGTTAAATATTATGACCTACAGATCTAACACCACCCAAGAAAGGCAAATTTTGTGGCAAAGGCGCTGAGTAAGAAGGCACAAGATAGCGTGAACACCATAGTGATTACGCAGTTGAACCTCTTAAGAGAACTTCAGGACTTGGGTGTTCAATTAGTGTCACACAAGCAAGCAAGTTTTCAATTGTCAACACTTACTTTACAACAATCCATAGTGAATGAAATTTGAGTAAACCATGAAGATGACCCTGAACTCCAAAGGATAAAGAAAAATCTTAAGAGAGGGAAGTCACTTGGAGTTGTTGAACATGAAGATGGAACCTTATGATTTTGAGACGCCTATGTGTACTGAAAAATGTGGAATTAAGGAAGAAGATCTTAGAGGACGCTCCCAGCACTGAATAATCGGTGCACCCCAGAGGCACCAAGATGTATAGAGACCTAAGGCAATACTTTTAGTAAAATAAGATGAACAAAGAGATCGAATAGTATATAGATAAGTATCTAATTTACTAAAGGGTTAAAGCCAAGCATTAATGTCTCGGGGGTGAACTGCAACCTTTAGAATTCCCCACTTGGATGTGGGACTCAATCTCAACGGACTTCGTCATGGGTATACCTTTTTCTGCTTCAAAGAAGAATGCCATCTGGGTAATAGTTGATTGACTCACTAAATCTGCCCATTTTCGCCAGCTTAAGATACTTGGGGAGTTCAAAAACTAGCCCAGTTATATGTTAAGGACATAATTCAACTTCATGAAATTTCAACAAACATATTGTCAGATAGATATCAGAGATTTCAAGCCCATTTCTTTTGGCTTGCACTTCTAAAAGCCTATGGAACCAAATTGAATTTTAGCAGCTCCTATCAACTTGAAATAGATGCGCAAACTATAAGAGTGAATTAGATTCTAGAAGACATATTAAGATCTTGTGTATAGGAGTTCCAAGAAAAATGGGAAGACGACCTACAACTGGTGGAGTTTTCTTATAACAAGAGTTACTAGTCCACCATTAAAATGGCCCGTTTGAGGCTCTATATCGAAGAAAATGTAAAACCTCATTGTGCTGGACTGATTTAGATGAAGCATTGACCTTGGTCGCAAAACTAATCCAAGAAACTACTGGAATAATAAGGAAGATTCAGGAGCATATACAGTTGCCCAAAGGCAATAGAAAAACTATGCTAACAAAACAAGAAGACCTCTGGAGTTTTGAGTAGGTGAAAAGGTTTTTCTGAAAGCTTCGCCAACTGAAGGTATGAGAAGTTTAGAATGCGAGGCAAATTAAGCCCAAGATATAATAGACCATATATAGTCAACAAAGGTTGAATCCCGTAGCTTATTGACTAGACGTGCCTGTAGAACTCGAACATGTGCATGACGTGTTTCATATCTCACAGCTCAAGAAGTACATTCCAGATCCTGATCATGCTATTGTAACTGAACCCATCGAAGGCACTAGGGATCTAGTATACAAAAAGAAGCCAGTCCAGGCACTAGATAGTAGGATTGTAACTGATCATGCAATATGTATATCTGTATAAATATATATATATATATATATATATATATATATATATATATACATACACACATACACACATACATATATATATATATATATATATA
>JACYFF010010365.1:42315916-42336168 GCA_017589665.1 Selenicereus undatus | reverse complement strand
AATAATAATAATAATAATAATAATAATAATAATAATAATAATAATAATAATAATAATAACAATAATAATAACAATAATTTCTTACACCATAATTATCGAGGTCTACTATCGATTCATCTAATATTTAATCAATCAACGAAACTTGAATTAACAATCAATGAAACTTGAATTGCAAAATAGGACCCAGGTTGATTAAATACGATAAATGAAAGTGAAAAATTTAAATGACATAAGGTAATTTGGTAAATATATAAATTGCTTGTAGCTGAATTAATAAACATGATTTGGTTAAATAAATAACCATGAGTGATTAAATCAATAAACATGATTAATTAAATGAATAAACATGATTAATTAAATAAATAAATATGATTTAAATAAATAAATATAGGTTAGGGTTGGGTTATTACACCTGAGGACAATACTCGTGAGTATTACAAAGATAAACTGTATACTTGTGAAAATTAGTAACAAGTTTTTTAGCACCGTTGCTGGGGGTGGATTTGTGAAATTTTGTTGTGTCGAGTCATAGTTTAGTTATTAGTGTCGTTCGAGTCTTTTTCATTTTAGTTTTATAGTTGTGAGTTTTAGTTTTAGTTAAGTTGTTATTTCGTTTTACTAATGTAGTTTAGTTTTTTTTATTTTGAAATTAAGCTAGAAATTTGATTTTGACTTTTGATTTTTGTTTAGATTAGTTTCATTTCAATTTTTAGAGGTTATTTGTTGCTGGAAAAAACAATACTAACAAATTTGCTTTACGTGCAGCAAAAAGAGGGTATAACTGATCCAAAAAAAATACAGTGCAGATTTTTCTACGGTTTTAGATTTTGTTTGAATTTTCTGGAGCATTTTTGGTGTGGTTTTTGCTATACTGGTATTTTTTGTGGACTCAGCATACTTTTAGAGTTTTTGTGAATTTTTCAGGAATCTTTTGGGACTGTTTGAATTTTTCTGTGAATTTTGGATTTAATAATCCGTTTGTAATTTTCTGCATAGTTTGATGATAGAACAAATTCAAAAAAAAAAATATATATATTCATGTCCCTTGTGATTGTGTGGAATTTATTGTATGTTTAGTTAGGGTTTTAGAAGTTTTATTTTTTGTTTTAATTTTATTTTTAGAATTGGGTTGTTGAGGTGTAGTTTATTTTCTTATTTTCTTTTAGTTTACTGGTGTTTGTGTTTTTGTTTTAGATTTACTCATTTTCTATTTGTATATTGTTTTAAGGTATGATTCACTTCCTTGTTTTCTTTTGTGGTTTAAAAGAAAAGGGAAAAAAAATCCATAATCCAAAAAAAATTAGAAAAAGAAAAGACCAAAAATAGAACCTTTGGTGAGGGTGTGGGATTTACATAACTGGTTGGGTTAGAAACCTTGAAAATCATTAACTTGTTAGGAGTGAACCCAACCGTGACTTAGAGCCTGAACCGGAACCCAAGCTTGAATTAGAAGAACTGACACAAGAAAGATCTTTGAGTGATATTTTCTATCTTCACAGGACTGCTTTGCCATCTTGTTTCACTATACCTGACCTTAGACCCAATGTGACTTTCGAATTAAGACTTCACTATACTCAAATGCTGCCTAAATTTACAAGTATAGAGAATGCATACTTGTTTTTGAGGGAATTCGAAGAAGTTTGTTCTATGATGGATTTCCCTAATATCCCCATTGATGTTATGTGAATGAAATTGATTCCTTTTGCTTTAAAAGATTCAGCTAAACGTTGGATGTATCACTTGGCTACTAATTCTGTGACTTCTTCTAATGATTTTGTGAGATTGCTCTTAAGAAAATATTTCTCTAATGCCTGGACTGTTAAGCTAATGAATGAAATCAATCAATCTGTGCAACTAGATAGGGAATCATTTTGGAAATATTTTGATAGGTTCAAGAATTTGTTAGCCCAGTGTCCCTGCCATGGCTTAAACCAAGCACATTTGTGGCAGATTGTATATGAAGGACTTGACCAATATACTAGAACCATGGTAGAGTCTATGTGTCAGGGTGGCTTTCTTTCTAAGAGTGCCACAGTTGCTTGGGAATTCCTAGAGGACATAGCTAAGAAAACTATGCAGTGAGAAACCGCTCGCGATGACAGCTTAAGTTCTAGGTTTGTAAGGGGTGGGTTGCATTCTATCTCTAATATAAGTTACTTAGAATCTAAGATTGCTGGTTGAGAAAACATGTTAAATGGATTATCTCCCCAGATGACCCAGCTATCCCAGACTTCTTGAGTGTCTTGTTCTCATTGTCAAACCCTAAATCAGTCTTTGAGTGCTTGTCCTTCTTTTGCTCACCAGCTAGCAACTGGACAAGCGCAAGCGAGTATAGCCTTCCAGAGACCTAAGAACAACCCTTTCTCCCTTTATTACGACCCAGGGTGGAGAAATCACCCTAACGTTTCTTGGTATAATGGACCAAATGCTTTGATTCCTAACTCCTAACCTAGAGTATTTCCTGGAAACAACTCCCAGCCCATCTCTCACCCCTCAAACTCCTTTCAAAGACCGATTTTTCCAAGTGTGCCCAATGTACCTAGGCCTCCACCTCCTGTACCTCAAATTCAACCTCCTCCTAGTTATATCGACACTGATAAAATAGAAAGGAGAATTAACAACAATGGGAGAGGGTGATTAATGCTAACATGGAAAGAATGATTTGCATAATGACTAAACATCTTTTTCAGTTAGTATCATCTTCTAGGGAGCCAAGTACTTTTCCTTGTCAACTTGAGGTGAACCCAAAGGGTCACACCTCCTCTTCTTCTGGTAACCCTAGTGAGTCCATGAGGAAAGTGAATGTAGTTATATCTCTCCGTTCTAGTCGAGAAATTAATAACTAAGTGAGAAGTCCTAATGAACCCTGCAGGTATCCTCACTACTTCTTCTAAAATTCTTCTTCTTCTTCCTCTTCTTCTTCTTCTTCTTGGTTCATCCAGTGAGCCAGGGGATGCTACTAATGGTCTCCCCAATAATTCCGATACTCACCATCCTTTGAGTTACTGTCTAAGAAAGAGGAGCTTAAAGAGAAAGATTCCTCTAACTCAGTTAATTCTTCATCTTCTAAGAGTTCTCCTTCTCCTTCTTTTTCTGAGAAAGTCAATATGCCTTTACCTTCTTTTCCCAATAGGCTTAAGGAAAAAGACCAAGCTCATGCTGAGAAGATGAGAGATACCTTCTCTCAAGTCAAAATCAACATTCCTTTACTCGATGCTATTCAACAGATGCCTCGATATGCTAGGTTCTTAAAGGATCTGTGCACGACCAAGAGAGCCACCAATGTCCCTAGAAAGGGTTTCTTAGCCTCTAGCGCTACTTCTGTCCTTTCTCACCAGATCCCAGTGAAGTATAAGGACCCCAGTTGCCTTACTATCTCTATAGTCATAAGGACCAGCTTGTTCATAGAGCTTTGCTTGATTTAGGGGTCAGTGTCAACTTGATACCCTTCACTGAGTATGCGAGACTAGGGTTAGGTGAGTTGAAACCTACCAAAATGGTTATCAATTGGCTAATAGATCAACTAGGTTGCCAAGGGGTATAGTTGAGGATGTGCTTATTAGAATGGGTGAATTTATTTACCCAATGGACTTCATTGTGATTGAGACTGAGATAGTGTCTAATTTAGCTAGTCAAGTCCCAGTGATTCTAGGGTGCCCTTTCTTGGCCACTGCTAATGCCCTCATTAATTATAGGAGTGGTATAATGAGACTGTCTTTTCGCAACATGACCTTAGAGCTAAACATCTTTAACATACAAAGACAGCCCTCTGGTTTTAATGATATGGAGTTCTCAACTCTTAACTGGATAGAGGAATCTATATTCAATGATGCTTTTGATGATGTGTTGGCTACTGAGTATGAGTAATTTCTTGTGGGTGATAAGCCTAAATATGATGTGTTTGAGTTTGATGACTTGTGCTCTGCTGTTGACTGTTTGCTCACTACTGATTCTGAATCTATTTCCCCTCCTACTCTTGAGTTGAAACCTCTTCCTGATTCTCTTAAGTATACATTCCTAGGACCCGATGAATCCTCATCTGTCATCATTGTTTCTGACCTAGACTGAGAGCAAGAGGACAAACTTATTGCCTTACTTAGAGAGAACAAGGAAGCTCTACGTTAGACTTTAGGGGATATTAAGGGTGTTAGTCCTTCTATTGTGCCACATAGAATTCATTTAGAGGACAATGCTAAGCCCTACCATGACCATCAAAGGCGTTTGAACCCTACTCTCCAGGAAGTAGTTAGGAAGGAAGCGCTGAAATGGTTAGACCACGAGATTATCTATCCCATTTCTGATAGTGAGTGGGTTAGCCCTGTTCAGGTTGTTCCTAAGAAGACCAACATTACCGTGATTAGGAATGATAAGAACGACTTAGTCCCTACTCGGGTTCAATCTAGGTGGCATATTTGTATAGATTATAGAAAATTGAATACTGGTACTAGGAAAGACCACTTTCCCCTTTCTTTCTTGGACCAGATGTTAGAGAGGTTGGCTGGACATTTCTTCTATTACTTTTTAGATGGATACTCTGGCTATACTCAGATATCTATGGCTCCTGAGGATCAGGAGAAGACTACTTTCACCTGTCCATTCGGGACTTATGCCTTTAGACGAACGCTACTCGGATTGTGCAATGCCCCTGCTACCTTTCAGAGTGCATGATTTCTATTTTCTCATATTTAGTTGAGCAGTGCATGAAAATTTTCATGAATGACCTCTCTATCTTTAGGCCTTCTTTTGATGATTGTCTGTCTAATCTGAGAAAAGTGTTGGAAAGGTGTAGAGAGAAAAAGCTGACTTTGAACTGGGAGAAGTGTCACTTCATGGTTAAAAGGGGATAGTCTTAAGCCCATTATTTATAGAGATGAAATTGAGGTCAACAAGGCTAAGACTGATCTGATTGTTAATCCTCCCCCTCCCACTTGTGTGAAAGAGGTGAGGTCTTTCGTTAGATATATTGGCTTCTATCGTCGCTTCATTAAGGACTTTATTAAGATAGCGAAGCCCTTGTCCAACCTACTAGCTAAAGATGTGACCTTTCACTTCTCTAATGAGTGCCTTGAGGCATTTTCTAAGCTTAAGGAAGCCTTAACCTTTGCTCTTATTCTTTATCCTCCCATCTGGAGAGAACCTTTTGAATTGATGTATAACGCATCTGATTATGCTATTCGGGTTATTTTAGGACAGCGTTTTGATAAGAAGCCCCATGTGATTTATTATGCTAGTCACACTCTGAATGATGCCCAGCTGAACTACACTGTTACTGAGAAAGAATTTTTGGTGTGATCTTTGGTTTTAAAAAGTTTAGACCTTATCTTATTAGGTCTCATGTGATTGTTTGTACCGACCACTCTGCTCTTAAGCACCTTCTTTCTAAGAAGGATGCTAAGCCTAGACTTATGAGATGGATCTTGCTTTTGCAAGAATTTGACTGTGAAATTAGGGACAAGAAAGGTTTTGAGAACCTTGTAGCTGACCATTTGTCTAGGATTCTCTATGATAGAGAGAGTGAGTCCAGTGTTTTTGAGTGCTTCCCCTCTGAGAAATTATATGTTGTCCACCTTGATTCTTGATATGCTGATATTGTGAACTACCTAATTGCTGGCAGGATCCCTAAGGGCTGGACTAAGAATGATAGAGATATGTTCTTCCACATTGTAAAGTTCTTTGTTTGGGATGATCCTTATTTGTTTAAGTACTGCTCTGACCAAGTGTTTAGGAGGTGTATTCCTAACAATGAGGTGAGGAGTGTCCTTTCTTTTTGTCATGACCAGGCATGTGGGGGGCATTTTAGCGGTAAAAAGACAGCAGCCAAAGTTTTTCAATGTGGTTTCTATTGGCCTACTCTGTTTATTGACGCTTTTGAGTATTGTAAGAGTTACCCTATGTGCCAGCAGTTAGGTAGAATAACCAGGAGAGATATGATGCCACTGAACCCCATCATTGTGGTGGAGTTTCTGATGTGTGGGGTATTGATTTCATAGGACCATTTCCATCAACTTTTAGGAATGAGTACATTTTATTAGATGTGGACCATGTTTCTAAGTGGCTTAAGGCCATCCCTTGTAGAACTAATGATGCTAAGGTGGTTGTGAAGTTCCTTAGGAGAACATCTTTGCTAGATTTGGTATGCCCCATGCTATCATTAGTGACCAGGGTACCCCACTTTAATAATAGATCTTTTGATGTCTTACTGAAGAGGTATTCAATAGTCCATAGGCTTGCTACCCCCTATCATCCCCAAACTAGTGGCCAGTTTGAAGTGTCCAATCGACAGATCAAGCAAATTTTAGAGAAGACAGTGAGCAGGAATAGGAAAGATTGGGCCGACAAGCTTGTAGATACTCTTTGGGCATATAGGACGACTTTCAAAACTCCCCTGGGTATGTCACCTTATAGGGTTATTTATGGTAAGCCTTGTCATCTCTCTGTGGAGATAAAGCATAGAGCTTGGTGGGCCATTAAGAAACTTAATTATGACTTGACTGAGGTCAATGTGGAGAGACAATTGCAACTGAGTGAGCTCGATGAGATTAAAGCTGAGGCTCATGAGAGTGCTCGATCATGCAAGGAGAGGGTGAAATTGTTTCATGATAAGCATATCCTTAATCAAGAGTTTGCCCCAAGATTGAAAGTACTCTTATATGACTCTAAACCCCGTCTATTTCTATAGAAATTGAGGTCCTGATGGACTGGTCCTTATGTTGTCTCATATGTTTTCCCCTATGGTGTAGTTAAAATTGAAGACCCTGAGAGTGTTCCACCTTCAAAGTGAATGGCCAAAGATTGAAGCAATTTATGGATTTGCCAAGTAAAAAGATGTGGAGTGTCTTATACTCTGCGAGTCGAGTCTTGATCGCTGATTGTGTTGAGATAGATCGAATGTACTTAGCCCCTGACCTGGTTTGCTAAGAATTTTCTTCTCTTCTTCTCTCTTTTTCTCCTTTTTCTTCTTCTTTTCTTCTTTTATAGTTGGCTGTTTTTCTTTTTCTCTTTTGTGTAAATATGTTGTACACTTGTTTTTGAGTCATGTCCTTTTTGTTTTTTAGTCTTGTTTTTATTTTGTGTTTAATATTTCTTTCCACTCCTAATAAGGGAATTGTGAGATTTAGGTGTGGGGGTGGGGAAACTTTGAAAGAAAAACAAAAGAATTGAAAATTGCTAAAATCCAAAAAGATTTTTTATGTTTTGGGGGGAACATAGATGCTATTTTCGATTGATTATGTTCTCTTGTACCCTTAATGTTAGGTTGTATATAGATTTAGTGTGCATTGATACCCATGAGTATTACAACGATAAACCGTATACTTGTGGAAATTACCAACAAGTTTTTTTGCACAAGTGTACGCTTTATCGTTGTAATAATCACTGGTAATGCCCTCAGGGATGACTTGTGAAACTAGACTATCAATTAACTCGTAATCTTATCAAATTAGGAAAAGAGAAAAGAAATAAAACTGAAGTAACGTTCGCAAATTAGAACCGACACTTAAACGAGACAAGAATTGAAACCAACCTATCTCAACCAAGCACAAGCACAAACTTTCCATTAGTGGCCAAGATCATGATCCTGACACAACTATCACGAACTCCAATAGTACCAAAAATCAACACCAATAAGGAAGCATGTTCTAGCAAGCCCATAACAACAAGAGTACCAGGTATAATTGAACTAAATTAAGTAACTCATGCTGTTGAACAATCGGAACAGGAAGCCAAAGGAATAAAGCAACCAAGTCCCACGTCTGGTATGCACAGCAAAATCAAAACAGAGAAGAATGGAAAGAAATTCAAAATCGAAAGATGTTATTTCAGTGCCAAGACTGATTCCTTACTCAAATCTGAAAACCTACAATTTCATTACACTCCTTTGTGTGAACTAGAACTAAATTTGAAAATGGGGATAACTGAAAAACAAAACAAATGAAAAAATAGCTCCAAACTCTACTCTCGTCTACCCTAATCTGCTCCTCTTTGCCACATGCTCTGAAATTCGACCCCTCCCCCCCATTTGAAGCTTACCAGAACACCGGCCTTCAGCCCCTTCGACTGCCTTCATGTACTCCTTGTAACCGATGAATTAATGATGGTGATGATGATGGATTAAATAATAAGAGGAGAGATGGAGTAACAGATGGAAAGGAGGAAGAAGAAGCACGGCTACCCTGTTTTTTTCTCTTTGTTGTGACTGTCAAGTTTCCAGGAAGAAGAAAGGGGGATGGGGGGAAAGCTGGCACGTGCGTTATGCGTGCGTTGAAAAAAAAAAAAAAACAAAAGGTCGGTTGGGTCGCTGTTCTGGTTTGGCATAATAGCCCTGTTGGGCCTGGCGCAAGGAGAGAGGAAAGGAAAACTGGAAAGAAAATGGGGCAAGAAGAATGGGCCTCGGGTTCTCGGCTGCACAGTGGCCTGGTCTAGCCCAGAGAGAGAGAAGAAGGAATGGGAAAGAAGGGATCGCCGGGCTGGGCTCGTAACTGGGCTCGGTTCTTGTCTTCCTTTTTTTCTTGATTGATCCTACCCTTGAGTTTGTTGCTTATTTTTCCAAATTTTTCAATTCCTACAAAATGAAAACAATAACATCAAAATCCTAATTTAACAATTTATTTTGAGCAATTATCAGATAATAAAAGGGTATAAAATATTATAATTCTAAATTGAACAAACACCCCCACACCTAAGTTTTACTTGTCCTCGAGTAAAACAAAACCAAAAATCCTAGAAAAGAAAATAAAATCCTAACTCACTTTCATAAGAATCATGGCTGCACTTAGCATGTGCAACAAGCCCTTTAAACTCCCAGGTTACCTCTAGTGGATGAGCAAGGTCTCATGAGTGTTTGCAGAAGGTATACCCACAAAATCCATAAAAATAAAACCAAAAACATAAATCAAAAATCTTTTTATTTTTTACAAAAAAAAAACTTATATACACAATACTGGAGAAAATATGTACACATTCTAATCATCACTCAAGTAACCAAAGAACTAGATCACATACAAACGCAGTGTACACATCAAGAAACCTTAATCCCACTAATGACATCTATACACAATCTTTCATCTCACTTAGAAATTATGCAAAAACATGACCGGTAGAACCTCACGTTAGGGATGTGTAGAACACTCCCACTCATGTGTTTAAAATTTAATAAGGTTCACTCAATTCTCTTCGAATCATACAAACTACCAAATGCTTGATAAGATTCTAGATTATCCACCACTAAAATGCAAAATGCAAAATAATAAGCAAGAGGACTTTTGAGGGTTGTATTGGGTTTAAAGGTTAAAGGTAAGAAAGGGACAAATCATTTCGGAAATGAGGAGCTAAAATCTGAAGCTAATGAGCAACCAATACTTACACCAACTATAATAAGCACTCTTCCAGAACAAAATAAGAGCACACCCCACAATGAAATTGACCATTGGAAATGAGTGTACAAGGATACATCCATGCCAACACTCTCATTCACAACACTTGAATTTTTTTCGGGAGATTTTGTTTTTTCAACTTTTTTTCATTTTTTTTTTCAATGGAAACTTTTTTCATTTGAACTTTTTTCCATTTTTTCACGTTTCTTGCTTTTTTTTCCTTTTTTTTTAAGAAGAAAATGAATGAATGGCATGTACAAGAGCAAAATAACTCAATTTCCAAATGGTCACATGATACATCCCACATACACCAAAATCAACCACCAAATTCATAAAATACCCAAAAGTCACCCTCTAAATAATGAAGTATCGCTTCAATAGCTTTGGCTTAGAGGTAGGAAATGTGTTTAGGCTGAGGGCTAAAATGAAAGGTTCACAACAAAAACGGTTAAGGCTCAAAGGGGTTAACAAAAGGTAAAACATTCAACACAAGGGTGGCAATTTGGCTATGTGGTTTTCAAAAAGAAATGAATGCCTCTATCACACTATTATAATGCACATGCCACATGTGATTTGAAAGAGAATCAAAGCAAGTTCTAGAGATGTAATCATAGATACACATGAAAGGAAAATGTGAGACTAAATTGATGAATTAGTCTTAAAGGCTCAAAATCTCACTGGTTCATCTGCCACAGTCAAGCTTGCTTAGAATTAATGTTGGGGATTGGGATCGTATAAAAACATCACACTTAGGAATAAGTTCTATTAATGCACACTACATCTATATACAACCTAACACTAAGGGTACAAGAGAACATAATCAATCAGAAATAGCATATACGTTCCCCCAAAAACACAAAAAATCTTTTTGGATTTTGACAATTTCACAGCTGAACACCTAAAGCCCTGGTTGACGCTTCATTCAAGGCAGAATGCCATTCACCATCATCATCGACCAAACCCAATGCCATGCATGCTGACTTAAATTTAGGGTGTAAGACACCGTGTATTGTGCGAATATCTTCAAAGCAAGTTGCTCCATGGACCTTTATAAGAAGCAATCTCAAGTAATATCATTTTCTATAATTTGGATGTGCAAATGCAATTCAACCAATTGAATAACCTTGTTGATGCACCGTCTATGTTTTAGAGGAATGATTCCATACCCATTGTATGGGGATGTTAAGATATATGGCCTGTCGAGCTTCTGGGTACTCCTTATTTGCTTCAAACCACATTGCCAACATTGTTTTCTCCACGTTTGGTTCATTTGCAATACTGAAGAGGTCCTCTCTGTCATTAAATACGACTAATTGTTCTCGAGGCAAGTGGTATCAAAGTTTTTGTGTAGAAGCATATTGATGTTGCAAGCTGAACTCAAAAATCCGCTAGCATGACTCAACTACAAATACGTAGTAGCAATCCAAATATTCTTCGATTTCATTCATGCCTCTATCTTGCCACATTTTCTCACTGTCATAATGTGTTGTGCTGCCTTCAATGACAACAGTAGTACGATCATGACCCTTATGTACATACTTATATAGGTACCTCACCATGCTATGGATAGTTATGCGCTCGACATTGATGTGAGCCTTATATTTTGCACATAGATCTCTGTTGTGTGTGACCGCCCATTGGTTATCAATTTCTCGACCATTCACGACCACTTGTTCAAGAGTAAGCCACCGTCGAGATTGAGTGAAGTCGTGCTCATCAAATGTTGTTTGATTACAACATCTTTTTGGGTAACATTTTGAGCGTTTTCCATTAATCGAGCATGATACACATGGCCCATGTTCATAAATCTTTAAACGGTACCATATGCTAGAGGATCTGTAGTCTGGTAAGAAATTTAGCACTTATTAGCTATCAACATCTTCTGGACAGTAGGCTTATGTTCCATTGCTACTGTGAAGATCAGGTGTACACGTACGAAACTCAAATAATTAATAAATTTTATATTAAAATATTAGTGTCCATAGCCCATCATCCTTCTTTTTTCATAATCATCCTCTTCTATCACCCATAAACAGTACATCTTCTAATGAAAAGAAGTATAAATTATTAGAATGCAATGAGATATCATGCCCAAATGAGTCTTTTACCTTGAGCTTAGGCTTGATAGTAACTGATTTCTTGTCTCCCGATCCATGGCCAATTATAAAGAGAAGAAGATGGCTCTGCCTTTATGGGCTAACACATGAAGGGATACTTGCTTCTATTAGCCTTTGTCCATAGGAATAAATGACTAGTAGAGATCAATTCTCACTTTGTACAAAATATTTGATATGAATTTCAGTGATGATAGAAAACACTAATTAAGAAACTAATATGGCTTAAATTTGAATAAGAAAATGGGAATTTTAGATGCGATTAATTTAAAATTTAAAAGTGGGAAATTGGAGAGAATGAATTCTAAGGGGGTCAATTAGGTGGGATTTAATGTGGTGCTTTCTTTCATTTGGAAAAATGTTTCAATTATAATATAGATTCTATTTTACTTATCAAACCCAATATTATTGAAGTAAATATATTTAAAATTTAAGAGCATGTAAAAAAAAAAGAGAGAGCAAATATGAAGCCTCCTTTTGTGTGAGATTTAATGTGGTGACTTTGTTCACTAGTTTGGGCCTGTACTTTGCACTGTGCATGTTCAAATAGACATTTCGTAGGTATGCTATGGAAATAATAAATGGATAGTTATTGTAAACATAATTGAAATTATAAAACATAATTGAAATTATAATTTGGAGAACATAATAGAATAACTCAATGAAAAATCTAAGTATGCAGCAACTTTGTGCATAACCATTTCAATTAACAATTAAAAACTATATCATTGTGAAAAGGGTCTATATAAGCATGATTAAGACAAAAGATAGTAAATAGGTTAAAAAAAACACGCTAAATGGGATGATGATAGGTCCTTTTCTTGTACCTACAAAGAAAATAAAGTGTTAGTAATAATTTGATTAACAATGACAGATTGAAGTTTATATATACCCATTGTCTACCTGGTGTACCTAACGTTAGTATTTCGTAAGTAATGAACCTCTTCCTCCCAATTGACTGCCACAATAAAAGTGATAGGAGCTTCTACTTCATGGGAGCATGGAGTCTCCAAAATGAAAACTCATGGTTTACGTATGTAATTATCCATAATCGCATAGAGCAATAGATGACCATGTAGTTGTGGACAATATTAACATGGGATTATCATCAATAAAACGATAAATTGTATAAACATGATAGGCTTTGAAAATTATAATACATGTGTTGCATACATATCCAACTGAGTTGTTGTTGTATGTAAAAGAATTCGAGCATCCTCATGAAGAATAGTGAACTCTCTAAGACCTGTATTATCTTGTAAGAGAACTCTAAAGACGTACCTATAAGTTTGAATGAAAGATGATGGTTACACTAATGCAGACCTATAATTAGAAAACTATAACAATGTACACAACAATAGACATTCAAGTATGCGAACCTGGTGTGAGTCAAACTTGGAGGTCGGCATATGCAATACGATACGCTAAGAGCGAATTCGTAAGTGTAGGCACATTTTTTGCAATTAGTGCAAGCGTCATAAAGCAATGGGTGGATTTCAATAATATATGCAAAAAGTCTGAAACATCTCACCTGGATATAGTAAACTTTGAAGATTATGTGTTGTTGATTGAATATACGTAAGCATAAGTTACATTTGTAAAATAAATTTCTAGCTTACATTTGGCGTTGCTACATATTCATCCAATCTAATCCTTTGAGTAGCGAACAACTTCTCTAGATTATACATACGTAATGTTCTCTTATGCATGAAATCAAAATGATCTATCACACCTTTAGTGTCAGAGTACCTATTACATGTAGGGAACATAACATGTGTAAGTTGAAGTGTACGTAACTTGCAAAGAGATTGAAAATTGAAACTAAAGTTATATGTTTATGTTGAGTTCGTGAGTATTCTACCACAAGAGGGGGGTGAATTGTGGTGTCTGATTTTCGCGTTGTGAATAACAAACACCCTTGTAACTTGTTTGCAGAGGGTGTTCTCAAATATTGCAAATGCGAAAATCACCAAGATGAATGCGGAAAATAAAGCACACACAATTTTTACGTGGAAAACACCTCTAGCCCAACTGAGGTGTGAAAAACCACGACCTACCTCATGTAGGATTTAACCACTTCACTAAACCGGGCTTAACTCGTTACAAATATAACACACCTTGTTACAACTTGCAACCACGTAACCTCCTTCTCTAAGACAGGTTACACCACGTTCAAATCTCACCAGATTGGACACGTCCAAAGTCCACACGACTAGGACACACTCACTCACTTTCGACTGATCTGGGATCAAAGTCAACAAACACCTTACTGGGGGTGCTTCTTACTAAGCAGATGTAAGGTACAATGAAAATCCTATTATGCCAATATATTGAAAGCTCAGTTTAAACACAACTTGTGTCGGTCTTTCTTTTCTCAAGTGTAGCTCGAAAAATTCTTCTCACTAGAAAAATCACTTTTGAAATTTTCCTTTTTGCATATGTTGTGTGTTTCTCGTTTTTCTCTCTTGCTTTCTTGTCTCTCTAAATGGGAGTGAAAAAACTGAGATTTTATACACAAAAATCCAACGGTCAAGACCAAAGAATCAGCTAAGTATGGAAAACGATTTTCAAGCAAAGATACTCCCCAACGGCTAGTGATAAACTTTTCCCAAAGTATAAGGGATTTGTTATCTTAAGGGATAACCCTTATCTTCTCATAGCCGAGAAGAAGATTCAAAAGGCAACCAGAAATCTTCAGCTTTTGAAATTTTATCATATCCGAAAATAAAGGCAAAGGGAATCTTTTAGTTTTGGCAAATCTCCCAAAACCTATTTTCGCAAATCTCCCATAATATTTTCAAGAAATATCCTTTCCAGAAAAATAGCAATCTTGGAGTTTAAAGAAAGTATTCTGGAGATCTTGGCCAACCAAAATAAATTTTCAAAGATAATCGGGTGTGGCCACTTCAGTTCAGAAACACCCTAGGCACCCTGTTTGCAGGGTTGTTCGCAACTGGTGTTCTGAAGTACTTAGCGCAAATACCGATTCAAGAGGTGTTTAAAAAGCGTTTTCAATATTGGCATATTAACAAGAGTCTAAATAAATAAAACCTATATACCCAAGACTTCTTGTTTTGAACCAGTCATCTTCTCCAAGATTTGTAGAGCTGCTGTGAACACCAAGACCACCTTGTTTGCTGGGGTTGTTCTTTGCATTACTAGAGTTCAGGAACATGCCTTACAATCAACTATCGAGATGACGTTCTTGACTTAATATAAAATCACCAATTAAAACCTGTTTTGAAGACTTGTTCTCACATGTAGCAAACCAGTTAATACAATAAAGATTACAAACACCAGTTAGGCCTGTTTGGAGATCGTGTTTGGAGTAACATTACTTGGACAAATTTTTACACTTGGATTTGTTATCATCAAAACTTAAATATAATAACTCAACAGTTTATATACCTGTTCGATGGAATTTAAGCTTTAAATTTGTAGCCCTAAGTGCAAGGTTTATCATTTAACACCTGGGGTGTCGTCTACTAGGAGTTGGATTTCAAGTACTGGAATTAGCTTTACTGATTCTAGCTGGGCTAAGTGAAAAGGAAAGAAACACAAGGTAAACTAAGCTAATAAACATACGAAAAGAGCCTTTGAGTTATGTTGGCCCAACTGACCCACCCCATAATCGAGGCGAGTCCTAAGCTACAAAAGTTCTACTAAAAACAAAAATGGTTGGTTGCACCGTCAAAGACCACTTAAGTCCTCTCTCAAGGGTCATGAGCTAGTCTAACTAGTCTAACCGCCTATTTTCATGGGGCTAGCCTAATTAGACCATCAGACTAGCAACTATCCGACCTAGCTAGGATGGAGACTATTTTAACATCGAAACCCCGACTATTCTCTCTCCACACTAGCTAATTGACCTCATCTCTTGGGATAAGTGAATCGCCCAAAAATATGGATGAAAGCTCTCAAGCATTTCACCAAACACTTGGCAAGCACGAGAGGAAACTCTAAGTTGAAAACATAAATTAGGTGTTGTTAGGCCTAATCCAAGGCTAATTAGCCATCAAGAGGCTAATCACAATCCAATCCAAAAAAAACTACCTAACAATCATCACAAGAAAGCTATGAAATCAAACCACAACTAAGCTAGCAAACATGAAAGCAAACATAAACTATAGAGGAGGAAGAATGAAACTAATCTAATCTAACAAGCTAATTAAACATGAATTAACAATAAAAACTAAACATTTAAACCAAACAAAATCAAACACAATAACTAAATGAACAAAATCTATACACGAACAAAATATGAAATAGAGAGAGAAAGACAAGACAAAACTTAGGCTTAATTGAATGAAGATCAAATCCACACACTTGAATCCAAAATTCACCCAAACAAATCCTAATCTTCGTCATCTAATTGCCCCTCTTGGAGTTTTTTATTGGCTAAACATAATCTAAAACTAGCCTAAAAGTCTCCAAAAGAGCCCCCCAAAAAGTCATGAAAAAGGCCCTTTAAAAAGAAATCAAGTCGGGGGGGAAATAGGCGAGCAGAGCAGCAAGTGGCGACGGTTGTCGCCACAAGGACAGCCAATCACCACCAAGACAACCGGTCGTTGCCACTCCATACCTAGCCACCTGTAGGGTGGCAACGGTTGCAGGTGGTGGCCACGACCCCCGTCGTCTCTTGCTTTGTGAACGTCCGGTTTTTTTGGTTCCGTCTGCGCTCCTTTTTGTGGTATTTGTTCGATTAAACTTATTACCTATAAAAGTAAACAAAACAAGTAAAAATCGTAAAGATTATGTTACTATAAAAGCTAAAATTAGGTGTAGAGACATGTAAAATACTGTAATTTAGTACCAAACAAATACCCCCATGCCTATCTTTTGCAGGTCCTCAAGCAAAACAAAAGAAAAAGTAACTGAGGAACCTAACTTACTTTCGTAGAAATCGCAATTGCATTTAGCATATCCAAGAAGCCCTTTCAACCCTTGGTTCCCCCAAGTGGACGAGTAAGGTCTCGTGAGGGCTTGCAGAAGATACACCCATAAAATCTTTGAAATATTTTTGAATTTTTTCAAAAGCGAAGCATATATACAAGGCAATAGGGAAAATATATACACATCTGGATCGATTCTATCACCCTAACAACCTGGCTGCTAAGCCAGATACAAGCAAAATATATATTCAAGACACACATAGGCTATAGATGCATCCCGACTCCTATTTTTCACCCCGCAAAATATAAAGACACGAATTGCATACCTAGTGCTTCGTGCAAAGTGTATTGACTCTTATTGTTAGGCTAAAACTAGGCAAAAGGTCATCTCCACTTGGCTTATGACTCCCATTATTTTTGCTCTTTTTTTTTCTTCTTTTTTTTCCATTTTTCTCCTTATGCTCCTTTTCCCGAGTGGGTAGCTCTTGGCTTATTGGACCTTAAATTCACAGAGGAACAACTCAGCACATACTTGGACTTCTTCCCTATTTAAGGGTTTTATTTGGATGTGCAAAGCACTCGTTGAAGCCCAAATAGAGGTATAGGAGTTAAGCTCATTTTTGCATCATGCTTTTCACATTTTGTTTCTTTTTCTCATAATGAAGCCAACATTGGAAGTCAACTAACCAAGTAGAATGTCTACAAACCCAAATTTCAACAACTAACACCAAAAGTCAATGGTTAAGTGTACAAGGTAGGCACAAAATCGCACATGTAAAATAGGGCTATTATGAGAGATCGGAGATCACATTGTAGACAAGTGATCCATCATGTATATTCGACCCAAATACAAGCTAGCAACCAAGATATTAAAGGTCAAAACCAACCACAAAGGCACAAAATTCCTCCAAAGCCAAGAAGAAAAACTATACAAAAATTGAAAAATTTCGTAAAAATATGCATAAAAATGGTATATGACTTCCCCAATCCCACACCTAAATCTCACAATGTCCTCATTGGGCGTTGAGGAATCATCACCAACCACAAAACACACAAAACACAAAACCAAACAGAACACACATATACACAAACCAACACACTCACCCAAAAACACAACCTCACCTAAACGACTATAAGACTGCATATATATACAAAATCAACACCACCAACAATGAATATACAGAAATCCATCATCACCACCAATGACAAAACACAAATATGTACAAAAGGCACACAAAGGTAATCATAGCCATCAATTGGCTTCATAACATCCCAAGTTTCATGTCAATATTGACCACCAACAAAAACACAACCTAATATCCACAACTAAATAAAAAATGGATAGAAAGAAAATAAAAAGAAGGGAGAAGAGTTAGAATGATTATACCAGGGCAGGTACTGATTGTACCCAAACTACACCTCTCTAAGATGGTGCTATGGAAGCTTGAGGAGCATCAACCACTCCACCTCATCTCTTAAGACATGAGTCTTTCACTCGGATGTAGTCAAAGCTCGTAAGGGCTTATCATATGCCTTTACATGCATCTCAAAATGATGTGAATAAGAGAACACCAATAAGATCATAGGAAAGAAAGTTAGTGCCCTCTTACACTTATCAAATGTCATAGAAAAATCGAAAGAATAATCAAAGAAAGTGGTCCACTTAATTTTCCTAGGCATGTTCTCTAGGTATGCACAATAAGGGTCAAATGAGGGATTGTACCCTCTAAGG
Source organism: Selenicereus undatus (assembly GCA_017589665.1). NCBI lineage: Eukaryota > Viridiplantae > Streptophyta > Magnoliopsida > Caryophyllales > Cactaceae > Selenicereus > Selenicereus undatus. The sequence goes on along the minus strand of JACYFF010010365.1, from coordinate 42,318,059 downwards.
TCACCTAGGGACTCATGAAGAGCATGCAAATAAGAGAGGGTGGTGGGAAGCGATGGGGATGAAATGGGGGTTAAGTCAAGCGACTTGGTGCAAATGGGCTCTATATGCTCAATGCTAGGAGCGACGTAAACAATCATACCATCACCACACAACTCCTCAAAAGGAGCCTCCTCAAGAAATGGATCAATCAAAGTATGTTCTTCCAACCAATCAACCAAATCATCCTTCATCAAGCTAGCATCACCCATAGAAGACTCACCCATCTTTAACCCCGCACACTAAGCTAAAGAGAGGGGAGAAGAAAGTAAGCTCAAGACACCCTCAGTAGTGCCTCTAGGTGTGCTAGATATGGATGGGGCGACGAATGGTAAAGAAGTCAAGGGAGGATCAATCACTTCCTCTAGGCCAGTCAAGGGTGTATCAACCATAAAATTAGGCTCTAGGGGAAGAGAAGACTCATAATCATCATAGAGATTAACCATAGGCCTAGCAGAAGATAGACTAGGGTTGATCTCATGCAACAAGCCACACTCCTTCATCTCACTAATAAAAAACTCATGTCGCTCATTTATTATCTCTATTAAAGCATCAAGTCTAGCATAGCATTCATCAGAAATATCATAACAGGGACAAGAATTTGCATCATGGTTAAAAAATTGACAATAAGACCACACAATAGGAGAATAAGAGGAATGATGGTGGAATGAATCCCAAAATTGATCTACATATTGATATTAAGCGTGCAAACCATAGGGAATTGGGAAAGGGCACACAAATGACTGACTAGCATTCTCGTGGTTCCATTGATACCAATCTAAAGACTGAAACAAGTCCCACATATCATCAACATCTAAAGAGCACATACCACCATAACACATGGACTCAAGGGTGGCTCGAGTCTCATGTGTTATCATCTCAAATACAACATTGCATATTTCTCATTTTTCCTACATGAAACACACACATTCAACATGGTAATCAGTCAATCTAGACAAGTATTGCTAAAAAGGTTCATGCTCAAATTGAGGTAAATGAAAAATAACCATTTTGATTTTTTTTCAAATTTTTGATTTTTAAATTTTTTTGGATTTTTTAAAAACCTAGTCTCGAATGCTCAGGCAAACTCGATATTGAAAAATGCCAACTCCCCAACAACCATGCCAAAAGCTTGTTCGGTGGGATTTAAGCTTTAAATTTATAACCCCAAGTACAAGGTTTATCGTTGAGTACTCAAGGTGTCGCCCACTAGGAGTTGGGTTTCTAGTACCGGAATTAGCTCAAGTGGATCAAGCTAGGCTAAGTGAAAAGGAAAGAAAGGCAAGGTAACTAAGCTAATAAACATACGAAAAGAGGCTTGGAGTTATGATTGGGCCAACTCATGAACTAGGTAATTGAGGTGAGTCCTAACCTACCCAACTTCTACTAAAAACAATAGATTGTTGTTTACACCATCGAAGACCACTTAAGCTCTCTCTCAGGGATCATGAGCTAGTCTAACTAGTTTAACCACCTATTTTCATAGGGCTAGCCTAATTAGACCACAAGATTAGCAACCCTCGTACCTAGTTATGATCGAAACTATTTTCATATCCAAATCCCGGCTATTCTCTCCGCCTCACAAGCTAATTGACCTCACCTCTCGGCATAAGTCAATCACCAAAAATATAGATGAAAACTCTCTCAAGCATTTCATTGAACACTTGGCGGGCTCGAGAGCAAACTCTAAGTTGAAAGCATAAATGAGGTGTGGTTATGCCTAATCCACCCCTGTTCTTTTCAGTGGGAAATGGGAGGTGTTGAATGGGTGAATGTGGGAAAGGGGGGGAAGGAGTGGGTGAGTGTGGTTTTTTTTTTAAGTGTGGGAAAAAATGAGTGAGTGTGGATGAAAGTTGGTGAGTGTGGATGAAAGTTGAAAGTAGTTGAATGAAGTTGAAGTATTAGTTATCAATATTTTTTTTGTTTTATAATGTAATAATTTTATTGTGATAGTAATTAATGATGATTAAGTTTTTTTGGTTTCGTTTATTATGTTCTGTTCTGTTTTATTTTGTTTATTTTTTATTTTTGTGTTTTTGTATTTGTATTTTTTATTATTTATATTTATATTTTTTTATTTTATTTTTTTTTTATTTTTTTTTTTTTT
>JACYFF010010365.1:42303253-42315516 GCA_017589665.1 Selenicereus undatus | reverse complement strand
TTATTTTTTATTTTTTATTTTTTTATTTTTGTATTTTTTTAATTTTTAATTTTTCATTTTTAATTTTTTAAATTTTTTAAAATTTAATTTTTTAATTCTAATTTTTAAATTTTTAAAAATTTTTTAATTTTTATTTTCATTTTAATTTTTGTTTTTGCATTTGCATTTTTTATTTTTTATTTTTAATTTTGAATTTTGAATTTTGAATTTTGAATTTTGAATTTTTTAATTTTTTAATTTGTAATAATATGTTTTTGAAAATTAAAAAATCAAAAAAATTAAAAAGTAAAAATTAAAAAATTAAAAATTAAAAATAAATACAAAAAAATTAAAAATTAAAAAATTAAAAAATTAAAAATAGAATCAAAAAATTAAAAAAAATTAAAAATTAAAAAATTAATGAAAAAGAAAAAAATAAAACTGTTCCATGACATCCGCAAAATTAGAAATTAAAAAATTAAAAAATTAAAAACTAAAAATTAAAAATTAAAAAATCAAAAAATTAAAAAATTAAAAAATTAAAAATTAAAATATAGAATTACAAAATTAAAACAAATTTAACAATTAAAAAATTAATGAAAAAGAAAAAAACTAAAACTGTTCCATAATATCCGAAAAATTAAAAATTAAAAAATTAAAAAATTAAAAATTAAAAATAAATACAAAAGAAAATTAAAATTTAAAAAATTTAAAAATATAAAAATTTAAAAATTAAAAATTTAAAAATAGAATTAAAAAATTAAAAAAAATTAAAAAATTAAAAAATTAATGAAAAAGAAAAAAAATAAAACTGTTCCATAACATCCAAAAAATTAAAAATTTTAAAATTAAATAAATAAAAAACTAAAAATTAAAAAATTAAAAATTAAAAATAAATACAAAAAAAATAAAAATTAAGAAATTAAACATTAAAAAATTGAATTAAAAAATTAAAAAATTAAGGAATAAGAAAAAAAATAAACTGTTCCATAACATCCGAAAAATTAAAACTGCTCATAATTGCTATCAGATTATTCGCACACACAATTACGTAAAGTATAAAAAATTTTCAAATATGGGAAATGGTTGTTTTATGTAGGTGTGGGAAGGAGTGGGTGAATGTGGGAAGGAGTGGTATTTTTTTTTTAAGTGTGGGAAAGAGTAGGAAGAGGGGGGGGAAGTGGGTGGGTGTGGGTTGGGTGCATTTCCCACCCAAAAGGAAAGGGCCTAATTAGCCATCAAGAGATTGATCACAATCCAAGCCAACAAAAACTACCTACTAATCATCACAAGAAAGCCATGAAATCACACCACAACTAAGCTAGCAAACATGAAAACAAACATAAACTGGAGAGGGAGGAATAATGAAACCAATCTAATCTAACAAGCTAATTAAACATGTATTAACAATAAAACTAAACATTAAACCAAATAAAATCAATCACAAGAACTAAACAAATAAAATCTAAACAAGAACAAAATATGAAATAGAGAGAGAAATAGAATACAAAACTTAAGAGTAATTAAATGAAGATCAAAACCACAAGCTTGAATCAAAAATTCACCCAAACAAATCCTAATTTCCGTCATCTAATTCCCCTTCTTGTCGGTTTTTATTGGCCAAACCTAATCTAAAACTACTAGCCTAAAAGTCTCAAAAAGAGCCCCTAAAAAGTCCCGAAGAAGGCCCTAAAAAAAGAAATCAAGCAAGGGAAAAAATTGGCAAACAATGCATCAAGTGGCGATGGTCGTCGCACCGGCGACCGCTAGCCGTCGCTACCATGACAACCAGTCGATACCAAGACAATTGGCCATCACCAACCCCTGCCCGGCCACCTATAGGGTGGCGACAGTTGGTGGTGGTGGCCACGACTCCAGTCCTCTCTTGCTTTCTGATCTTCCGACTTTTGTTGTTCCATCTTTGCTCCTTTTTGCAGTATTTCCTCAATTGAACTTATTACCTACAAAAGTAAACAAAATAAGTAAAAATCCTAAAGATTATATTATTATACCAATTAAAATTATACGATAGAGGCATGTAAAATATGGCAGTTTAGTACCAAACAATACCATCCTTCAAAGTCTTCTATTGCTTCAATATTTGGGTTAATCAACAATTTACTAACGAGTAAAGTAGAAACAGATATTCCTAAATGTATATTGTATGGGAGAAAAAATATTATTTAAATATACCATCCTAATGATGAAAATGAGACAATTTCATAAATGAAAGTACATCAAGTGGATGTAAGGATACCTTGATAATCTCTAATGTGCGCTCTGGAGCAAGAAGTATGCTTTCGGTAGTCAAATGTTGCTGAAGATAGGTGCCCTCAACTTTCCTAAAATCTCCCCATAATTTTAGTATCAACGGGTGCATTCTACACATATGTATTAGATTTACTAACCTTTATATGATTGAAATGGGTTAAGAAATAGGAAAAATTGTTAAGTAATGGAAATACATGTTGCATATCACAAAGCAATAATTCCCGCCTTCCAGTGCCCCTATCTCTTGTCCTTTCTAAAGGGGATATAACAACTACCATGCCAATGACGTCTATACAACAAAAGGAAATGAAAACATTATATATACTTGAGAAGAAATATATGCAGAAATTTAGGTAGCAAACTTTGTTGTGTAACATATACGTACCTACAACATTATCATAGGTTCATAGATGTTGCGGCATAAAAACCTATTTGAAATTGTTGGTGACCACATTCTTTTCGCCATCTAACATAGCATCAAGTGAGAGCCCGGGGATGTGGTAAACTTTGTCAGCATTGAGTATAAATCTCCATCAAGTAATATCTACATTGCCTTTAATGTTGTCGAAGATCTCAGCACCCTATAAAACAATCAAGTGCATTGGTAAGCAACATACATGTATATGTTAGGGCATTTTTTTTCAGCACAATAGTCCAATACCTAATAGTCCATGAATATAAATTTTCATAATGTGTGTTGCTCATGCACTCGAATAGTCATTGATTGCACCAGTCGAACAATTAATGTCATAGATCTGTTGCAAGGGTTGATGGTGCATATAGGCATAGAAGTATGTACTAAACCTAACATGTTTGTAATCATAAATAGTGAACACATCGTAATTGCCAAGGAAAGAATATTAATGTAAATAACACCATTATTGTATGATTGAAAAGGGACTAACCAAGCATCCGAAATATAATAGGTAAAATAAATAAACTGAACGATATAATAATTTAAAAATGGTTCAATACATCCATATACACCACATTTTTTCCAATATCTACTGGAACACCTCTCTTACTACAAAGCAGTACTTTTTATCTAGAAGGAGATGAAACACATGACAATGCAACATAAAGTTAGTAATGGCTAAATGTGGGCCTTGGAAGGTACGCCAACTCCATTCAATGTTTGCCCCTGACTTTTGTTGATTGTCATTGCAAATGCCAGTTTTAGAAGGAATTATCTTCTTCTAAGTTGTAAATCTGGAAGATTAGATGGGGCTAAATCAATTGGGTATTAAGATAGCTTCTCCAACTTTTGAGATAGATATTACTTTGGCCTCAATCACTCTATCCCCATTTTACTAACAATCAATCGAGTACATTTGCACAATCGAGTACCCCAGAAATCTTTAAGAAATGTAACAATTCAGGAGGTTCTATGTCACCGAAAGGACCACAATCGTTGGAGTTAGAAAGGGTATCACAACTGATATAGCTCTTGAAATCTCCAGGGAGCATAGACAACATGATTGTATTTATTTCATCAACATCATCATTTGTTGGTACAAGAATCCCTTGTTCACGAAGATATGACAAATCTTCTTATTTATTATAAAAATTAGGATAAATTGATATGATTAAATTGTGCTGGCCATCCTCGACATTTCGCATCAAAAAATCCTTCATTATCTTAATCCGATTTGGCTCTCCATCGGCTAACATACAAATTTCTTGCACTTGATCTTCCCTAACTTGTAATACCCATTGAGAAAATTCCTCTACTTTTCACATAGTCTCATTGGATTCATCTACTTATTGCAGCCTCATGTTTATACGCAAGTGCATAATACTACATTCATTCCAAAATGTTGCTCAGTGGAGCGTAGCCACAATAATAGATTCACAATTCCCATTTGTAATCACAAGAAGTATCCATCTAAAATCCCCCCGAACAAGCACCAATTTCCCTCCAAAAGCATTCTGATTATCACATATATCCTTGAGGTGATGATTAACTACTTCAAATGTTAAATGATTCATCATTGGTGCTTCATCTCAGACAATCAACATTGTTTTACGGATGAGATCCACACGTTCAAACCTCTCATCAAATCAACAAGCTGAAGTCTCATCATGTTGTAAGGATATTTTGAACACTGAGTGGACTGTTTTCCCTCCTGGTCGCAATAAAGAAGCAATTCTCGATAATGCTACAGTAAAGACAATATGCTTTTCTGATCTGAACTTAGAGATTATGGTATTCCATATATAAGTCTTCCCCGTGTCACCACTACCATAAATGAAAAACAACCCCCTAAACCTCTGTTAAGAGTATCAAGTACTGATCTGAAAACAGGATACTGATTTGAGTTCAACCCTTTTACTAAGCATTCAAATCTTGATGTTTCCAAATTTGCATCATAATCCAGTTCATCTATAATAAGTCGATTTCTTGCACGAACTGCGGCCTAAATAAAAGGGAGAGATATTGGAGGGAAATGTTGTAGCGATCTTCCATTTCTTTTCAAGATGCACTCTATCTTAAGTAGTCTAGGATTCTGCAACTCAGTAGATGATAAATGCATATCTAGGTTTCCTATTTGCCATCTTGTAGTATAGAGAAGATCGCCTGTTAAATGGACCGAATTTGCATCCCACAACTTAACTGGGTCAGCAATCTTAGAGAACATCAACATAGAGCAAAACAAGTTTCACAGTTGAACACCTGAAGCCTAGGTTGATGCTTCATCCAACGTAGCATGTCATTCACCATTATCATTAATGGCATTCATACTGGCTTAAATGCATGGTATAAGACAGTGTATATTGTACTAATATCTTCAGAGCAAGTTTCCCCATAGACCTTTATAAGAAGCAATCTCAAATAATATCATTCTCCATAATTTGGATGTGCAAGCGGAAGTCGACCAATTGAATAGAATTTTTGATGCAGCGTCCATGTTTTAGAGGAATGATTATATACCCTTTATGTGGGGAAGTTAAGATATGTGGCCTGTCGAGACTCTAGGTACTCCTTATTTGCTTCAAACCACATTGTCAACATTGTTTTCTACACTTCTGGTTCATTTTCAATACTGAAGAGGTCCTCTCTGTCATTAATTACAACTAAGTATTCTCCAAGTAAGTGGAATTGAAGTTTTTGTACAAAAGGATATTAATGTTGTAAGCTAAACTCAAAAATCCGCCAGCATGACTCAACTGCAGATACGTAGCGGCAATCCAAATATTCTTGGATTTCATTCCTGTCTCTATCTTTCCGAGTTTGCTTACTGTCATAATGTATTGTATTACCTTCAATGACAATAGTAACACGATCATGACCTTTATGTACATACTTATATAGGCATTTCACCACGCTACGGACAGCTTCGCGCTCGACATTAATGTGAGCATTATATTTTATGCATAGATCTTTGTTGTTTGGGACCACCCATTGATTATCAATTCCTCAACCATTTACGACCACTTGTTGAGGAGCATGCCACCTTGGATATTGAGCAAAGTCGTGCTCATCAAATGTTGTTTGATTGCAAAATCTTTTTAGGTAACATTTTGAGCGTTTTCTGTCAATCAAGCATGATACACATGGCCCATGTATCATAAATCTTGTGACGGTACCATATGCTAGAGGGTCCGAAGTATGGTCAGGAATTTCAACACTTATTAGCCTATCAACATCTTCTGGACAGGTAGGCTTATATTTCTTTACCACTGTTAAAAGAATATGAGTATAGGGAAAGCCACGCTTATGGAATTCAACAACATATACTTCTGTAAAAGATACAGTGGGCATAAATAGTGCATTGAATATATTTTGAGGAAAAATAATGTGTGCGACAATGTCAAGAACTCACAGGCAATGAATGTTTCAAAGATTTTTTTCATCTTAAAATCCTCGAGTGATTGTCATAACTTAATTCTGAAAACTCGAGTCATTAGATCTGACCTATCCTCTTATCGTTGACCAGGCAATAGCGCATTAGTGATTGCAGGCCTATTTGAATTACATGTGAATGTGACAAAGAAATTAGGAGGCCCTATTACATGAACAATTACAATTGCATCCTAATAATGTTGCATCATATAATGTGGCCCTCCAGTGAAAGAAGATGGTGGAATATATCTCCGCCCTATTGATTCTGCATTAACGTCACCTGTGCTAATTGCATCTTGAATGCCACTGTACAACTTTATCTGCAAGCAACCTTGATGGTTTTGATACCATGTAAGCCTATATTGCGCAATGGCAGCCCATGCATCTACGTAGAATTGTTGGCTGCCGACTACAATTCTTATTAACTCCAGATCTACCTACTTGATCTTGGATGTGAAATGCATAAAAATCCCTCATTGCAACCATTGATCTTGAGGTGCTATAGTTAGTCATTCATTCATTCTTGGTATGTCTGGACTCCATTCATCAATGTCGTACGAAAACAAAAGAGGATAGTGTTGGGGCATGTATGATGGATGAATCTCATCTATCCTCTACAACAACATACGGATTAACTGAATCCAACATTTGTTGTAACCCTTGCACAAAGTCATCTCTAATGCCAAAATGACCAGATGCCCTAAGTATACTCATTCAGTTTGGTAGCTCATTGCTAGTATCATAGATGTACAACTGGGCAAACTTTAGGGGCAATCCAAGTCGTGGGAGCAAGGATCCAATTTTATGGTGATTGTTGCATTCATTCATAAATCATACGGGCTTTTACCGTCGCTGACATTGTTGCCAATCCTTTCCCTCATGGAAGTTAATGAGAATATGGAGTTGTAGGTTCTAATATTGTTAAGGAAATGTTGGTTTGACAATAATGATTCAAGAAATTGAGGTGATGGTGGAAGTGAGGGTAAACTAACTTATCCACCTTGACAACACAAATTGAATCATGGGTTTGTGATACTACTGTTTCTAACCCTTTCTTCGATCCACATAATGGTTATGCAATGTGGACATGTAGCCATTCGCAGCCCAAGGTCCCATCAGTTTGAGAACGAGGGTCTTGGACATGGATGTGTTCCTCTTGCAATGGGGTTAGCAGGATAGGTGAGTATGTAACTTATGCTTGGTTGAGTTATGTAAACTTAGGAAAGTTTTAGGTGATTACCCATTAGGGTGGATGGGATTGTTATAAGTTCTGTGTGTAGAGATTTTATATAAGGAGCTCTGTTGAATTGGGGATTTTCACCATGACCAGCTCGTTAAACTGATTTTGGGAATAAATTATGTATATTTAAAAGGAAGTATTAATTATACATTAAATATTATTGCGTAAGCAAGCATATGATATTGTATAATATAGAGTCCACATTACTAATATTGTCGATGCTAAGTGCTGAGATGGGATTTTGTTGCTCAGGCTGGTTTTAAGATGCGTCGATTGCATTCGTTACAAACATATCAATGATGACCTAACTTGGCGTGCCTCCCTTGCGAGCAAGCGACAACGGTATGCCACCGCATTATTTTGTTGCATATGTCAACGCCTGAACAATAATCGTCGCCTAGTTCAATCTGGTATTTTTTTGCTGTAGTTGCCTTCGTGCTATACTAAACGATGATGGTAGATCCATTCTTTCTATGGGAATTAATCGTCATCTAGTAATTCAAATTATTGCTAAGGGAGTTAAGGAAGATAATATTATTGAGCAACGGTGTGCCTCCCTTGCGTTAATGCACGGGAATTTCAAAATGGAATCTTTTTATTAGTGAGCGATAACAATAATAAAAGCAATAAGTAGTAATTCAAATTACAATGCTTTTATGCTTTTGTTTATTATTACTATGGGAGTTAAGGAAGATAATATTATTCATTTTAAATTTTCCTTATGGGCTTTTTTGATTAATAAATCTCCTAATTTTTAGAGTTAAGACTATTTTTCCTGTATCTCCCACTTCAATTTGTTTTTCTATTTTGGGTTTTGGGATGCCATTAATCCAACTCTATAGATGTTAGACTTCATGATCCAATTTTAAGAAATAACTTCGACGATACCAACTTTGGGAGTACTTATTTTCTTGAGTTTAGGGTAATTTTGCATTGAATTTTTTAAGTAATTGGAATTTTAAGATGAATGTATGCAACTTGAGTTTCATATATTTGTGTTGTTTTAGGGGTAACATTATTTGAAATTGCCTTTAAAAATACAATCTCAAATGATCCTTGGACTAAAGAAAAAGTTGGATTGTTGGGAACTATTTCTTACAGTGGAATTAACGACTTCTAATGCTTCCAAAGGAGAAACTAACAGTGTTCAATTTTTAAAAACATACAGGTCAAGGTTATCATTAGGCTCCTTAATACTAAAATATTTGTCCTTAAGTTGACTAAACAACTAGCAATGCCAAAAATCCTAAAATGGCTACATACAAACCACTTCACATTTATGCCCTTATTATCTTTTTTAATACCCTTTCAAAGAATATAGAATTTGAAGCAATATTGTCAGTTTATCACCTAACATTTCTGTTCCTTTTGAATTGATTTTCAGCCTAAAAATCACTGACGATAATTCTAGAAGAATGGGCCTAATGAGCGTTAACCCTATATACAATGGACATCTTGTATTGGTGTTGAGTTCTTGCCATGTTATTAGGGTTCTTTAAATTATGAAAATATTTTTCTTACAAATTCACTGATTAATATGTTTTTTTATGAGACTTACATATATTTATTGTATTGCAATGCTTTTAGCTAATCAATTTTTTTTCGCATGGATAATTTAATTAACTTCATTAGAGTCATTTTATTCTTTTTACGCTTAGTATGATTTCATCAAATAATTTACTCCAGGCATATAATAAAACAACTTAGCCCCACCCTCCATTCCGTAAAAAATAGGAGGTAAGAATAAGAAAAATAATGAATGTCAGTAAAAAATAATTAGCTAAATAACAAAACTAACCAATATCATATACATACTGCCTATACATCTACACAAAAGAATACATTCTAAATAAAAGTTCATTAGAATACAAATGGAATTAACTATTATTAAAAACACACAAATTAGGGGTTTGATTATTGATTTTATATAGTCCTTCATTCTGATGTTGTACCATCATATGCATGAAATAGAGAAATTCTTAATTAGCAAACTATGGTGATACTTGAATCTCTACATTTTCATGTCAAATTCTTTAATTTACTCCACAAAAATACTAACCATACAATCATTTATATTTTGATATAATATAAAATAAGAAAATTCAAGCATAAATAATTCACAATTTTATATTGACTGGCCAATAATTTGATTCGATATTTGTAGATTTTTCTTTTATTAATGTTATTCTCAATCACGTGTACAGGTAGGAAACTCAAATAAATAAATTAACAAATTTTATATTAAAATATTGGAGTCCATCACCCATCATCTTTCTCTCTTCATAATCATCATCTTTTATTACCCGTAAATAGTACATCTTCTAATGAAAAGAAGTATAAAATATTACAATGCAATGAGATATCATGCCCAAGTGAATCTTTTGCCTTGAGTTTAGGATTGTTAGTAACTCATTTCTTGTCTCCTGATCCACGACCATATAGAAAGAGAAAAAGAAATGGTTCTACCTTTATGGGCAGAAAGATCAAGATCACAGAGATCATCACATATGAGAATGACACATGAAAGGATTCTTGCTTCTATGGGCCTTCATCCATAGAAATAATTATTAGTAGAGATCAATTCTCAGTTTGAACGAAAAATTTGATATGAATTTGAGTGATTATAAAGAACATTAATTAAGAAACTAATTGATTTGTGTGGCTTAAATTTGAATAAGAAGATGGGAATTTTGGATGGGATTAATTTAAAAATTGAAAACTGGAAAATTGGAGAGAATGAATTCTAAGGGGGTCAATTACGTGGGATTTAACATGGTGTTTTCTTTTGTTTGGAAAAATATTTTAATTATATAATAGATTCTATTTTCCTAATTGAAGTAAATATATTTAAATTTTAAAAATATGTAAAAAAAGAGGGAGCAAATATGAAGCCTCTTTTTGGGAGAGATTTAATGTGGTGACTTCGTTCATTTGGAATATATTGTAATTACAATATATATTTAATTTTTTCTAATTTAGTCAACACATATTGATGAAAATTGTCATAAATGATAAACTTGTCACAAATTAATGATTGAGTATCAATGTTTATAAAGAAATAATATTTAATATAATTGTAAGGTGCAAAGATTTTGCTCTCCATTCATCATTTCATATAAAATCTTGACAATTTTCACTATAAATTAATGTTTAAAATTTAAAAATAAGCTAGAAGGAGAGAATGAATGTAGACACATCATGTAGACATAGAAGTTTTATTAGAACGCAACATAAGCAAAGGACTACATCTAAATTATAATATAAATTTATTTATTTTCCTAAGTTCAATTTATTGATTTGTTACTTGTCCATGTTCTTGCACTTAGAAAATTTATGTTAAATATCTTTATTTTTAATTTATATAATGGATTCTATTTTCGTTGTGAAACCCAATATTATTGAAGTAAATATATTTAAATTTTAAAAAAATGTAAAAAAGAGGGAGCAAATATGAAGCCTCTTTTAGGTGAGATTTAATGTGGTGCGTGTATTCATTAGGAATATATTGTAATTATAATATAGATTTAATTTTTTCCTTAATTTAGTCAATACATATTGATGAAACATGTCATAAATGATAAACTTGTCATAAATTAATGATTGAGTATCAATTTTTACAGAGAAATAATATTTGACATAATTGCAAGGTATGAAGATTTTGCTTTCCATTCATCATTACATACAACGTCTAGAGAGTTTCATTATAAATTAATGTTCAGAATTTAAAAATAAGCTAAAAGGTGGGAATCAATGTAGGCGCATCACATGGACATAGGAGTTTTATTAGAATGCCACATAAGCAAAGCATTAAATCTAAATTACAATATAGATTTATTTACTTTCCAAAGTTCAATTTATTGATTTGTCACTCGTCCATGTTCGGTCACTTAAATAATTTGTATTAAATTTCTTTATTTTTAATTTATATTAAGTTATAATATAGATTTATTTACTTTCCAAAGTTCAATTTGTTGATTTGGTACTCATCCATGTTCTTGCACTTATATAATTTATGTTAAATTTCTTTATTTTTAATTTATATTTAGAATTTTTTTATGAACAGATGTCTAAATAGGTAAAATTAACGTAAACATGCATTCGGTTAAAAAGTAATGTGCATAATGAAGTACACATCCAAAATAAAAACAAAGCAATGAATAAATAAAAGAAATCAATTTTTTTATGCAAAATAATCCAAGTATCGTATTTAACAATTGTAAGAAAAGTACAAATCTGAATCAGAGGGGTGGTTTCCTGCGGGCAAAGAAAAACTATGCTTCCTAAAGATTTAATTTGTTCCAAAAATTGTTTGCTTCTACGATTTCTTTACTTCCAAATAAAGTCAAGCCTTCATTCAACAAAAAAAAAAAGGTCAAGACATTCATCTTTAGCACATGTTATTTTATAATAATGATTCAAAACATTTTTAAAAAATTCATACCCAACCGTAGCCCCCTTCTGTTGTTTTATGAGTTCTATTTATGCAATTAGGCCATACTACATATCCTATATTTCACTTCAATTAACTAACAACGAAAGCTTGACTATTTCAATAGTTCTCGGATAAGAGTTGGTTGGCACAACATGAAATTAGAGACATGCATGCCATAAACTTGCTAATACTGTTCAAAAAAACAACTACATTAGTCACATCTCAATTTAAATACTTTAATTAACATTTAAATGAAATTGACCTTAACATAGCAAGACAACAAATTGAGAGCATATGAGAATGAGTATGGAATAATACAAATGTACACAATAGCCATAATAGAGTAATAAAAGATACAATTAAAATTTTAAAATTGGAGATTATCACACACATGATTCATTAAATCTAAGTAGCACTGAATTTGAAATTTATGCATTTTTAGACTAAAGCAAATTAAAACACAATAAATAAACTCTAGTTAATACACACGCACACAC
>JACYFF010010365.1:42250487-42273253 GCA_017589665.1 Selenicereus undatus | reverse complement strand
GAGAGAGACAGATTTAGGGGAGACAAAGGCATTAACTTTCTACAAAGGCAAATATTATCAACGGTCTAGATTGATTTTATTTAAATCAACGGTTTGAATTTGTCAACTACAATAGTTGAATTTTTTTTAATTATGGTAGAATTTTGCTACTCAAAATAGTCGCTTTTGTTAAACATTTGCTAGGGCTTTGAATCCTTGACATGAAAATATAAAATTAATTTTAAAAGCAAAAGAAAGTAAATTCAACATCTTAATTCTTATGTATGAGATTAGAACGAGCAACACATTCCCCTTCCATATTTTTTTTACGATCATTAGTTGGGCATAACCCTAGAAATTGAATGTGTGCTATAGGCACTATACAATCGAATGCTAAACACTTATCTAAGGGTGTGTTTGGTAGGGGGAAAAATCATTTTCTCAGAAAATCATTTTTCATGAAAAATATTTTTCCAAAAAAAATAATTTTTCACTTACATTTTCAGCTATTTGGTAGAATAAAAAGTCATTTTCTTTCCACTTTATTTTTTGTTATTTGATAGAATGAACTCCCCGTCCTTACTTCATTTCGTTTTATCATCAACCTCCTTCCCAGCTTACTATTCCGACCCGACTCAACCAACGAATTCTGTTTCGCTCTCCTCTTCAAAATCAAACTCAAAATATCAGTAAGAAATATACCCAGTAACAAACCCAACAAAAGAGAGAGTGAACATTAATGAATCTCAATTTTTTCACTATTACCAAGGATTACCCAGTTGACTTTGAGTGATATTAAATTCAGATTAAAAAAAATGATGAACGGAGAGACGATGAGTGTCTCAGATTGTGAAGTTCTTCAAAAGGGTAACTGTAATAAGATTAGAGAACTCAAGAAATAATTACAGAGATTAACGATGAAAATCATCGATGAACATGATGAACATGAAGAAGAGGGGAAGAATGAGAGACAAAATGAGAATGAAAATAGAGTGATTCCAGACACAATTAAAAGAAAATAGAACGAGAGACAAAATTGGGAAACGAAAATTGAGCTTGGAAAATCGTTTTCTCTACTTTTTTAAGGGAAAACAATTTCCTTCAAATGGGGTAAAATGATTTTCCCCTGAAAATGATTTTCCCCTCCTTGTTTTACCAAACGGCGTAAAATGGAAAAATTATTTTCCAGAAAAATGATTTTCCCTCTACCAAACATACCCTAAATCAACAGCTAATATGAAAAGAATGTAGAACTCTGCTAAATTTTAGCAAACAATTTCTCTTCCCTGCCAACTAAAAGTACCAAATTTCGATCAACATCAATTTAAAAGTTTAAACTGTCACTTGGAATCTCAATAAACACTTCCAAATCAAGTCTACTTCCAACTCTCAAGCTCTTTTCTTAAACTTCTTATCATTCTTGTAATAGTTGGAATTTCATCCCCAATTACTAACACCAAGTTTCTTGCCCAGTTCTAAAGTTTTTCAAGCAATTACTATTGATTGGAGTGGGAGAGTCTTATCTTGCTATTATTTCCTTATTTCGACTTGGCATTTTGGCCTCCTTTTATTGGTCTTTCTCTCTCTTTCTTTTCTCAGCAGCTTAAGGCTCTATTTGGACCTTGAAAATTTTGGTGGAAAGAAAAAAATTTGAAAAAATTACTTTTTTTCTTATGTTTGGTTTAGAGAAAATCACAAAGAAAAAATTATGGAGGAAAGTTAGGTGGAAAATTTATTATAAACAAGTGATAAAATTTTCCTCATTAAATTGTGAACAAAGTTTGAGAAAAATTTCCAACCTCCTCTAACCTCACATTGCTTAGATGACATCAACATAATTCAAGTAGTTCATCAACATTCAAATTTCTCATCCAAAATCTTGTATTTTTTCCTCAATCCAAACAAGAGAAAAAAAACTCATTTTCTCTCTACGTTTTTTTCCTTCACATTTTTTTTCCTTCAATTTTTCTTTTCACCAAATTTTCTAAGGACCAAACAAAGTCTAAATGTTCAACTTTCAACGGGATTGTCACACCGGTCAAGATAGCATCCGATATCCCTTCCATCATCAGTAGAAGACCTATTGTGGCTACATAGACTGCTAGGCTTACGAGTTAATTTTTATCACCGTTCTCACCTTCTCAATCCGGCCTATCTTTTTTTTTCAGTCCCACATTAAATCTTGATGATAAAGAGCTATAGAGCTTGAAGCTACATAAAGATATTAGAGCAATGTTAAGAAAATCGGGCCGGTGGTTGAGCTGGCCAGAAAAGTGGGTCAATGGTTTGAACGATTGGACCATTTGAGTCAGGTTAGACCGGTTGATCCAGCTAACTGTTGAACCGAATTGGACCGGCTAGAGCCGGTTGATCTCGTCATTAATTTTGCAACTGTGTGGCTCATATTTAAGAAAATCAATATCTAAAACAGATAAATGACAAAAATGTTACATGTCTTAGCCAAAATCTTATCACGTTTATTATTTTCATTAGATTTAACACCAAAGGAATTATTTTCATTTAGACTTTGATACATTACATGGATATTTGCTTGGCCCATGTGAGGACTTAGATCATGGGTGCCCAACCCGTACACCAGGAACGAATTTGTTAGAAGTCCACAGGGCCGCAACTTAAGCGACTGGATCCCAAACTCAACACTCTATGACATTCTAGTCGGCTACTTTTCTATTCCCAACGCCACCCTTGCCCCTCTCTCTCTCACTCCCGCTCTCCCCGTGTTCGAATAGTGGTGAATGGCGAAGAAGGCTTCGAACCAATCATCAGATGCGACGCTCTATTAGAATAGCCATGCTCCTAATAAGATTCATCGGGGACAGAGACTAGATGTCGATGATATAAGGCCATTGAAGCATGGTTTTAATGATTAATGATGCAAATCTGCAACAATTATTGTTCTTGTTTAACATAAAATCACCCCGGGTCAATTGATTTTCCCAGGTTAACCAGGTTTGACCGGTTTTGTCGGGTTCAATGCTTCAAACGAGTGTCCTTGCCTTTCAGCCCGTTGAGCTCACCGTTTTCCGGACTGACCAGTTCAACTAGGCCTGGCAACACTGATCCGAAACCTGAAATTCGAACTGAACAACCCAAATTCATACCCGAATTGACAGCCGCAATGGAATAAACCGATTTGGACCCGAACACATGAAATAAACCGATCCATAATAGAACGAAACCCAAATTGTGGTATGAATGAAAATGAACCACACTCGAAATGATCTGACCCAATTCAAACCTGATCCATAGTGACTCGACCAAAAGTGAACTGAAAATAGATAACCCAAAACCGAACCGTACTTGATTTAAATCCAATCTGATTCTTACCCGACTCAATTTTATCCGAATAAAACCCGAACCCAAGTATACCCCACCTAAATATAACCTAAACCGAAGTATATCCATAAGTCATTACCAGTCAACCAAAAACTATTCCTAATTCCTAGATTTCATTGTTATGGCCTAGAAGAAAAGCTCCCATAGCAATTTAGCACAACTTTAATAAATAAGCAAGTTATAATCTATCTATAACCATTGTGCAAAATGTCGTTAAAGTCTTTAACCAAGTAGATAAAATGTAATAATTTTGACATATTTCAGCCTATTAGTTGTTGACTTGTTGGCTTGTTGCTAATCCAATAAGTTGCCAATTATTACACCCTGTTCTTTTCGTAGGTAAATTGGGGTGAGTAAAAACGTAAAGTAGGTTGAGGTAGGTTGAAGTATGTAGAAGTGGGTTGAAGTAGATTGAGGTGGGTTAAATTTTTTTATGTGATAAGTTGAACTTGATTAAAATAGGTTGAAGTGGGTTGAAGTAGATTGAGGTGGGTTGAATTTTTTTATGTGATAAATTGAACTTGATTAAAATAGGTTGAAGTAGGTTGACGTGAGTTGATGTTGGTATTTTAGAATTGATCCACGAAAAGAAAATGGCCTAATACTTGTAAAACTAGCTTGGCCATAACATAAACAATTACCCACATAACAATATCAAACTCAACTGGCCACCCACCCGGAGACATGGGATTGGAATCCCCCAAACTATGGCATTAGTACAACATGCTAATTCTTAGTTCAACTATTACAAATGCAACACAAATCCAAAATAAAGTTTACATCAAATGTAGAAGTTCACGTGCTAGTCCTTAATCTTCTCCGTAGTTACATAGCTAAGTGTTAATGAAGTTCACGCAAGTTACAATGATAAGAGGAAGGCAACGCGAATATGTCTCTAAATCTGAGCAAATAAAAGAAGCCACAATTTCAATAGTCTTCTAAACCTGGAAACTGAGATAATATAAAGGCTTAGCAACCAAAAACAAGGTAGGTATTTTTCACTTTACATAAGTATTTACAATTTGCTCCCTCTACTGACGAACAACATCACACATAACATCCATAACAAGAATGAGTTGATGTTTTCTAGAGAAGCATGCAAGCAATTGATGGTGATAATACACCAACTGCTCCAGCCTCAAGGATGACACAAAAACCTATGCCAAAGGTTTTACAGTAGAACTTAACAGCCTATCCACATGAGTTAAAACTCTAGGAATACCTAGAAAGTCGGAAAAATTCACAACAATTCAATTGAGAAACTCACAAGAAACTTGAAAATTAAAAAGAATAGAGAAACCCAAAAACTAAGGACTTATGGCGAGTATGAGACAAAGAAACTAACCAAGCAATAAAGCAATTGATTAATTACCTTGACAATCATTTACGTTGAGGGGAAATCTAGGACCTTTGATCAAATGAATTCTTCTTCTTCTTCTTGCGCTAAAGTGAAACAAAATGCACAACAAATGTTCACAAAAAGTAGGCACAAAGATAAATAACAACAAATAGAAAAGAAAATACTTCGTACTTACATTAAAAGCCATATAGCCAAGTCCGTGATGTTATCAATGCTTCCACATCCTCAAGAATGTCAGAGTTTCTCCACTCATTTAAAATCCTACCTCCAATGCTAAAGGTCGAGAGCAACGGTAGTAAGTTGGACGCTCAAAATATCCCTAACTAGATGAGATAGTTCACCATACTTCTCTTGATTGGTTTTCCAAAACTCTAAAACATCCAAACCCACTTTACGTTCAATTTTGGCATCCTCCAAATAAGTATCAAGTATTGACTTTCCACTTCCACTCGAATACTTGCTATCATTCTCATCAAATTCCTACAAAGAACGACAAATTATAACATAGCACACTATGTAGGTCTTTTTTAAAAAAAAAGAAAAGAGTAAGATAGAATTATAGAAAACATACCGCCAAATAGTCAAACTTGCGTTTGTGATTCCCAATTCTCAAACCTGCTCCACCAGTGTTTGATGATGGTGTTGATGATACAATAGGAGGTGGAGTATTAGTGCTTCGGGTGTACTCTCTAAGAAGCATATCTAACTTGAATTGTATATTGCTCACTTTTCTAATTGCCTACAATTCAGCCATTGATCAAAAGATCACGAGTTCGAGCCTTGGAATCATCCACTGACAAAGTCAGGTTAGGTTGTCTATAATTCACCCCTTGGGGTGGGGCCCTTTCCCGGACCTTGCGTGAACGCGGGATGCTTGTGCACCGGGCTGCCCTTTCACTTTTCTAATGGTCATTTCCTTATTTTCATAAAATTTCTCATAGCAATACTTGATAAACACCAACTTACATCGAGGATCAAGAATTGTGGCAAAAGCAAATAATGAAGTATACTCACTCCAATACTTATTGAACTTTGCTCTCATCTCCTCGACCATGCTCTTGATAATTGAATCATCAAAATCTAATTGCTCTTTTAAGAACACATCAATCTTCCACCCACTTTCAAAGTACATATTTGATGTGGGATATTTACCACCGGAAAACATATTAGCTATATCGCAAAAAGGCCTAAGAAGCTCATGAATTCTTGTAATCCTTTCCCATTCATCGTCTGTGGGAAGAGTCTTATACATACTAAACTTTATAGACTTCATAATATTTGGCCACTTTCAGAATAAAGAGTCAAGTACTTTCAGGTGCCAACAAGCGAGCATAACACCATTCATCACATCCCGTCATAATAAGAGAGAAATGTAATAAGGATGACAAGCTAAATGCACAAGGACAATGAGAAAAGTAAGCCCAAAATTTCCTCTTTTACTAGATGCAGCGAGATGCACACAAGCCTCCAAGCTATTAGAGGTGGTTTTCATACTCAAATCTACTAGAATTTTCAAAGTACATTGGAAATCAAGCTAGTGTCAAACGACCTTACCTTTTGAAAGTGGAACATGTGTAAGGGGTGCATCTCATTAGAAAAGAAACCTTGGGCACGCTCTGTGAACAACCTCCAAAAGCCCATGTATACCATTTAAGACACTATTTGGAAGTCATTACTAGATTATTGTCGTAACAAATCCCAGTACAATACCCAGGAACTTTACTATCTAACGTACTTGACATATTCAAATATTAATGTTAAGAAAGGAAATGAAGGGAAAGAGAGTAGGGTCGAATGGGCTCATAGAAGAATGGGTAGAAGGAAAGCCATTAGGCAATCAATTGCGCAAACATAAAGATAGGGCAAACACAAAGATAATCCTATCTTCATGATCAAAAATGTCCAAAGGCACCGAATTTGCCAAATTGAGATTCCTGACCTTCATATTTTGATATGGATAGAGAGAAAAATGTCTAGAAAATTAATACATAGTTTAACCCAAAACATTCAACATGTATGGAAAATAAAGGCAAAGTTTGATATTTACCCCTCAAAACTCATAATGTCTCTTCTTAAAAACCACCCAAGGCAAAACTCCAAGAGCAGATCCTGCCATTTCAATGCTCATAAAATTTAGAACACAACCCATTTAGCTAATATGTACAGAAAATGAGGGACATACATGTTCAAACTTGAACGAATTGGGTGACCAAGAACTGGGTGAACGGTGGGCTCGTGAGTGGGTGGTGACGCAACAAGGAGTCAGGGCTAGGGAGGTGACGCCGTAAGGAATAGAGTGGGTGGAGATTTAGCGTGGGCTCGTGGTGGTTTGGGCGTTTGGCAAGTACCAGACTAAGGGAGTGAGGGTTCGGCGCCAAGTCTAGCAGCGAGTGGGAGAATGAGGGAGGGTTGAGCAGCGGTCGGGAAATAGGAGACCGACGGAGGTTTATGCGGCGGCCGACGAGTAATCGATTGACTGAGGGTGGGTTACGGTTTAGTCAGCGACTAGCGAGAGAGTAGAGAAAAGGGAGTCGGGGGCTGGGAGTGGTTTTCACTTTTCAAACTTTTATTCACTTAAAATTAAAATTCTAAAATTCTAAAATTCTAAAATTTAAACATTTAGGCAATGAGAGTCTGACGGAGTAGTAAGTAGTAAACTTTTGGGGGGGGGGGGTTTGGGTCTTTTCCCTTTTGGGGGGAATTTTGAAATTTTCAAACTCAATTATTTGAGTTTAGGTGGGAAAAGACAAATAAATTAAGAGGGAATTTTTACAAATGAAATCAATTAAAAACTTAAGAGGAAAAAATAAAATAGTTGACAGTTTTAAATTTTAAATTTGATAGATATGTAGTAAAAATATACGAGAAAAAATATTTTATCACAATAAGAATTAAGAAAAGATATGTATAATTAATAACTTATTAAACTTATTAGGATCTAACAATCATATTCTACTATATGATTCACTTAATAGCTTAATACAATGCACGTTATGATGATAAATTTACAATATTAATATGTGACTACTGTCAAAAATAATGCAGTACTGATTTACGATTCTAAATCATCCTCATAACATGTTTAATTCTACATAATCATATTCAAGAATGTATCTTTGCATATAATCTCATAATAATATGACTCATTCGAAATTTAGACAACTAAATTTCAAGTCTCGAGTTTCAATAACGAGCATTCACAATCACATAAATGTAATGTTAATTGATACATATTTGTATATTGATGTTGCTTTTTAGTTTTTACTCATTGAGCAAATATAGTTCAAGTTGTTAATCTCACAAAGACAAATATTTGAAATTTGATGTATGATCACTTAACGAGTTATCAAAGAACATTGGTTTGATTACTGAAATATCGACTTGAATCAACCTGTTTCTATTTAACAACTCCAAATATGACAAATATGAAGTTATGAACCAACACTGGGGTCTAAATAAAAATTTTGTTATTTTCTTTCTTTTTTTCAATTTTTCAAGATATATTTTGGTATTGGGTCTCACAAATGAGACCATTAACAAATGATTTGCATTAGGTTGGTTCACTTATTTTGTTATCGCATGAACTTAATTGAGATACTTGAAACTTGGCTTTAGCGATACATAATCTTTTGGATAATTGCACGACACATCTGATATAGGGTTAAGGATGGGTTTTATACTTGTATAGTCAACTAATCATTAACGTATGACTTAAAAGAGGAATATAGAATAAATAAGTGTCTAATTAAATGATTTTTATCTGTTAAATACAATTTAAGAGTAAAGAAGTAAAGATGACTACATTGAAAATATACAACAGCAACAACTCTCAGTGTGGGTCCTGCTTTCTCAGGGTCTGGATTGAAAATATACAATGATTTGAAATTAACCCAACTTGATTTATACTCAATCCAATTTACACCTGATGATATTGACCCAAACATTGGACTAAATCCCACCCAACACAATTTACACTCGACCCGAACCAGGCTACTGTAGACAACCCAAAACAGACCCGACCCAAATTCCACCCGAACGGAACCCACACCAATCCAAACATGGTACTTGTAAATGACCCGAACTCGAACTTCACCCGAACTTCATCCGAACCTGACCACAATATGATCGACCCGAAAGTGAACTTCACCCGAACTGAACTCGAACCCGACCCGAACATAGTTGATCCGAAAATACCCGAAGCAAACTAAGACCCGATCCGAATGACCCATTTACCAGGTCTAGGTTCAACCAGGTGGTCTAATCTGATTCTCTCAACATGGCAATAGAGGAGCCAAACAAAAAAGCTGGAGCTCATGGCAAAATAACAAAATGCATATGCAGAACGCAAAAATTTTCGCTAATTCATCAATCAACGTCTTCCTTTCTTTTTTTCCATCAAGCACCGTCTTCCATTCCTCCCCCCCCCCCCCCCCCAACTTACAGTCATTTAAATTCATTTTAACACAAACTAGACTGCCACAGAAAACCAATCCATTTAAGTCACATGGTAATTCAGTCCGTCATCTGACTATAAAAACCAAAGGCTACAACTGCCACAGAAAACCAATCCATCCACATGGCACGGATCTGGATCAGATCCATACCCATTGCCACCCCTAACTTGGACAAATGAACGATGGTGAGTGTCTGAAATCCATGATGATAATAACCAAAGTCTCCAGTATTCAATCACTAGCAACCAAACAAAATCATAACATTATGCCCACTGTGAGGCAAACTGCTCTTTCGGGTTAAAAAATGCATATACATAAAAAAGAAAAAAAAAAGTAGAAAAAGAAGACAAAATTTCACAACAACATCAGAACTTATCAGCCAAAACTGCAGCGGCATGAACCAAGCAGAAACACAGCGAACACTAGAACACGTAAGATTATAGAATATCTACTTTCTCCCATTATCAATAGAAAGCAGCATCATCATCAATATCCTCCAGATCTTCCTCACGAAACATGTATTTGCTGAAATGGTTGACCCTGAACTTCCACTCTCCTTTGGCAGGATCATATGACAAAAACTCAGCACCTTGCTCATCGGCTTTTTTCTTCAGCATCTCCTTGTATTTTTCGATTCTTGGACCGTCTATGATCTGATTTCCAGTCTTTTTGTCATAGCACTTGATGTTGAGAAGGGTGACTTCAGCAGGCTTGTTGAGACCTTGACCAATTGGAGGTTTCTTACTGTCGTCCATGTAGACAATTACCTCTCGGTTGTTGAACTGGATGAGAGACTCAAGATCAAGTCTCCGGACATCAGTTTCCCCAAGGAATTTGATGCTTCCATAACCATGCCGGCCCACAACAAAGTCCTTTACACGCCTGCAAAACCCAGGTTCAGCCCTTTCCTTGGCAGCCAGCTCTTGGATCCGGGGCTCTGTATAGTAGTCTGAGTGCCGGAGTTTTGGCATCATTGCCTCAATATCAGCCCCATGCTCATATACAATTGCAGCCTCACCAGCTCTGTGGCCAGAAAGTGTAATATATGAATCTCCTTTGTGGATCGGAGAATCATCAGAGGCACTGCTGGGTTTCTGGCTGATTTTGATAGGATGAGTATGTTCCTTAACTGATCCATTCTCACTGGCAATTTCTGGAACCCCCCACCAAAAAAATGCCACAATAACAGAAAATAAGAACACTTATTGCGCACGTGCTCAAGCACATATCAGTCCTACGGGTAGACAGTGAAATGGAGACATCTTTTTACAAATCAATAAAAGGTTAATCTCCTACAACACCAACGTTACACGGCCTCAAGTAAGGGCGTCTGACCAGAGTATAGACCTGAGTCTGACTGATCGAAGCTCTCACTTTAGGACACTATGTTCCAAATTTATTTCAGCCTCACTGCTTCGGAGTTTGGATGAATGTTGGACACATATCCCATGTCCTATCCATGGAGTTGTGTCTGACACAGGAACAGCAGGTGAAAATGAAGAGTCTGGGTATCATACCTACCATCCAGAACAAGCTGCAGAGTCTTTGACCACCACTTCCTCTAATTGAATCAATACTCCCCTTATGGGCCACTAATAATAGGTTCTTGAAAGTTGAAACATATAAATGAACTCCTTAAACCAACGCGATAGCACTAGCACTCTTGTGATTTGTCAGAGTTTAGATGGGTTATTGGCTCACAGTTCAACAACCACACAATAGATTCAAAATCTCATTCTTGCTCTGAGAGGGCTATACATTTCAACCTAAATGTCTTGAGATTATGGAGTTTTGGCAAATATTGATGATTGTAAAAAAAAGGACAGAAAGGACAACTTACTTTCCTTTCCTCCAAGGGAGTCGTTCGGGGGATGCCCATCATCTCTGGATTTTTCACCTTTAGGGTAGAAAAATAAAGAAAAATAGGTTAAAACTGCTACCTATAATCAAACTCCCCAAATCCTTTAAAATTGGAAGTTGTCACAAGCTATGTTTGATGTGTAGGCTTCCAACCAATATAAGAATTCTCATCTCTAGTGGAGCGATTAAATTCTGCACTTTTAATAGGAACATGAACACCACAACCTTCTCTTCCTTTTGTCAAACGATGTGTGTTCAAGTGAAAATCGAACCTCCGGTAGACATGCTAGTGGGACATCATCTTTCTAGAAGATGCCTTTGGATCAGAAAAGAACTAAATTACCAATATATATAAGCATGCAATATAAAAATTCAGTACCATTTTCATGCACCGTTGCAGAAGATTCCTTCATGGAGGATTTTGAAGGCCACTGATCAACTGGACGAATTACCAAAGCTCTTGGATTTTCCCTAGGAACAAAGACAGCATCTGCCTTGGGAGTGCTGGGTGTTTCGTCTTCGTCACTGAAAAAAGGCACCTGCATGCAGTAGTTTTTCATTATAGGGGGAGAAAAAAATAATAACACAAACAATGAATACAAAATACCAAAATTCATCCATCCTGACCCTTGAGCCATCATTCTTAGGGTGATATTTCCTTGCAGGCAGCCTGATCCGCCTCTGGGAGACATGCCGCGATGTCAATAAGGATGATATTCTCACAGCATTAGGTTTATCGACAACCTGACACAGATGATGACAAGGCATTCAGGAGAGTCATCCCAATTTGTACAATGTGAACCCACTGTAGGAGAAGGTTTGTGTTTACAGGCATGCTAGAAATTCCATATTGAATTGAAGGCGATGTCCTAGTATTGCCAATTGACATGTGAGGCATTGCTGGAAGTGTCCCGAAAGGATTTGTGACTGCAACTGGTTGCGCAACAGGCGTAGTCTGGTTGGCAGACCTGTCAAATGCAAAAATAAGATCAATTATAAGCAACGACAAGCACTATTACGTCTTATACTAAAAACACCACCAGTAAAATGCTGAAAGTGTTTTATGTGAAGTATGTCTTTGCTTCAATTGATTATCCATGCATTCAAGCAAACAAGCAGGCTCACCAGGAACGCACTTTATTGTGCATAAATAAGATCGATTATAGGAAACCACAAGCAGTATTATGTCTTGTACTAGAAACACCACCAGTAAAATGTTGAAAGTGTTTTATGTCAAGTGTGTCTTTGCTTCCATTGATTATCCATGCATTCATACACACAAGCAGGCTCACCAAGAACCCACTTTATTGTGGGAAGTGGGAACAAAGAGAACTATGAGGATCACAAGAAAGGAACAGAGCTCCTCCCGTAACGGTTCCAACAAGGGGTGCCAGCGCTGCAACATCCAAATGCCAACGAACACTTATCCCCATATCCTAACCCTCCACCTTCCTGCTCTATCCTCTCCAACAGCTACCCCAGGAGGCCTATGGGAGTTGGCATCCAGTGATGTCACTTGGGGCGGGGCGCCGGGGGGGGGGGTGGTGTTGGTCAGATGCGAACCACACCTTCAGTGAACCACTTGAAAGTATAACTAACATGATTAAGTTGATTTTGTCATGCAAATGCCTCATCAGACCAGCACAACCAAACTGTGGCACAGTATATACTCAATTTCTTTTCACTCATTTTTTACATACATATTCAAATGCACATATTTTCTAATTTTCGAGCACATAAGTTACATGGCACATAACCATAAAGTTCATGTCCTTCAACTCATTGGCAGGTACACATACTTTCTCATTATTTACTACATAAAGAGAAACTAATAAAATCTTCTTAAAAAATTTAAAAAAAAAAAAAAACAAAGAATTTTGTGTTCATAATTTTGTTCAGTACTAAACCATAGGTGAAATTTATACGATGCATTTTATGCACACAAAAATGCCTCTGATTTGTTTTTAATATTATTGAGATATGGCTTAAATCTCTCTTAAAGAAGCATTTTCAGTGTAATATGTCGAGTGGAGGAGGGTTAGGAGTAGGAAATATTCTATAGACAGGCATGAATGCCACCTGTCAATACATAGGTTCCAAAGACCAAATTAAAAACGTCCGGCAGGAGTTTGCCACAAACAGAAAGCTTCTTTTGGCAAGTCGCTCAAGGCTGTTGATGGAGATATGATTAAAGTTAATTTAGCCCTAGCGAGAAGTCACAACACAGAGAGAGAGAGAGAGAGAGAGAGAGAGAGAGAGAAAACGATGGTTTTGTGCTCTTGTTCAATGTTCCATGGACTCGGGTATGGGGTGTTGGACACGGGTATGGATCCGAGTGTAACTCGTCAAAGTTCTAAATTTAGGACACGGGGACACCATCCAAATTTTGGACACGGATATGAGGACTCATAATTTTACATATGAAACTTGCAATTTCAAATTAATCTTCTTAGAGTATTACAATAATTACAAGGTTGTCAGCTCGCCAAATGGTTGAACATTAAAGATCCAGTTAAATAATAATGAACAAAGAAAGAAAAAGACCACATCTTCCTAAATTTTTTCACCCTTGTTGCCCTAGAGTTTGGATAAGGGTCCGACAAGGATCCCATATTCCCATGTCCTGTCCACATAGTGTCGTGTCCGACACGGGAAGGGCGGGGTACCGTAAAATGGAGAGTCCGGGTATCATAGCTCTTGTTCAAAGAACTAGAAAGAGCTTGATGCACATTTCTCTTTTGCATGTGGACTTATCTTTGGATGTCTCAAGCTATCTTAGCTCCTCTTCAACAATGTCACTGTTCTTTCATTTACCTCATTTCACCTTTATAGAATTGAAAATGATTTTCATGGATCACATAGATAATTTCTCTCACTGCAAAGCTAAGGCTGACTACAACTACATCTCTAGTAGATATTTTTTATTCATCAGCTTTGTGTTGCACACAACACCGCCCCCCCCCCCCGCGGAAAACCAAGAACCAAACTATACAAATTTAAATTAAAGAAGGCAACTCAATTCTCCGGAGAGTAGGACAAAAACTATGCACCCTCTACCCCCGGCCTGTTTTCCACCAAGAATATTACATCACACATGCTGCTTAACATCACACATGCCAAGAAACCTGGGAAAATACTTTTTAATCCTAGTTACCGTAATCAACCAAAAGAGCAAGTGAGAACATACATCTGCCCAAGATTCTGACCGAAAATGCTTGATCCGCCACCGAAGGCACCGGCACCAGCTATGCGCAAGGATTAACACCATTATAATTGATAATATAAAAGGCTAAAATTACATAACATAAACAGCTGTACCTGATTGTGTCTGGGGAAAGCTACCAAAATTGAAAGGACTGCTTGATTGCGTCGGAACAGTCGGTTGAAAAGGAGTTGACAGAGATGGCTGCGAATTGGACTCAACCCATGTAAGTAACAAGATTGAATTAGAGGGAGGGTATAAAAAATGGCACAAGAACCCACCCTCCCCCGAAAAAAAGGAAAAGCGCCGCATGGTACAAACATAGAGGGATCCATAGCAGAAGGGTTGCCTATGTAAATCAAGAAACCCCAGCCACCTAATAATAATAATAATAATAATAATAATAATAATAATAATAATATTCTGAGATATACATTTTCTGAGATACTTGTTATGTCAATATACATCATTACATCCCAACAACAAAACTAGAACAAGCCCTCAATGTACAAAAATCCCCCATCCCATAGCGGTAGTCATATTTCTGTCTACTCCACTTTGATGGTCCTCATGGTCATAACAGCAAACTCAGCCAGTAACTTTTTGCAATTTCCACCATGCTAATTTGGTTAAACATAATTCTTCCGTCTCCCCTATCGGTTACATATTTAAATGTGCATGAGAAGCACACAAAGACATTCATGCTTGATAAATGAACCATAAAATACCTATTATAGACTCCCAAATCTATGAAGTCATTATGTGAAAGATTCTTCAGACATTGGCTTAAGGACTAATGAAAATTGATTATATTTATAGAACAGTCTTAACTCATGCATGACATACTCACGTTTCTTTAGTATCTCATTAATACAATTTTTTGACTACTCGTACCAAAAAAAGGACTAAATCATCTAACAACTGCAGATTGTTCTCTTTCAGAATACTATCAAGATAATCAACGTGGCATCCTACAAAGAACAACAGATCAGAACTCAACTAATTTCTATACTCATTTATCCACAACACCGCCTAACTGCCAGCAAACTTCTTCCCACTTCAGCCCTTTCAGATAAACCATAAATATATACAAGCTCCAAGGAATCTGAACTCTTCACCCACCTAGTGATGCTCCACCTAAAGGAAGTCTGGGCGGGTAGGCTAAAGACAAGGCTGTCTTAGAAGTTAAGCTCAAAACACCAGAATATGAAATTCACTGGAAGCCAGCAACAGCGTACCGAAAATTGCAGGAAAATAAACTAGGAACATTTTAAGCAAGGTACCTAACATTAAAGGAAACCATAAAACATTTTCCCCCCTTTCCACCCCGCCCCCCCCCCCCCAAAACAAAAAGAAAAGGAAAATAAGAATACACACGAGTGAAGTGACTTTTTATTAAAAATGCACACAACGTAGATTCTCACATGGTATCTTCAGGATCAAGAAATGTGAATTCAGAACTTGAAGTCATCAATTCCTATGTCCTTGTGACTCAATGATCTCTTATAGATTTCAACAGACTCTAGGTACGAAAAATCGCCCAAAAATTCACATCTCAACAGATCAATGCGAAAATATTGCAATTGATATATGAATTCGGGATTCCTGTTGCGTGAGTGTATGGGTGGGTGAGATGATAAATCTTCGAAAATTCTTTAGCGCACTAAAATCGTGATTTCACATCAATAACTCCGGTGTTTTCCAGTATAGGAATTTGAAATTATAGATCTGAACCAACGTGAGGAACCCATACATAGAAGTGAAAAGGTAGGAAGATGCATACAGCGCATAAAGCAGAGTGAGGCACGTAAGGACCTTAACCAAAGCAAATCACATGCCACTGGTCAAAGGCAATTACATTGGCAAAGCAACACTCAACCTTAGAATTAAGTTCATAAGCATTCACATGGAATATTTGCAATACAAAATATAAATGTAAGTTAATGAATTGTCAATCTTTTCCTAAAAAAAGACAATGGACTGCATCAAATTGAAAAAACCTGGCAGTTCCATGATGTGTAAAAAGTAATTAAAAACAATCCAACACAAAACAAATTTGAAGTTCTTGGAATTGCTTTGACTCCACAATGCATGAAACCCTCTACATGTGTGCATGATACCTAAAAGCAATCACCTCCTTTTAGAAGTAGAGGCTAACAACCCCTTGTGACCATACACTTCCAAATACTGACAAGAAAAACATATGAATAAAAGATTTGATGCAGTAAAGCTTTTAGATCTTCCAAGAAACCAATAATATGTCTCTTAAACCAGATAGGTCTCCGAGCAAACATATCCCTCTCCCCTACCCGTCTCCCCCCCCCCCCCCAAAACAGAGGGGGGGGGGGAGGAAAAAAAAAGAAGAGAACAAGCAGGCGCAACCAAAAGCAACAAGTGATAGTAAAATACAGAACAGTTATACAAGAACTTACAGCGGTTTGACCAAAGCTCAACTGGCTGCTTGTAGAAAATGAAGAACTGGATGAAAACAAATTTGTGCCAAATCCTGTTGAAGGTGTGCTAAAAATACTTGACTGACCAAAACCACCAGTCTGCCCAAAGGAAGAACCAGTTTGGCCAAAAGCAGATCCCGTCTGTCCTAGTGAAGGTGTTGATGACTGAAACAGAGGGGATGACTGAGTATTCCCAAAGCTTAAAGTGGAACCAAATGATGTACCAGTGCCTTGGGCTGGTGTAGACCCAAATAGAGATGTCGAACCAATTGCAGATGAGCTTGGCGCACCAAAAAGAGAAGAAGTGCCAGACCCAAATGCTGGTGTAGATGATCCAAAGATGGATGTTGTTGGTGCGGAGGTTGATCCAAAAGGAGACGATGTGGTTGCACTGCCAAATGGTGAGGAACTAAATGCTGGGGTAGATGTAGTACCAAAACCAGTGGCACCAAAGCCTGCAGGTTTTGGAGCAAATGGATTTGATTGTACACTTGACGAAAAAGGATTTGAAGCAGTCTGTCCAAAAGTTGATGAGGAGCCAAAAGGGCTTGACTGTGGAGTGGATGCGCCAAAGCCAATACCAACAGTAGATTGACCAGCAGGATTGGGCCCACCTGGAATACAAAGCATTGAGAAAGGAACAAACATCAGTACTTGGCCAGCAAAATGAAGGAATGACAAAGCCAACCAGGAAACCACATAGGCATAGGCAGCGTATGGTGAAAAGCTTCTTGGTAAAAACATGGCTTTAAATTCAATAAGGGAATTGACCGCTCAACCCTCATCTAGCAATAAACTCGCAACCAGTACGTTTCGTTTCTATTTTTTTAAAAATTTTTAATCTTAGTTCATCTCTTTGCTCTGTCTCAAATTCCCCACAGTTGCATCAGATGAATTTAGACAGGTAAGACCTGTATCCAGAGTCCGAACCCATGCAGGCTGCAGCAACAAGAGTACAGCAGACGACAATGGCGACTCCGGGAAACAGAGCACTATTTCCGGCACTTCACCAGCTACTCATTTGTGTTCCATAAGTATTGGTGTTGGAAGTCAGGTTCACTACCAAAAAAAAAAAAAGAAAAAAAAAAGCAGTTCAGCCAGGAGCAAGAAGACAAATTGCCTCAGCCTCTCATCTCTATATATGGATTAATTACCCTATACACTATATATATGGATTACAGTTTAGAGATAATGAATTAACTAGAGCAACTCTCAGTCCTTAAGGCTAGAAAGGTAAGAAGACCGCAAAGGGGAGCTAGGGAGAGTTGCAGCAGCCTCTATTCTCTACAGGCAAACCTAAAATCCACCACAAACCTGAAATAACCTGTACAAATTTGCCAAAGATAGGAGCAATTCAGGAAAAAGAGTTGTCTTTTTCTTTTTTTAAGAGCAACAAAATATATATTAGGACACCAAGGGGAAGTTACCATGTACAAAAAATGGGCAATACAAAGTTATCAAGTCCTCACTCTCACAAACGATACAACGTATAAAATAAAAAATAAAAAATGAAATCAAATGTGGTTTGCTACTCAGCCTGAATCCACCCATAAAAACTTCCCGTGAAAAGACAGTTGTGGCCATCTTCTAAATGCCAACTCATACAACAGATTGTGATTAATCATATACACTTTAGTAAACTGAAAAAGAAGAAAAACATTTGGATAAACTCAAAAAAAAAAAAAAATTTAGATTTGAAGGTAGCAAGTAGCAACAGAGAAATAAAGTGGTGATGAAAAGAGTTACACCATAAAAGAACTGCAATGTCAGTAGATTCGCCAATAAACATGGCAAAATGGTCAATGTAGAACCATAAACACTGAAATAGTCAATAATTTAAACAAGCCAAGTGGCTTGCCGATTTGCCATCCATCAATTTCAACAATGTGAAACTAAAGCAGATCCACAGAATTTTAAAAACAAAAGGCCCTGGAGCCCCAGACAAGCAGGATGCAGAGATTTAGTTATTATTATATAACTGCACCCTTATAATGCAAAGAGGTGGTTTCCATAGAACCCTAGTCTAAGAACACAAACACTACCTACTACAAAATGGTAGGACAGTTTACTCAGGAATTTTACTTTTCACACTATAATCTACACTTACAAATTGACAAAGCGACTTTTTCGGCATGTTGGCCGTTCCAAATTTAAAAAATTCAGAAATTCAGTTGGCATGGACAGAACCATAACCAACCTGAGGCCGGCCTCTTGAAAGCTATATTCC
The DNA here is from genome assembly GCA_017589665.1 of Selenicereus undatus. Classification (NCBI taxonomy): domain Eukaryota; kingdom Viridiplantae; phylum Streptophyta; class Magnoliopsida; order Caryophyllales; family Cactaceae; genus Selenicereus; species Selenicereus undatus. Next base: position 42,254,361 of record JACYFF010010365.1, on the reverse strand, counting down.
CTCCTCCAAACATCCCCCAGTAACAGAATTTTAACACCCAAGCAAACTCATTTGAATTAGGAGAGTGGAGAGCAATAAATCACTGTACCACACATGCTTTGTCACATGAAGCTATCATCAATTTTGGCATCTCACTCATTCTGCTTGGGAGTATGTGACAAACCACAAATATTTACTCCTAGTCAACTTTTGCCATATACAGACTCGTAAATAGAAACCAATGTCTCACTGCCCTACACTCACATAAAGATTACATTTTGCCAATGAAAATAAAGCTCAATTGCCCACTTTTACTTTTATTTAACTAGTTCAGATATAGCAGCACTAGCATATGGTACTCCTAATGGGATCCAATGCATCAATGACCTGAACTTTGAAAGGACGTAAAATATGAGATGACAGAGCACTTAAAAAGGACCGGTGAAATTGCCAATGATTGCTACAAAGCAAGACTCATGTTCTGTGACTTGATGGTGATGGAACCATTGATTTAAAATGTGGCCGAACCGCGACGAAACAGCCGCATTGGAAAGGTTTTGGAGTTAGGCGAACCACGTTTTCACGGCGCGATAGCCGCGATATGGAACGCTGTTGATGTATTAGAACGATTTTGCCGTACCGCAACTGAAACCGATACCGCGACTGAAACCGCATTTTGAATCCTTGGATGAAACCACATGTTGCTCTCCAATGTATATAATCACATAGCAGCTGAATTAAGATAACACATTAGGTCTGGAAAATTTTTTTACAGTTCCACAAGAGGTCCTCCGATGTTCTTGTACCAAGACTGAGGGTTTTCTTTTTTCTTTTGGGGGGGGGGGGGGGCAGTGGACAAACCTTTATCACCACGCTGGTAATCTTCCCATCTCAGCTCCTCATGACTTTTGTCTTTGTAAGCCGGTATGGCAGATATAGACTCCAGCTTTCCAGCGGGCTGTGTGCTACTACCACTGTCTGCCTCTGTAGTAGGGCTGTAGGGAACAACTCTACTTCCTCCAGGCTGACCCCCCACAGTTGACTGCCCAAAGCCACCACTCCCAAAAGTTGGCGTAGTGGCCTGTGCTCCTACATAATAGCACGAGTTACAAGATAAGAACGGCAAGTACATATATCTAGAAACACAAAATTGAGCAAGTAATACTGCAGTCTTTGTCATGAAATGGATGATAAGTCATAAGTCCCTTCAATCCAATCCAAACAAAAAAACAGAAAAAGAAAAGGATAAGAAGTAGAATGATACTGCACCAATATTGAATCTTACCAAATGGAGAACTCTGGCCACCAAAAGGGGATGAAGTAGATCCAAAGGGAGAGCTTCCAAAAGCAGAGGTGGATTGACCAAATGCAGGACTGGACCCAAAACTAAAAGCTGGAGTACTAGAAGTGCCAAAAGATGGGGTACTTGACACCCCAAAAGCTGGAGTGCTAGTAGCGCCAAAAGCTGGAGTGCTAGTAGCGCCAAATGATGGAGTGCTGGTAGCACCAAAGCCAGAGTTGCTGGTGGCCCCAAAGGCAGGGGTGCTATTAGCACCAAACGCAGGGCTGCTGGAGGAGCCAAATACGGGAGTACTTGTAGAACCAAACGCCCCTCCAGACCCAAAAGCAGGAGTAGTGGACACTCCAAAGCCAGTCCCTGTACTTCCAAAGGTTGGACTAGGAGTCGAGCCAAAGGCAGGGGTGCTTGCAGCTCCAAATGCTGGGGTCGTCGATGATCCAAAAGCAGGTGTGCTAGTGCTACCAAATGCCGGTTGACTCGTTGCACCAAACGGTGAGGAAGAGCCAAACATATTGCTTCCAAAAGCTGGTTGTGATTGTTGAAATGAGCTCCCAAAGGGACTTGTCTGAGTACTAGATCCAAAAGCAGGTTTTTGTCCAAATACAGATGAACCTGCACAGCATCAACCTTTTATGAGGACTAGAGAGAAAACAATGGTTGTCCAAAAATACAAGCAATATAAGAATGTCAGCAAAACATAAAACGACCAAGAAATTGGGGGGGGGGGGGGTAATGCAAGTGAACATCAAATAAAACATCAATCAATTTCCCAAGCTCACAAAAACCCACAAGTTCATTTGGCATGGGTAGAACTAGGGTTGGCAAAAAACTGTCCAACCTGAATACCCGAATTTATCCGACCTGGGAAGAACCAGGTAGAAACACAAATTTCATGTCCGAATTTAAAATAAAGACATTCAGACATGTCCAGATTGAAAACCGGGCAGGGTCCGGGTTTGTCAATCCCGGTCCGGGTCGTCAAATTTTCAAGGCCACAATTTTGGGCCTCAGCTGATAAAGGGGGACTGGGGGAAATCTTTAATTTTTAAAGCTTCCATAAGCTTGGCTTGGCCCAAAAAGGACGGCGTATATTTGAAAATTGAAAAGCCGAAAACCCTAGAACTAGAAGCATCTGCTGATCTGCATCGCATCCCTTAACACCTCTCTCCTTCTCTCACTTTACTGCCTCTCTCTCCTCTCACAATCTGTGGTTCTGCCTCTGCCTACCACTCTCACTCTCACGCTCAATCTCACTCTCACCCTCATTGTCACTCTCTCTCTATTCGTCAGATCATTGACCAAAGGTGTCAATATTCGCCAGCGGTTGCCCTGTTCTTGTAGAAAGAAAATCAATTGCTCTGATTTCGCAAGGTATCATTGCTCTATCCTTCACTTCTCTTTGTTATTAAGAAATTCGATCCGGTAGAAAGACATTTAGGTGCTCCGTTTGTCATGATTCAGCCCTTTCGAGGTCTGAAACTTTTGGCTTCTCTTCAATTCTTTGCATGCCTGTTTTTCACATATTTTTGTGCTCAGATGTTTGGTTTAATTCCTATATTTGAGCTTTTTAAGTTGGGAATCTGATTTAAATAGTACTTAGGTGCTCTGTTATTCACTTCTCTCTGTGCTTAGATGTTTGGTTTAATTACTCTATTTGAGCTTTTTAAGTTGATTAGAGGTAATAATTTACAATTGAATTTGTTTTATATTATTGTTTACTCATATCACAAATGAGTCTAATCTTAAGCCATTCACATTTTCTTTTAGAGGTGCTTGCAATTTTCAAGACCTTGGGGGCCAGATCTTGGGCTCAGAGCACCCAGTTGGCTCGGTTGGACTAACAAGTCCCGTGATTTATATGTGTATTTCTCATGATAGATTAGCAATATATATATGCGTTCATGTCTGTGTGTGTGTGCGTGTCCATGTGTCTGTCTGCGCGCGTGCGCTTATATATATACATATATATACGTATATATATACATATATACACATACATACACACACACACACACACACACACACACACACACATATATATATACCCATTCATATATATACAAATATATGCACACACACACACACACACTCACATATATATATACATATACGTATATATATATATATATATATATATATACACACACACACACACACATATACATATGCATACATATTATTGTTTAAGTTGCTTAACTACTCTATTTGAGCTTTTTAAGTTGATTAGAGGTACTAATTCACAATTGAATTTGTTTTATATTAATGTTTAATCATATCACAAATGAGTCTAATCTTATGCCATTCACATTTTCTTTTAGAGGAGCTTGGAATTTTGAAGACCTCGCGGGCCAAATCTTGGGCTCAGAGCACCCAGTTGGCTCGCCCTGACGAACAAGTCCAGCTATTTATACGTGTATTTCTCATGATGGATTAGTAATTTAGATATGCACATATGTGTGTGTGTCTTTGTGTCTGTGTCTGCGTCTGCGCGCACGTGCATATGCGTGTGTGTGTGCGCCCGGCCATATATATATATATATATATACATACATACATATATATATATATATATATATATATATATATATATATATA
>JACYFF010010365.1:42226652-42239152 GCA_017589665.1 Selenicereus undatus | reverse complement strand
GTTTTTTTAAAAAAAAACTACATTTGATATTGGTCAAGCGTAGATTTTATAACTATGAAAGATAAGCCTAAAGATACAATAATGCGTAAATTAATATTTGGTGTCTTAGATAGTAAAATTAATTAAAAAAGAAGTGAAAATTGAAAGTTAACAATTTTAATTATCAGTTAGCCAGTAACCGAACCGAAAATCCAGTTAACCTAACTGAAAACCCTACTAACCAAATTTTTCGGTTCAGTTATGGTTCACATTTTTGCCGAACCGAAAAATTCAGCCAACCGAAAGTTTCGGTTCGATTTTTGGTTCACAATTTTTGCGAACCGACTTTCCGGTAAACTGAATTTCCGATTAACCAGTTTCGATCACCGCTAAATTATACGTGTACACACACACACACACACACACACAATACATACATGTATGTATGTGTGTGTGTGTGTGTATAGACACGCACACATGTATGCACACACACAAATACAGATATATACACGTACATATATATATATATATATAGAGAGAGAGAGAGAGAGAGGCACACGCACACAGATGTATATGCACACCCCCTGCCCCTACTTTTTCCAACTCATCAATATGTTGGCTTGAGGTTAGGTTTAATTAAGCAACTACTACCTTATATGGATTGTGTAAGTAGCTAGAGGGGAGTACGACATTAGCAAAGGCACGTGGTCTGAGCCTTTTTTTGGCAGCTACAATCGATCATAAATGGTGTGATGTGGGTGGGTTATCTTGCATTTCTTTACTCCTGTGGTATTCTAAAAATTTTTTTGTTTTTTAATACAAATTTTCCACCACCTCCTCTTTCATTGCTTTTCTGTAATATTTTGTACTTCTAATTTTCCAAGGTTGTGAATTTTTAGGGTAGGATTTGAGTTTATGGTTTTTTTTTGTTGTTGGCCTCAAATGAGTGTAATAACTGACCTTATTTTTCCTTTTACTTTCATATGTAGGCTCATTACACACGTAGGGAAGTACAAGATGGGCAAAAAAAAATTTTAATATAGGATTTTATACACATATTGAAATGTAATCAATAAATATCAAGATTTTTGGCTGGTTATATAACTATTATCTTGATTATATAATTATTTTTCTTTTACTTGAATCAGGCCCCCTTCACATTGAAATCTAGGGTTAATCCCTACATTCACTGGCAATCTTCTCCGAGTTATTAAGCATTTGACATGTCCTCAAGAAAACACCACACAAATCCCTACATGACTTTGATGTCATGTGCGCATTCATTCCATTTTCTTTCCTCTGATGAACTCATTTATTCCAGTTATCGGGCTTTCTTTCTTTCCCTTTTTTTCACAAGGACAATGCAAAGTTAAATAAAGTTTGAAAACTAAGCACCAAAAATGAAGTAACTTTCCAATGAATTTACCTCCAAAAGATGACGATGAACTTCCAAAAGCAGGAGTAGAACCCCCAAATCCAGGTGATGAAGAAGCACCGAAAACTAGCGTGGAAGACAATGGTGATGATGATTGACCAAATACACCAGTTGAGGTGTTGCCAAATATAGAACTTCCTGTCTGTGAACCAAAGGGATTTGGAGCACCAAAAGGCTTTGGAGCAAAAGGATTATTAGTCACATTGCTTTGTCCAAATGGTGACTGAGAGCCAAAAGCTCCAGTGGCAGATTGCCCAAAAGCTGACAAAAAACCAAAAAACGAATACTCATTTACATTGTACAAGTCATGATCCAAAAGGCTTTTATGCACAAGAAGCATCCTAGAAAAGGACTACATATAACCAATGTAGAACACTAGGACATATCGAGTATCCACAAAATCTACAACATCAAAAGAAAATTAATTTTTATCCTCCCAACAAGAGTGTCAATGAGACTATCGGTAATGCAATCAAGACTCAAGAGGCATATTTAAACCCTTGAAGACTCCAATGTTTCTCTCTCTTCGCATGCTCCAAAGAATCGCATGTGGAATTCACATGGCATCCTTCTTTTTAGCATCAAACCTAAGGGGGCCAACAGTGACCCAATAATAACTAGTCATCCTTCGCCGCCGCCGCCCCCCCCCCCCTTTTCCCCCCAAAAACCCTCCAAAAAAAATTGAAAGAAAACATATGAGATAAGGAAAAGAAGGAAGTGAATGATGGTATATCTGCAAAAGATGATAGCAACCTTCAAGTTTGGGATCAAGCCTCACAACACAGCACTGATTCCATAGATCAAAACTAGTTACTTAACCCCCCCCCCTCCTCGCACAAGGGGAGAAACAAAGTACGGGAGGAAAGCAAAAGAATAAAGGGAGCAAAGCCAGATGGTGCTGACGAAGAAGATAGCAACCTTCACATTCTGGATTTAGTCACATAACTTAAAGGATGATACCATAGACCAAACAGAAGACAACATTGCTGACATCAGAAGGCAAGAAGACATCACAAAGAAGCTGGTGATACCATTATAAGCCAGAGAGAAGCTATAATGTTAAGCTCAAATTTTAATTTGGGTGAAGGTTTTCAAGAAAGAGAAGCAACATGGACATGCAGTTTTGAATTAAAACTTTCTTTTCACAGGAAGGAATGCATACGTAGATGGTTTTTCTCCAATGAACTCTGCTTTCCTTATCTTCCCCAAAACATTTCAGATGTGTTTTGGCCATGTTAATGCTAGCAGCACCACTGAATTTTCTTTGTTCCTTCAAGATGCCACCATTTTTGTTTGGATACACATGGGACCTGATGTTCAATTTTAGTGATCTATGCCACAACCAAGAAAATGCTTACTCATTTATGTCACTAAACTGTCATTTGCTTCATGAAAAAAGGCCATTAATTACTGAAATACGCCCCACAATGACATGAGCAACCAAAATCAGACTGTATTGGCATTTTAATGAAAATGAAAGTTCTAAAGCACTCCAATCATTGGACCCTATTTATGCAGGAATCCCTAGAAATGTTCAAAAATGGAGATTCATCACTGCCAAGCAATTTCCAAGGCTCATGTCTTGCACACTAGCAATCTATTTCCCTAACGCACATATGTAGGTCCATAAACTTGTGAACCGATTGCCAATGACAACCTGAAGAGCAAGATAAATATTGGGCAAAGTAAGACAGGATAAAAGGTGCACGTGAATAATTTGGAGTTCACATTAAAATGATCTCCAGTCTAATTGCTGCTTGTGAAGTTGCACATGACTTGGGCATTTCCAACGAAAACTATTACAGTAGAACCCATGTCCAAGTGAAAAGGAAAAGCCAGCTTTATGTCGAATCGGGTCAGTCAATTGTCACGCTGTACACCCACTATGCAAGAAAGAATATGAAGAATAGCAACCATTGCATGTAGTTTCATTCTCTTATGTTCTAAAGGTGTATGTGTATTCTGAGGAAATGACCCATGATCACAGTTCTCAGTATTACAAGGAAAAAATCAGAAGTGTAAGAGCATGATACAAAGTTAGAACTTTTATATCACCAAGGTACAAAGAAAATTTTTTTAAAAAAAAGATACTTACGGGTGTTAGTACCAAACATTTCCCCAGCAAATATGCGCAGCAGATTCCAAGAAAACCTGAATAAGGTTTAGGAAACCACATGGAAATTAAACAAAAAACCTGTTACACATTTATATAGACACCCACATAAAGAGAAACAAGATAAATATGACCAAACAAACATACAGAAACTTTCTGATTGTTTAATTCCCATATCATAAACACATGCACTAGGGCACTAACCAAAATTACTTTTGTTCTACCCCCTTTTTTTGGTTCTACCCCTTTCTAACACCCCCTCCCCCCCCCCCAAAAAAAAAGAGGGGCGCGGTTAATGAGGGCTTATCTGGCCCATACTAATGCTATGTCCAAGAGCTAATTAATGGAAAGGAGAGGTGAAGACTCACACCCTAACGACTTTAGTACAAGGAAACCAATCCAATCTTCAAGGCATGGGGAGGGGTGAGTGGATGACAGATGTTACTTTAGCATCATGCAGTGAACTATAGCAAAACACCTCAAGAAACTATCCTCTGCTTTATAGGGAGTCGCAGGCGGACAAACACTATTCAATTTACAGTCAACGCAAACACTTCCTTGTAATTCAAGGGTAATGCTACCACCTCTGGCACTAGCATACCCTACAATATCTAAGAAACACACATACACAAAGTACTATGTGGGATCATACTGTATGTATTGGATTTGCATTTGGATATGCGGTTATGCAAGCACACACATAAAAGTTCTTTCTCAACGGTTGCTCAAACAAAGACAGTTCAAGAAGGGCATAGCTCTCCATATAGTCTCTGACAATATAATATTTGAGTTCATGAACATCTGACAACCAAAGCTCAAAGAAAATTTCTTAACAGAAGGTAAACAGAAGATAAATTAGGAATGCAAACATGATGAATGAAAGGCATACAACAAAAAATTAAATAAAAAACGAATACACGGGTTGGGATCAAAGTCCTTGTATAACAATCTGAACTCCATTCTATTTCTCTCCAATGAAATAGCACATGAATCAGATCATGAAGAAGAACAATGTCTCACCTTATGTCATACCAAAAGAAAAGAAAGGAGCAATCACCCAATTCAAAGGTCACTAAGGGATAAACATTCTACTATATGCTCTGGTGATAAATCGCCATATCCTAACTACCTAAAATCCTGTCAATCAAATCAACGTCTAACCACAATCATCTCCCCATACTTACACTAAACACTCTAAATCACGTCTCATGCAAGAATTGTCACAACCATTTGCCAAAGGGAACATCATAAAATGGGATATCTTTCATACCTGAGCTTAGCTTCATCACAACTCATATCATGCTCAAGAGATCATCGTCAACCAATTGACAATTGAAATCATATCCAAAAGAACTCCATGACCACATACACAAAATGACATTTATACACAAAATGGCAACCTTCTCGTAAAAATCAACACCCAAGATTCTAGTCAAAGGGTCAAGCAACAAAAGAAATTTCGTTACAAGATTTTCAGCAACGAAAATCAATGACAAAGCAATAGTTACACAATTAGAAGACCAAGCATAATAATAAATTCAACTATTACAACATTTAATTCAGTAGATTACACTATAAAATAAAAAAGAATTCAACAAAGGCAAGGCAATTGAGACGCAAACAGAGAATTCAACTATTAAAATTTTTTTTGTCAAACACGAGGTGGTGGCGTGGAAAAGAAGAATGAAGAAGAGTTGAGTTTGTCGTGTTCGGAAGATAATTCCTTCGGCCATTAGGTGGCGTACATGAAACGAAAGGAAACGTCGGAATTTTTAGGGCAAAGCTTTGTCTTTTCAAAATTTCAAGCTCTACTTTTTGTGAATCTTACAGAGTTGGAAATTGGAAGAGTGTTTTGAATTTTGTAGATAATATTATGCATGAGAGCTTGAAGGCATAATATTTTTGTCATTGCCCCTTTTGTACGTGGATGGCATCCCCTTGATGTCTATCTAATACATTTTTTCATTGCTTATTAAGAGAGAGAGAGAGAGAGAGAGACGCAAACTCCCAATATCAAATGCCCAAGAATTTCTTTTGCAAGAATTTCATATATAGACCTTTCTGAATGGGTCAGGTCCGAGGGTCATAAGCTCAGCCCTAACCCAAACCTCGCTTAAGCCAGGTCCTCTTCATGTGAGGATCTGGTTAGGGTTGAATCAAAGATACGCCCCCCCCCCCCCCAAAAAAAGCAAAGCCAGCCCTAACCCTCCCATTTTCCGAATCAGCCAAGTCCCTAGCCCTATGATCACCTCTAAAGGAGAAAGATAATTTTTATTTTTTTTCAATCAGGGCCTCTAAAGGAGAAAGATGATAGGGTTAACTAATATTCCATTAGGTACTCTCTACACATAGTAAAATGATGCAATGCTCACAACAAAACTTCTCTGCTTCACTCCCCCTTCCACATTTTTTACTCACTCGTTTAACAAAGAATATAATGAGGGAAAAAAATAAGATCCTAATTCACATCATTAATCAATGTTACATTTTTTCAAATTATATAGTTATTAACCAAAAAACAAAAATGAGATTAGCAAAAGTGTCATGTTGCATGTCATGTGCTTATCTTTTCAAAAATGTGCGTCGCCATGTGGGTGTTTTGCTGCATCCATGTCACGTGTCCGAGTCGTGCCTTCTTAGGTTTCTATCATTCCTAAGGAGCCAAGGTTGAAAGCATAGTAATATACCAGTACTTGAGAATTTATGTCAAGTTCTAGATTTTAGCTCACAAAACCATAAATCTTGCCGTGACTTATTGATTAGGTATTAGATTTTGAATCCTATCAGGCAACAAACATTGGACCCTATTCTCATTGCTAACAAACTTATCAATAGGCATTAGATTCTAAATCTTGGAAATTGTGCCAACTTAACATTGAGAAGGATCATAATAATGTGAATTTTGGATTATTATATATCATATAAAAGATGGGCATTAGGGATACCCCGCTGCCCCTCGATCATGCCCAAAACAAGAAGGAATCAAAGGTAGGTGGGTTCGATTGATCTCTTGATGTATCTCAATCTCAACGTTTGCCAGTCTTGAGCATGGTATTTCAATTAAGATCTTTAAGGGTTCTACCGGAGACAATTCTATTTGAATTTCTCTTCTTGGTAGTGAGAAGATGTTCTGTGATTCTGTCCATCTAAGTTGGATGTATGACAGGTTGTTGCCATGGCATGTTGTGGATGGGATGGGGTCCATTTGTCACTTGACATGCACTAAAGTCACCATTATCTTTGAGACAGAGAAGAGAAGACCCCATTTTTTAATGCCTTCTCATGCGGTTCTAGGTAGCTTAAGATTGAAAATAGCCTTTCCACTGGTGCAAGCTTTACCGTTGGTGATATAATGAATTTTCGGCTCACCTCTCTTATAGTATGCTAGCTTATGATGTTGGAGCTCTACCTAAAGCTTATCTAGACATTCGTTTCAACCTGAATTTCAATGAAAAGCCAACTTCAAAGTTGATTAGTGTAATCTTTCATGAATGGAAATCGAAGTACTTTTCCAAGGAAGCATCCCAACATACTCCATAAAAGAGACCAAGGTAGACTGCAGAATTAATGAGTTTTTCGCTTTTGCTGTAAGTGGAAAGATAGGGAAATGGAGAGGCACGTAAGCATGAGCATTGGGAATGGGAGGATATGGGGAAGGCATACACCTACCCACTCTTTTTTTCAATGAGTATTGCGTAATCAAAAATTTTATAAACGAGACACCTATCACACTAGGGGGACACCAAAATGCAAAAAGGGCAAGTACAAAAATCATCATGCCCCTCAAGCTCTCATTCAAAATTCTATCTATTGCAATTAAGCTCAACTATACAACATTCTCAAAAAAGAGCTTGAAATCCTGAAGGGATGATGCTTTGCCCTTACAAATCCTTAGGTTCCTCTCTTTCCATGTACAACACCAAATAGCCAAAGGAACCAACTTCTACCTTCCAAAAAGCTAACTCTTCTTCAATTTTCATTTCCATGCTACCAATAAATCTTCACCATTAGAAGGCTGAAACTGCCTAACTCAGTAACTCCCACAAAAGAAAGAGTCAAATGCCAAAGTGAAGAGACCCGAGACAATGAATAAAGGTCAACCGACTCTTCCTCCTCAAGGCACATTGTGTACCTTCTTGTTAAATTAGGATTTCTTCTTTTAAGCATATCCTTCATCGAAATCTTGCCCTTAGAAGCTGCCCATGTAAGAAAACAAGCTTTCATAGGAACATGTTATACTTCCAAATGGCCATCGCATCTAAGTTAGGACAATTTGACCCATGGACACGCCTATTATAGATACTCTCAATAAAGGAAGGCCCGTGAGGTTCAAGAGGCCAAATAATCACACCACTACCCTTAGATCGAACATCCACATTTGCAAGTAAAGCCAATACGTTGAGAATGCCTTTCTCCTCCCAATCATTCAAGCTTCTTGAAAAAATTGAACTTTAATAGGTTACTCTTCACGCCAAATATCATGCCAAATCAGCACCCTAGACCCATTTTTTCACCTCAAAATAAACAAGAGACTTGAAAAGGTCAAGAAGTGCAAGTACTGATTTCCAACAATCCACACCATGTGCACAAGGGCTCCTCTTAGTCCAACATCCAAAACTATCTACAGCATATTTGGCCATGTGCACACCCACTCTTTACCCTAAGATAATCTCACCCAACACATAACCAATGCATGACCTCTAATATCCATGCGGGTACTATTACTCACATGGGTAATAAGTTTATAACCCACATAAGTACTACCAACCTGTGTTTAAAAAAGCGCGCTCGAACATCCATGCAGGTACTATTACTCACATGGGTAATAAGTTTATAACCCACACAAGTAATACCACCCTGTGTTTAAAAAAGCGCGCTTGAGCGCGCCTGGAAGCTCAAAAGGTTGAAGCCCAACCTCTTGCGCATTGCAAGGGGGTCAAGCCCAGCTCATTCTTTAAGCCCACAGAAGTCCGCGCTTTTTTAAGCCCACATAAGCCCAAGCTTTTTTAAGCTATACAAGGAGGCGCAAAGCGATCCAAACGTGCACTTTATGTAAGCCACCGAAAGAGAGCAAAGGTGACACCATGGAAACACACACATACCACTAAAATGACACTTACTTAGCGATATTATTCAATTTCTAGTACAAAATCTCATCTAATTGCATGCAATTGCTTTTAGTATAACCTAAATTGAAGAACCCTAATCTAGAAATTTAGGATTGGTCTGTAGTTGGAAGCTTGATTGGCATTCTTGGCAGAGTTGGTTGACCAATCATTTATCATGCTTTTCAGGCAGCCAGGTGACCAATTTACACCGATCGTTAGTGACATACTTTGGTGAGTGGTCAGTGTGCAATTTGGTTCTGCTTTGCTGTTTCTAGTCTTACATTTGTTGTTGTACTGGTAATTGGTAAAAGTAAAAAAGGGAAAGGCACAATTTCAGCCTCAAATTATGAAGTTCTTTAACCATATTTGTTTATTTACTTGGGTACTTAATTGTCCCTGTATATGAGAAATATGCTACATTGTTGCCAAAAGCATGGGAAGTAGAATTAAAGAATATACTCCCTTTATTTTTTTTTCTGTCCTACCATGCTGACAATACCTTCTTTTCTTTTCTCCTTCCTAAAATGTTGTTAGAATTGATGAACCCAAGATACTTTATTTTATAGCATGGTCTATTATGATGCCTAATCACTTATCTAATGCCATCATCAAACTTATTTGTCGAACACATGGCTTGAAAATGTATTTTGAAGCATTCTTGAGTAAAAGTGCGGCTCATGTCCAAAAAGCCCGTTCCTTGACCTCGAAGCCCCGGCCAGGTTCCTTTGCGCTTTTGTGCGACTCGAGCTTTTCTAATCTACCCACAAGGATGTCGCCCATTGGTGTCTTTGGGTTTGCAGTTTACAACACACCATACATGACCTCAAATTGGAAAGATGGACCACAAGACTTAAGTTAGGTATTAATATATCTATCTTTTAAATTGCAAACGCTACAATGGGCTATTGGTATTTCACACCCACTTTTTTTTATTTTCACAATTAATGTTTAAGTCGGTGCCACCGATGGATGTATAATTGGTCGCTATTTCGTCCCTTTGCAATTTATATTTGGCCAATCATTGATAATTTTCGTCGGCAAGTAATATCAAGAACCTTGATTAATAAAGACTTATGCTTCGCTATCTCTTCCCCATCAAGCCAACTACTTAGCAAACATATTTCGATTTTTGACCAACCAAGGACTACCTAATAAAAGCTCAAAATAAAATTGAATGCCTAAAAGTTATCGCTAAACAAAGACTCCAAGGATGTAAGGACATGAAATTCAATTACATAAATCCGTTCAAACTCAAAGTCGTGCAAGAGAGTAGACACCCAATCATTTCACTTCCAACAAACCTAATAGAAAGACAGAACAACATTAACTTGCTGAGGGAACATCCAAAACCGAATAAACAATCGTTAATAATAAGTTCTAAGACCAATTAACTATGGTAAAATCAGTCATTCAGCCAACTTGCCAAGGGAACAAATAAAACCAAATAAAGAAGGGATCGTTAATTATAAGTTCTAAAACTAATAACTACACTAAAACCAATCAGTCAGCCAAATTAACATGACATATAGTAAGTAACTCCATTAAGACAATCAGCCAGCCAAGCTACTTTACTTTCTTATACCAAATTTGAACAGCTAGTAAAAGCAATTTCACACCACAACTAACATTTCACATCAAATTCAGATCAACTAGATAGCCCAAGCTTTGTACCTTGATGGGTTTTACTCTCTAGCTCAAAAGCACTTGGGGAGCTACCCCCCGTGGAAAACAAATTCAACAAAACCTAAATCACCCTTGCCAAGCCCAAGCCATTGAAAACTCAAGTTAGAAAATGTCCGCAAAGTTGAACGTTGGAAACACTTCCATAACCGCCGATACATGTTTGGAGTGGTACAATTAAACAATGTGACATCACAACTCTTATTGGTCAAGTGGATTATAGATCCATCACAAGTTAAACCATATTAGATTCATCATTCCAATGCATAAGATGGAAATCGAAGTTTGACCCCCCCAAAAAAAAATTCCCCTGACCAGTACAAAATAGCAGTGTCCTTCAACTATATAAACAAAGATGAAATAAGCGCAGATCAAGATTTTATTCAATATATCTCACCACCAAAGCAAACCTTTTCTTTATGATCAAGATTATCAATGGTAAAATTAATAAGCACCATATAAGCTAGTTGCTACGAACAAGTCAAACAGTAGAAAATCTTGATCATAAAGTGAGCATCATCCCATCTAGCCATTCGGCTCATACTCTTTATCTAGGAATCTAATTTTTTGGCAAAAATTCACTGTTAAAGACAATGCAATAACTCCAATTAGTCCGCTCAGCTAAGCACGGGAAGAGGTGGCCAATTTAGCCCACCAGTTATAGTGAAGCTAGAATAACGTAATCTCCGCTTTTCCAAATCAATATACCCAAACTAATCAAAATAAGTGCATACGATTTCACATAAAAACCCCTGTTTTCACTCATCAGCTAATAGCATTATTATCAACAAAATTATCTCTTAAAATGCGCTCAATCTACCAATAACATAACAGCCCAAAATCCACATTCTATTCCACCATTTAGATTGAAACCCTAGTTTTAAGAAAAATCGACTGAAACCAACTCAAGCTAGAAGCATCCGACGAACTTAACAAAAATGAAATAACATAATACCTGACAAATCGATTACTCCGTAAAATTGCTGGATCAAAAGCGCAGGAGACAAAATAGGGATTGAAACAGCGCTGTTTCTGTCACGAGCGCCAGTTTGATTTGACAAATTTTGCACTAATTTCGAATTTTCCAGATACAGCCACAGACCTAGGGTTTCCTCGTTTTTGCGGGACAGTGTTAGGGGGCCGAAGGAGAGACAAAGAACGGAGTGTTCCAGGCGAGAGACAGGAGAGAGGGCGTGAGGCACTGACGGACGAGGAAAGATGAAAGGGCATTGAGAGAGATTTAATTGGGCGTATGTCCAATTCTGTTGATTTTGCAAGATAATAGGGATTAAGGGCATGTTTGGTGGGGAAAATAAAAATGAAACTTAATATTTGAGCATTTAAGTTCCTTTCTTTATTATTTGGTAAGAGTTTTAAAAGAAATGGACTTGATATTTTAAGTTTTAAGTTCCCTCAATGCTATGGAATTTGAACCTCTATTTATGAGGGTATGAAGTTTCCAATCCCATAGGAATTAGTATTATTTATAAAAAAATAAAAGAAAAACATTTAATTGTTTCCAGGCATATCAGTCGTGAATATCGCTCTGTTTCTCTTTCCCCATTTCCATTGCACTCTCACCCACAAAAGTAGAAAGAAAATTCATTGGCCCCACCACACTCACTGTCGCCCAGCGCTGCCAGGCCGCCGTCGTCCGCAGCCCGTGCCTCTTGTTAACGGTCAACCGCAAGATGCCTCATCACCGTCTGAACCAAAGGTAAGAACTGGAGAATTTCTTGAGTTTTTTTTTTGTTTTAGTTCTTGAAGTAGCCATGAATTTAGATCATTGTTCTAGATGTTGAATTAGTATTAATACGTTTCGATTTATGGTTCTAGATCTTGAATTAGCCTCTTCTTCACTTTTTTGATTTTTTTTTGGGGCAAATTTTTTGTGTGGAGTGGCTCAGATTTTGCTGAAAATTAGAGAAACTAATAAGAATATGCTAAAAGTAATTTCAAATATAGTGTAGAGTGGCCTAGATTTTGTAATTTTGATAAATCTCACACAGTCACCACTGCAACGAACGAAACAGCTGATGTTTCTTACAAACATTGTTCATTGTAATAAGGACATATGCTCTGTGAACATTTGCTCTTGTGGATGATTGGTCATCTATAAGTTGTTCTTTTCATTTTGCGTTAACTAATAAGTTCATTTATTTGGTTTGAAATCATTTGGAAAAAT